>JAULUF010000039.1:1067500-1135000 GCA_031834385.1 Semotilus atromaculatus | reverse complement strand
AGAAAGAAAGAAAAAAAGATTAGTTAGAAAGAAAGAAAGAAAAAAAGATTAGTTAGAAAGAAAGAAAGAAAGAGATTAGTTAGAAAGAAAGATAGATTAGTAAGAAAGAAAGAAATATAGATAAGTTAGAAAGAAAGAAAGATAGATTAGTTAGAAAGAAAGAAAGAAAAAAAGATTAGTAAGAAAGAAAGAAAGAAAGATAAATTAGTAAGAAAGAAAGAAAGATTGATTAGTAAGAAAGATAGAAAGATAGATAGATTAGTTAGAAAGAAAGAAAAAAAGATTAGTGAGAAAGAAAGAAAGAAAGAAAGATAGATTAGTTAGAAAGAAAGAAAGAAAGAAAGAAAGATTAGTTAGAAAGAAAAAAGGAAAGAAAGATAGATTAGTAAGAAAGAAAGAAAGAAAGATAAATTAGTAAGAAAGAAAGAAAGATTGATTAGTAAGAAAGATAGAAAGATAGATAGATTAGTTAGAAAGAAAGAAAGAAAAAGAGATTAGTGAGAAAGAAAGATAGATTAGTTAGAAAGAAAGAAAGAAAGAAAGAAAGAAAGTTAATTAAAAAGAAAGAAAGAAAGATAGATTAGGTAGAAAGAAAGAGAAAGATAGATAGATTAGTTAGAAAGAAAAAGAAAGATAGTTTTTATTTAGAAAGAAAGAAAGAAAGATAGATTAGTTAGAAAGAAAGAAAGAAAGAAAGAAAGTTAATTAAAAAGAAAGAAAGAAAGATAGATTAGGTAGAAAGAAAGATAGAAAGATAGATAGATTAGTTAGAAAGAAAGAAAGAAAGTTAATTAAAGAGAAAGAAAGAAAGATTAGTTAGAAAGATAGATTAGTTAGAAAGAAAGAAAGAAAAAAAGATTAGTAAGAAAGAAAGATAGATTAGTTAGAAAGAAAGAAAGAAAGAAAGAAAGAAAGAGAAAGAAAGAAAGAAATATAGATAAGTTAGAAAGAAAGAAAGATAGATTAGTTAGAAAGAAAGAAAGATGGATTAGTTAGAAAGAAAGAAAAAAGATTAGTTAGAAAGAAAAAGAAAGATAGATTAGTTAGAAAGAAAGAAAGAAAGATAGATTAGTTAGAAAGAAAGAAAGAAAGAGATTAGTTAGAAAGAAAAAGAAAGATAGATTAGTTAGAAAGAAAGAAAGATAGATTAGTTAGAAAGAAAGAAAGTTAATTAAAAAGAAAGAAAGAAAGATCAGTTAGAAAGATAGATTAGTTAGAAAGAAAGAAAGAAAAAAAGATTAGTAAGAAAGAAAGAAAGAAAGAAAGAAAGATAGATTAGTTAGAAAGAAAGAAAAAAAGATTAGTTAGAAAGAAAGAAACATAGATTAGTTAGAAAAAAGAAAGAAAAAAAGATTAGTAAGAAAGAAAGATAGATTAGTTAGACAGAAAAAAGGAAAGAAAGATAGATTAGTAAGAAAGAAAGAAAGAAAAAAAGATTAGTGAGAAAGAAAGATAGATTAGTTAGAAAGAAAGAAAGAAAGATTAGTTTGTAAGAAAAAGAAAGATAGATTAGTTAGAAAGAAAGAAAGATAAATTAGTTAGAAAGAAAGAAAGAAAGAAAGAAAGAAAGTTAATTAAAAAGAAAGATAGATTAGGTAGAAAGAAAGATAGAAAGATAGATAGATTAGTTAGAAAGAAAGTTAATTAAAAAGAAAGAAAGAAAGATTAGTTAGAAAGATAGATTAGTTAGAAAGAAAGAAAGAAAAAAAGATTAGTAAGAAAGAAAGAAAGAAAGAAAGATAGATTAGTTAGAAAGAAAGAAAAAAAGATTAGTTAGAAAGAAAGAAACAGATTAGTTAGAAAAAGAAAGAAAAAAAGATTAGTAAGAAAGAAAGATAGATTAGTTAGAAAGAAAAAAGGAAAGAAAGATAGATTAGTAAGAAAGAAAGAAAGAAAAAAAGATTAGTGAGAAAGAAAGATAGATTAGTTAGAAAGAAAGAAAGAAAGATTAGTTAGTAAGAAAAAGAAAGATAGATTAGTTAGAAAGAAAGAAAGATAAATTAGTTAGAAAGAAAGAAAGAAAGAAAGAAAGAAAGAAAGAAAGAAAGTTAATTAAAAAGAAAGATAGATTAGGTAGAAAGAAAGATAGAAAGATAGATAGATTAGTTAGAAAGAAAGAAAGAAAGTTAATTAAAAAGAAAGAAAGAAAGATTAGTTAGAAAGATAGATTAGTTAGAAAGAAAGAAAGAAAAAAAGATTAGTAAGAAAGAAAGATAGATTAGTTAGAAAGAAAGAAAGAAAGAAAGAAAGAAAGAAAGAAAGAAAGAAAGAAAGAAAGAAAGAGAAAGAAAGAAAGAAATATAGATAAGTTAGAAAGAAAGAAAGATAGATTAGTTAGAAAGAAAGAAAGATGGATTCGTTAGAAAGAAAGAAAAAAGATTAGTTAGAAAGAAAGAAAGAAAGATAGTTTAGTTAGAAAGAAAAAAGGAAAGAAAGATAGATTAGTAAGAAAGAAAGGAAGAAAGATAGATTAGTGAGATAGATAGATTAGTTAGAAAGAAAGAAAGAAAAAAGATTAGTGAGAAAGAAAGATAGATTAGTTAGAGAGAAAGAAAGATGGATTAGTTAGAAAGAAAGAAAAAAAGATTAGTAAGAAAGAAAGAAAGATAGATTAGTTAGAAAGAAAAAAGGAAAGAAAGATAGATTAGTAAGAAAGAAAGGAAGAAAGATAGATTAGTGAGATAGATTAGTTAGAAAGAAAGAAAGAAAAAAGATTAGTGAGAAAGAAAGATAGATTAGTTAGAAAGAAAGAGATTAGTTAGAAAGAAAAAGAAAGATAGATTAGTTAGAAAGAAAGAAAGATAGATTAGTTAGAAAGAAAGAAAGAAAGAAAGTTAATTAAAAAGAAAAAAAGAAATATAGATTAGGTAGAAAGAAAGATAGATAGATTAGTTAGAAAGAAAGAAAGAAAGAAAGTTAATTAAAAAGAAAGAAAGAAAGATTAGTTAGAAGGATAGATTAGTTAGAAAGAAAGAAAGAAAAAAAGATTAGTAAGAAAGAAAGATAGATTAGTTAGTTAGAAAGAAAGAAAGAAAGAAAGAAAGAAAGAAATATAGATAAGTTAGAAAGAAAGAAAGATAGATTAGTTAGAAAGAAAGAAAAAAAAGATTAGTTAGAAAGAAAGAATGAAAGATAGATAGATTAGTTAGAAAAAAAGAAAGAAAAAAAGATTAGTAAGAAAGAAAGAAAGATAGATAGATTAGTTAGAAAGAAAAAAGGACAGAAAGATATATTAGTAAGAAAGAAAGAAAGAAAGATAGATTAGTGAGAAAGATAGATTAGTTAGAAAGAAAGAAAGAAAGATAGATTAGTTAGAAAGAAAAAGAAAGATAGATTAGTTAGAAAGAAAGATAGATTAGTTAGAAAGAAAGAAAGAAAGAAAGTTAATTAAAAAGAAAGAAAGAAAGAAAGATAGATAGATTAGTTAGAAAGAAAGAAAGAAAAAAAGATTAGTAAGAAAGAAAGAAAGATTAGTTAGAAAGAAAGAAAGATAGATTAGTTACAAAGAAAAAGAAAGATAGATTAGTTAGAAAGAAAGAAAGAAAGAAAGTTAATTAAAAAGAAAGAAAGAAAGAAAGATTAGTTAGAAAGATAGATTAGTTAGAAAGAAAGAAAGAAAAAAATATTAGTAAGAAAGAAAGATAGATTAGTTAGAAAGAAAGAAAGATAGATTAGTAAGAAAGAAAGAAAGATTAGTTAGAAAGAAAGAAAGATAGATTAGTTAGAAAGAAAAAGAAAGATAGATCAGTTAGAAAGAAAGAAAGATAGATTAGTTAGAAAGAAAGAAAGAAAGAAAGTTAATTAAAAAGAAAGAAAGAAAGTAAGATAGATTAGTTAGAAAGAAAGAAAGATAGATTAGAAAGAAAGAAAGATAGATTAGTTAGAAAGAAAGATAGATTAGTTAGAAAGAAAGATAAATTAGTTAGAAAGAAAGATAGATTAGTTAAAAAACAAAGAAAGAGATTTGTTAGAAAGAAAGATAGATTAGTTAGAAAGATAGATTAGTTAGAAAGAAAGATAGATTAGTTAGAAAGAAAGATAACTTAGTTAGAAATAAAGAAAGATAGATTATTTAAAAAACAAAGAAAGATGGATTTGATAGAAAGAAAGATAGATTAGCTAGAAAGATAGATTAGTTAGAAAAAAAGAAAGATAGATTAGTTAGAAAGAAAGAAAGATAAATTAGTTAGAAAGTAAGATAGATTAGTTAGAAAGAAAGATAGATTAGTTAGAAAGAAAGAAAGATAGATTAGTTAGAAAGATAGATAAGTTAGAAAGAAAGAAAGAAAGATTAGTTAGAAAGAAAGAAAGATAGATTGGTTAGAAAGAAAGAAAGATTAGTTAGAAAGAAAGATAGATAGATTAGTTAGAAAGAAAAAAGATAGATTAGTTAGAAAGAAAGAAAGTAAGAAAGAAAGAAAGAAAGATTGGTTAGAAAGAAAGATAGATTAGTTAGAAAGAAAGAAACATAGATTAGTTAGAAAGAAAGAAAGAAAGATAGATTAGTTAGAAAGAAAGAAAGATTAGTTAGTTAGAAAGAAAGAAAGATAGATTAGTTAGAAAGAAAGATAGATTAGTTAGAAAGATAGATAGATAGATAGATTAGTTAGAAAGAAAGAAAGATAGATTAGTTAGAAAGAAAGATAGATAGATTAGTTAGAAAGAAAGAGATTAGTTAGAAAGAAAGATAGATTAGTTAGAAAGATAGATAGATAGATAGATTAGTTAGAAAGAAAGAAAGATAGATTAGTTAGAAAGAAAGATAGATTAGTTAGAAAGAAAGATAGATTAGTTAGAAAGAAAGAAAGATAGATTAGTTAGAAAGAATGAAAAAAGAAAGAAAGAAAGAAAGATTGGTTAGAAAGAAAGATAGATTAGTTAGTAAGAAAGATATAAAGAAAGATGGATTAGTTAGAAAGAAAGAAACAGATTAGTTAGAAAGAAAGAAAGAAAGATAGATTAGTTAGAAAGACTAGTTAGTTAGAAAGAAAGAGATAGATTAGTTAGAAAGAAAGATAGATAGATAGATAGATTAGTTAGAAAGAAAGAAAGATAGATTAGTTAGAAAGAAAGAAAGATATATTAGTTAGAAAGAAAGATAGATAGATTAGTTAGAAAAAAAAGATAGATTAGTTAGAAAGAAAGAAAGATAGATTAGTTAGAAAGAAAGATAGATAGATTAGTTAGAAAGAAAGAAAGATTAGTTAGAAAGAAAGAAAGAATGATAGATTGGTTAGAAAGAAAGAAAGATAGATTAGTAAGAAAGAAAGAAAGGAATAAAGAACGATAGATTAGTTAGAAATAAAGATAAAGTAGTTAGAAAGAAAGATAGATAGATTAGTTAGAAAGAAAGATAGATAGATAGATTAGTTAGAAAGAAAGATAGATTATTTAGAAAGAAAGAAAGATAGATTATTTAGAAAGAAAGAAAGATAGATTAGTTAGAAAGAAAGAAAGATTAGTTAGAAAGAAAGAAAGATTAGTTAGAAAGAAAGATAGATAGATTAGTTAGAAAAAAAGAAAGAAAGAAAGAAAGAAAGAAAAATTGGTTAGAAAGATAGATTAGTTTGAAAGATAGAGATTAGTTAGAAAGAAAGAAAAGATTAGTTAGAATGAAAGAAAGATAGATAGATTAGTTAGAAAGAAAGAAAGATAGATTAGTTAGAAAGAAAGAAAGATTAGTTAGAAAGAAAAAAGATAGATTAGTTAGAAAGAAAGAATAAAAGAAAGTAAGAAAGAAAGAATGAAAGAGATTAGTTAGAAAGATAGATAGATTAGTTAGAAAGAAAGAAAAGTTAGAATGAAAGAAAGATAGAGTAGTTAGAAAGAAAGAAAGAAAGATAGATTAGTTAGAAAGAAGAAAGATAGATTAGTTAGAAAGAAAGAAAGATTAGTTAGAAAGAAAGAAAGATAGATCAGTTAGCAAGAAAGAAATATTAGTTAGAAAGAAAGAAAGATTAGTTTGAAAGAAAGAAAGATTAGTTTGAAAGAAAGATCGATTAGTAAGAAAGAAAGAAATAAAGAAAGATTAGGTAGAAAGAAAGAAAGATTAGTTAGAAAGAAAGAAAGATAAGTTAGAAAGATAGATAGATAGATAGATAGATATATAGATAGATAGATAGATAGATAGATAGATAGATAAAGTTCATTAGTACATATAGAATGGTAGTTTAATTGAATCTAGGGCTTCAGGGAGTTTAGATTTGAGTTTTTGTGTTGTTCACTACTGGGCCACCGTAGTCTTGGCTCAATTTGAACTGTTGCAATGAAAGTCAATGGGATTTTTATGATTTTTAATATTAATTTTTAAGAAATCTGAAAGTCAAATCAGTTTGAAAAGATATAGCACACCGAGTCAGAACAGTCTGAAGGTCTGACCCGAGTTTGGAGTTTGTAGAGTTAAAGCTCTAGGACGAGTTAGAGTCAGAATTTTTTGGGTAAGAAAAATAAGAAGAAGAAGAAGAAGAAGAATAATAACTAGAAAAAGTTCGTCGAGACAAACTTTAAGTTGGCTTGTGAAAGTTTGGACCAATAAGTTTGAAGAAGTTTAAAGAAGTTTAAAGTTTAATTAGTTTATAGTTTAGTAAGAAAGAAAGAAAGATAGATTAGTTAGAAAGAAAGAAAAAAAGATTAGTAAGAAAGAAAGAAAGATAGATTAGTTAGAAAGAAAGAAAGAAAGAAAGAAAGATAGATAGATTAGTTAGAAAGAAAGATAGATTAGTAAGAAAGAAAGAAAGAAAGAAATATAGATAAGTTAGAAAGAAAGAAAGAAAAAAAGATTAGTTAGTAAGAAAGATAGAAAGATAGATAGATTAGTTAGAAAGAAAGAAAAAAAGATTAGTGAGAAAGAAAGAAAGAAAGAAAGAAAGAAAGATAGATTAGTTAGAAAGAAAGAAAGAAAGATTAGTTAGAAAGAAAAAAGGAAAGAAAGATAGATTAGTAAGAAAGAAAGAAAGATAAATTAGTAAGAAAGAAAGAAAGATTGATTAGTAAGAAAGATAGAAAGATAGATAGATTAGTTAGAAAGAAAGAAAGAAAAAGAGATTAGTGAGAAAGAAAGATAGATTAGTTAGAAAGAAAGAAAGAAAGAAAGAAAGAAAGTTAATTAAAAAGAAAGAAAGAAAGATAGATTAGGTAGAAAGAAAGATAGAAAGATAGATAGATTAGTTAGAAAGAAAGAAAGAAAGTTAATTAAAGAGAAAGAAAGAAAGATTAGTTAGAAAGATAGATTAGTTAGAAAGAAAGAAAGAAAAAAAGATTAGTAAGAAAGAAAGATAGATTAGTTAGAAAGAAAGAAAGAAAGAAAGAAAGAAAGAAAGAAAGAAAGAAAGAAAGAGAAAGAAAGAAAGAAATATAGATAAGTTAGAAAGAAAGAAAGATAGATTAGTTAGAAAGAAAGATGGATTAGTTAGAAAGAAAGAAAAAAGATTAGTTAGAAAGAAAGAAAGAAAGATAGATTAGTTAGAAAGAAAGAAAGAAAGAAAGAAAGAGATTAGTTAGAAAGAAAAAGAAAGATAGATTAGTTAGAAAGAAAGAAAGATAGATTAGTTAGAAAGAAAGAAAGAAAGTTAATTAAAAAGAAAGAAAGAAAGATTAGTTAGAAAGATAGATTAGTTAGAAAGAAAGAAAGAAAAAAAGATTAGTAAGAAAGAAAGAAAGAAAGAAAGATAGATTAGTTAGAAAGGAAGAAAAAAAGATTAGTTAGAAAGAAAGAAAGATAGATTAGTTAGAAAAAAGAAAGAAAAAAAGATTAGTAAGAAAGAAAGATAGATTAGTTAGAAAGAAAAAAGGAAAGAAAGATAGATTAGTAAGAAAGAAAGAAAGAAAAAAAGATTAGTTAGAAAGAAAGAAAGAAAGATAGATTAGTTAGAAAAAAGAAAGAAAAAAAGATTAGTAAGAAAGAAAGAAAGATAGATTAGTTAGAAAGAAAGAAAGAAAGAGATTAGTTAGAAAGAAAGATAGATTAGTAAGAAAGAAAGAAAGAAAGAAATATAGATAAGTTAGAAAGAAAGAAAGATAGATTAGTTAGAAAGAAAGAAAGAAAAAAAGATTAGTAAGAAAGAAAGAAAGAAAGATAAATTAGTAAGAAAGAAAGAAAGATTGATTAGTAAGAAAGATAGAAAGATAGATAGATTAGTTAGAAAGAAAGAAAAAAAGATTAGTGAGAAAGAAAGAAAGAAAGAAAGAAAGATTAGTTAGAAAGAAAGAAAGAAAGAAAGATTAGTTAGAAAGAAAAAAGGAAAGAAAGATAGATTAGTAAGAAAGAAAGAAAGATTGATTAGTAAGAAAGATAGAAAGATAGATAGATTAGTTAGAAAGAAAGAAAAAAAGATTAGTGAGAAAGAAAGAAAGAAAGAAAGAAAGAAAGAAAGAAAGAAAGAAAGATTAGTTAGAAAGAAAGAAAGAAAGAAAGATTAGTTAGAAAGAAAAAAGGAAAGAAAGATAGATTAGTAAGAAAGAAAGAAAGATAAATTAGTAAGAAAGAAAGAAAGATTGATTAGTAAGAAAGATAGAAAGATAGATAGATTAGTTAGAAAGAAAGAAAGAAAAAGAGATTAGTGAGAAAGAAAGATAGATTAGTTAGAAAGAAAGAAAGAAAGAAAAAAAGAAAGAAAGTTAATTAAAAAGAAAGAAAGAAAGGTAGATTAGGTAGAAAGAAAGATAGAAAGATAGATAGATTAGTTAGAAAGAAAAAGAAAGATAGTTTTTATTTAGAAAGAAAGAAAGATAGATTAGTTAGAAAGAAAGAAAGAAAGAAAGAAAGTTAATTAAAAAGAAAGAAAGAAAGATAGATTAGGTAGAAAGAAAGATAGAAAGATAGATAGATTAGTTAGAAAGAAAGAAAGAAAGTTAATTAAAGAGAAAGAAAGAAAGATTAGTTAGAAAGATAGATTAGTTAGAAAGAAAGAAAGAAAAAAAGATTAGTAAGAAAGAAAGATAGATTAGTTAGAAAGAAAGAAAGATTAGTAAGAAAGAAAGAAAGATTGATTAGTAAGAAAGATAGAAAGATAGATAGATTAGTTAGAAAGAAAGAAAAAAAGATTAGTGAGAAAGAAAGAAAGAAAGAAAGAAAGAAAGAAAGAAAGATTAGTTAGAAAGAAAGAAAGAAAGATTAGTTAGAAAGAAAAAAGGAAAGAAAGATAGATTAGTAAGAAAGAAAGAAAGATAAATTAGTAAGAAAGAAAGAAAGATTGATTAGTAAGAAAGATAGAAAGATAGATAGATTAGTTAGAAAGAAAGAAAGAAAAAGAGATTAGTGAGAAAGAAAGATAGATTAGTTAGAAAGAAAGAAAGAAAGAAAAAAAGAAAGAAAGTTAATTAAAAAGAAAGAAAGAAAGATAGATTAGGTAGAAAGAAAGATAGAAAGATAGATAGATTAGTTAGAAAGAAAAAGAAAGATAGTTTTTATTTAGAAAGAAAGAAAGATAGATTAGTTAGAAAGAAAGAAAGAAAGTTAATTAAAAAGAAAGAAAGAAAGATAGATTAGGTAGAAAGAAAGATAGAAAGATAGATAGATTAGTTAGAAAGAAAGAAAGAAAGTTAATGAAAGAGAAAGAAAGAAAGATTAGTTAGAAAGATAGATTAGTTAGAAAGAAAGAAAGAAAAAAAGATTAGTAAGAAAGAAAGATAGATTAGTTAGAAAGAAAGAAAGAAAGAAAGAAAGAAAGAAAGAAAGAAAGAAAGAGAAAGAAAGAAAGAAATATAGATAAGTTAGAAAGAAAGAAAGATAGATTAGTTAGAAAGAAAGATGGATTAGTTAGAAAGAAAGAAAAAAGATTAGTTAGAAAGAAAGAAAGAAAGATAGATTAGTTAGAAAGAAAGAAAGAAAGAAAGAAAGAGATTAGTTAGAAAGAAAAAGAAAGATAGATTAGTTAGAAAGAAAGAAAGATAGATTAGTTAGAAAGAAAGAAAGAAAGTTAATTAAAAAGAAAGAAAGAAAGAAAGATTAGTTAGAAAGATAGATTAGTTAGAAAGAAAGAAAGAAAAAAAGATTAGTAAGAAAGAAAGAAAGAAAGATAGATTAGTTAGAAAGAAAGAAAGATGGATTAGTTAGAAAGAAAGAAAAAAGATTAGTTAGAAAGAAAGAAAGAAAGATAGATTAGTTAGAAAGAAAAAAGGAAAGAAAGATAGATTAGTAAGAAAGAAAGGAAGAAAGATAGATTAGTGAGATAGATAGATTAGTTAGAAAGAAAGAAAGAAAAAAGATTAGTGAGAAAGAAAGATAGATTAGTTAGAGAGAAAGAAAGATGGATTAGTTAGAAAGAAAGAAAAAAAGATTAGTAAGAAAGAAAGAAAGATAGATTAGTTAGAAAGAAAAAAGGAAAGAAAGATAGATTAGTAAGAAAGAAAGGAAGAAAGATAGATTAGTGAGATAGATAGATTAGTTAGAAAGAAAGAAAGAAAAAAGATTAGTGAGAAAGAAAGATAGATTAGTTAGAAAGAAAGAGATTAGTTAGAAAGAAAAAGAAAGATAGATTAGTTAGAAAGAAAGAAAGATAGATTAGTTAGAAAGAAAGAAAGAAAGAAAGAAAGTTAATTAAAAAGAAAAAAAGAAATATAGATTAGGTAGAAAGAAAGATATATAGATTAGTTAGAAAGAAAGAAAGAAAGAAAGTTAATTAAAAAGAAAGAAAGAAAGATTAGTTAGAAGGATAGATTAGTTAGAAAGAAAGAAAGAAAGAAAAAAAGATTAGTAAGAAAGAAAGATAGATTAGTTAGTTAGAAAGAAAGAAAGAAAGAAAGAAAGAAAGAAAGAAAGAAAGAAAGAAAGAAATATAGATAAGTTAGAAAGAAAGAAAGATAGATTAGTTAGAAAGAAAGAAAAAAAAGATTAGTTAGAAAGAATGAAAGATAGATAGATTAGTTAGAAAAAAAGAAAGAAAAAAAGATTAGTAAGAAAGAAAGAAAGATAGATTAGTTAGAAAGAAAAAAGGAAAGAAAGATATATTAGTAAGAAAGAAAGAAAGAAAGATAGATTAGTGAGAAAGATAGATTAGTTAGAAAGAAAGAAAGAAAGATAGATTAGTTAGAAAGAAAAAGAAAGATAGATTAGTTAGAAAGAAAGATAGATTAGTTAGAAAGAAAGAAATAAATAAAGTTAATTAAAAAGAAAGAAAAAGAAAGATAGATAGATTAGTTAGAAAG
Organism: Semotilus atromaculatus; assembly: GCA_031834385.1. Lineage (NCBI taxonomy): Eukaryota > Metazoa > Chordata > Actinopteri > Cypriniformes > Leuciscidae > Semotilus > Semotilus atromaculatus. The sequence goes on along the minus strand of JAULUF010000039.1, from coordinate 1,123,855 downwards.
AAAGAAAGAAAAAAAGATTAGTAAGAAAGAAAGAAAGATTAGTTAGAAAGAAAGAAAGATAGATTAGTTACAAAGAAAAAGAAAGATAGATTAGTTAGAAAGAAAGAAAGATAGATTGGTTAGAAAGAAAGAAAGAAAGAAAGTTAATTAAAAAGAAAGAAAGAAAGAAAGATTAGTTAGAAAGATAGATTAGTTAGAAAGAAAGAAAGAAAGAAAGTTAATTAAAAAGAAAGAAAGAAAGAAAGAAAGATTAGTTAGAAAGATAGATTAGTTAGAAAGAAAGAAAGAAAAAAATATTAGTAAGAAAGAAAGATAGATTAGTTAGAAAGAAATAAAGAAAGATAGATTAGTAAGTAAGAAAGAAAGATTAGTTAGAAAGAAAGAAAGATAGATTAGTTAGAAAGAAAAAGAAAGATAGATCAGTTAGAAAGAAAGAAAGATAGATTAGTTAGAAAGAAAGAAAGTTAATTAAAAAGAAAGAAAGAAAGAAACATAGATTAGTTAGAAAGAAAGAAAGAAAGAAAGATAGATTAGTTAGAAAGACTAGTTAGTTAGAAAGAAAGAGATAGATTAGTTAGAAAGAAAGATAGATAGATAGATAGATTAGTTAGAAAGAAAGAAAGATAGATTAGTTAGAAAGAAAGAAAGATATATTAGTTAGAAAGAAAGATAGATAGATTAGTTAGAAAAAAAAGATAGATTAGTTAGAAAGAAAGAAAGATAGATTAGTTAGAAAGAAAGAAATATAAATTAGTTAGAAAGTAAGATAGATTAGTTAGAAAGAAAGAAAGATAGATTAGTTAGAAAGATAGATAGATAAGTTAGAAAGAAAGAAAGAAAGATTAGTTAGAAAGAAAGAAAGATAGATTGGTTAGAAAGAAAGAAAGATTAGTTAGAAAGAAAGATAGATAGATTAGTTAGAAAGAAAAAAGATAGATTAGTTAGAAAGAAAGAAAGTAAGAAAGAAAGAAAGAAAGATTGGTTACAAAGAAAGATAGATTAGTTAGAAAGATAGAAAGAAAGATAGATTAGTTAGAAAGAAAGAAACATAGATTAGTTAGAAAGAAAGAAAGATTAGTTAGTTAGAAAGAAAGAAAGATAGATTAGTTAGAAAGAAAGATAGATTAGTTAGAAAGATAGATAGATAGATAGATTAGTTAGAAAGAAAGAAAGATAGATTAGTTAAAAAGAAAGATAGATAGATTAGTTAGAAAGAAAGATAGATTAGTTAGAAAGATAGATAGATAGATAGATAGATAGATAGATAGATAGATAGATTAGTTAGAAAGAAAGAAAGATAGATTAGTTAGAAAGAAAGATAGATAGATTAGTTAGAAAGAAAGATAGATTAGTTAGAAAGAAAGAAAGAAAGATAGATTAGTTAGAAAGAATGAAAAAAGAAAGAAAGAAAGAAAGATTGGTTAGAAAGAAAGATAGATTAGTTAGTAAGAAAGATATAAAGAAAGATGGATTAGTTAGAAAGAAAGAAACATAGATTAGTTAGAAAGAAAGAAAGAAAGAAAGATAGATTAGTTAGAAAGACTAGTTAGTTAGAAAGAAAGAGATAGATTAGTTAGAAAGAAAGATAGATAGATAGATAGATAGATAGATAGATAGATAGATAGATTAGTTAGAAAGAAAGAAAGATAGATTAGTTAGAAAGAAAGAAAGATATATTAGTTAGAAAGAAAGATAGATAGATTAGTTAGAAAAAAAAGATAGATTAGTTAGAAAGAAAGAAAGATAGATTAGTTAGAAAGAAAGATAGATAGATTAGTTAGAAAGAAAGAAAGATTAGTTAGAAAGAAAGAAAGAATGATAGATTGGTTAGAAAGAAAGAAAGATAGATTAGTAAGAAAGAAAGAAAGGAATAAAGAACGATAGATTAGTTAGAAATAAAGATAAAGTAGTTATAAAGAAAGAGATAGATTAGTTAGAAAGAAAGATAGATAGATAGATTAGTTAGAAAGAAAGATAGATTATTTAGAAAGAAAGAAAGATAGATTAGTTAGAAAGAAAGAAAGATTAGTTAGAAAGAAAGAAAGATTAGTTAGAAAGAAAGATAGATAGATTAGTTAGAAAGAAAAAAAGAAAGAAAGAAAGAAAGAAAGAAAAATTGGTTAGAAAGAAGGATAGATTAGTTTGAAAGATAGAGATTAGTTAGAAAGAAAGAAAAGATTAGTTAGAATGAAAGAAAGATAGATAGATTAGTTAGAAAGAAAGAAAGATAGATAGATTAGTTAGAAAGAAAGAAAGATTAGTTAGAAAGAAAAAAGATAGATTAGTTAGAAAGAAAGAATAAAAGAAAGTAAGAAAGAAATAATGAAAGATTGGTTAGAAAGAAAGAGATTAGTTAGAAAGATAGATAGATTAGTTAGAAAGAAAGAAAAGTTAGAATGAAAGAAAGATAGAGTAGTTAGAAAGAAAGAAAGATAGATAGATTAGTTAGAAAGAAAGATAGATTAGTTAGAAAGAAAGTAAGGTAGATTAGTTAGAAAGAAAGATAGATTAGTTAGAAAGAAGAAAGATAGATTAGTTAGAAAGAAAGAAAGATTAGTTAGAAAGAAAGAAAGATAGATCAGTTAGCAAGAAAGAAATATTAGTTAGAAAGAAAGAAAGATTAGTTTGAAAGAAAGAAAGATTAGTTTGAAAGAAAGATAGATTAGTAAGAAAGAAAGAAATAAAGAAAGATTAGGTAGAAAGAAAGAAAGATTAGTTAGAAAGAAAGAAAGATAAGTTAGAAAGATAGATAGATAGATAGATAGATAGATAGATAGATAGATAGATAGATAGATAGATAGATAAAGTTCATTAGTACATATAGAATGGTAGTTTAATTGAATCTAGGGCTTCAGGGAGTTTAGATTTGAGTTTATTTGGTGTCCACTGCTGGGCCACCGTAGTCTTGGCTCAATTTGAACTGTTGCAATGAAAGTCAATGGGATTTTTATGATTTTTAATATTAATTTTTAAGAAATCTGAAAGTCAAATCAGTTTGAAAAGATATAGCACACCGAGTCAGAACAGTCTGAAGGTCTGACCCGAGTTTGGAGTTTGTAGAGTTAAAGCTCTAGGACGAGTTAGAGTCAGAATTTTTTGGGTAAGAAAAATAAGAAGAAGAAGAAGAAGAAGAATAACTAGAAAAAGTTCGTCGAGACAAACTTTAAGTTGGCTTGTGAAAGTTTGGACCAATAAGTTTGAAGAAGTTTAAAGAAGTTTAAAGTTTAATTAGTTTATAGTTTAGTAAGAAAGAAAGAAAGATAGATTAGTTAAAAAGAAAGAAAGAAAAAAAGATTAGTAAGAAAGAAAGAAAGATAGATTAGTTAGAAAGAAAGAAAGAAAGAAAGAAAGATAGATAAGTTAGAAAGAAAGAAAGATATATTAGTTAGAAAGAAAGATAGATTAGTTAGAAAGAAAGATAGATTAGTTAGAATGAAAGAAAGATAGAGTAGTTAGAAAGAAAGAAAGATTAGTTAGAAAGAAAGATAGATTAGTTAGAAAGAAAGATAGATTAGTTAGAAAGAAAGATAGATTAGTTAGAATGAAAGAAAGATAGAGTAGTTAGAAAGAAAGAAAGATAGATTAGTTAGAAAGAAAGATAGATTAGTTAGAATGAAAGAAAGATAGATTAGTTAGAAAGAAAAAAGATAGATTAGTTAGAATGAAAGAAAAAATAGATTAGTTAGAAAGAAAGATAGATTAGTAAGAAAGAAAGAAAGAAAGAAATATAGATAAGTTAGAAAGAAAGAAAGATATATTAGTTAGAAAAAAGAAAGAAAAAAAGATTAGTAAGAAAGAAAGAAAGATAGATTAGTTAGAAAGAAAAAAGGAAAGAAAGATAGATTAGTTAGAAAGAAAGAAAAAAAGAGATTAGTTAGAAAGAAAAAGAAAGATAGATTAGTTAGAAAGAAAGAAAGATAGATTAGTTAGAAAGAAAGAAAGAAAGAAAGAAAGTTAATTAAAAAGAAAGAAAGAAAGATAGATTAGGTAGAAAGAAAGATAGAAAGATAGATAGATTAGTTAGAAAGAAAGAAAGAAAGATAGATAGATTAGTTAGAAAGAAAGAAAAAAAGATTAGTTAGAAAGAAAGAAAGAAAGATAGATTAGTTAGAAAAAAAGAAAGAAAAAAGATTAGTAAGAAAGAAAGAAAGATAGATTAGTTAGAAAGAAAAAAGGAAAGAAAGATAGATTAGTAAGAAAAAAAGAAAGATAAATTAGTAAGTAAGAAAGAAAGATTGATTAGTAAGAAAGATAGAAAGATAGATAGATTAGTTAGAAAGAAAGAAAGAAAAAAAGATTAGTGAGAAAGAAAGATAGATTAGTTATAAAGAAAGAAAGAAAGAGATTAGTTAGAAAGAAAAAGAAAGATAGATTAGTTAGAAAGAAAGAAAGATAGATTAGTTAGAAAGAAAGAAAGAAAGAAAGAAAGAAAGAAAGAAAGAAAGAAAGTTAATTAAAAGAAAGAAAGAAAGATAGATTAGGTAGAAAGAAAGATAGAAAGATAGATAGATTAGTTAGAAAGAAAGAAAGAAAGTTAATTAAAAAGAAAGAAAGAAAGATTAGTTAGAAAGATAGATTAGTTAGAAAGAAAGAAAGAAAAAAAGATTAGTAAGAAAGAAAGATAGATTAGTTAGAAAGAAAGAATGAAAGAAAGAAAGAAAGAAAGAAATATAGATAAGTTAGAAAGAAAGAAAGATAGATTAGTTAGAAAGAAAGAAAAAAAGATTAGTTAGAAAGAAAGAAAGATAGATTAGTTAGAAAAAAGAAAGAAAAAAAGATTAGTAAGAAAGAAAGAAAGATAGATTAGTTAGAAAGAAAGAAAGATAGATTAGTTAGAAAGAAAGATATATTAGTTAGAAAGAAAGATAAATTAGTTAGAAAGAAAGATAGATTAGTTAAAAAACAAAGAAAGAGATTTGTTAGAAAGAAAGATTAGTTGGAAAGATAGATAGATTAGTTAGAAAGAAAAAAGATAGATTAGTTAGAAAGAATGAAAAAAGAAAGAAAGAAAGAAAGATTGGTTAGAAAGAAAGATAGATTAGTTAGAAAGAAAGATAGAAAGAAAGATGGATTAGTTAGAAAGAAAGAAACAGATTAGTTAGAAAGAAAGAAAGAAAGAAAGATTAGTTAGAAAGATTAGTTAGTTAGAAAGAAAGATAGATTAGTTAGAAAGAAAGAAAGATATATTAGTTAGAAAGAAAGATAGATAGATTAGTTAGAAAGAAAGATAGATTAGTTAGAAAGAAAGAAAGATAGATTAGTTAGAAAGAAAGAAAGATAGATTAGTTAGAAAGATAGATCAATTAGTTAGAAAGAAAGATAGATTAGTTAGAAAGAAAGAAAGATAGATTAGTTAGAAAGAAATAAAGAACGACAGATTAGTTAGAAATAAAGATAGATAGATTAGTTAGAAAGAAAAAAGATACATTTGTTAGAATGAAAGAAAGATAGATTAGTTAGAAAGAAAGAAAGAATGATAGATTGGTTAGTAAGAAAGAAAGAAAGAAAGAAAGAAAGAACGATAGATTAGTTAGAAAGAAAGATAGATTAGTTAGAAAGAAAGATAGATTAGTTAGAAAGAAAGATAGATAGATTAGTTAGAAAGAAAGAAAGAAAGATAGATTAGTTAGAAAGAAAGATAGATAGATTAGTTAGAAAGATTAGTTACAAAGAAAGAAAGATAGATAGATTAGTTAGAAAGAAAGATAGATTATTTAGAAAGAAAGAAAGAAAGAAAGATAGATTAGTTAGAAAGAAAGAAAGAAAGATTAGTTAGAAAGAAAGAGATAGATTAGTTAGAAAGAAAAAAGATAGATTAGTTAGAAAGAAAGAAAAAAGAAAGTAAGAAAGAAAGTAAGTAAGATTGGTTAGAAAGAAAGATAGATTAGTTAGAAAGACAGAAAGATTAGTTAGAATGAAAGAAAGATAGAGTAGTTAGAAAGAAAGATAGATAGATTAGTTAGAAAGAAAGAAAGATAGATTAGTTAGAAAGAAAGAAAGAAAGATTAGTTAGAAAGAAAGAAAGATAGATTAGTTAGAAAGAAAGAAAGATTAGTTAGAAAGAAAAAGATAGATTAGTTAGAAAGAAAGAAAGATAGATTAGTTAGAAAGAAAAAAAAAATAGATTAGTTGGAAATAAAGAAAGAAAGAAAGAAAGAAAGATTGGTTAGAAAGAAAGAAAGATAGATTAGTTAGAAAGAAAGAAAGAAAGAAAGAAAGAAAGAAAGAAAGAAAGAAAGAAATAAAGAAAGAAAGATAGATTTGTTAGAAGGAAAGCAAGATAGATTTGTTAGAAGGAAAGAAAGATAGATTAGTTAGAAAGAAAGAAAGAAACATTAGTTAGAAGGAAAGAAAGATAGATTAGTTAGAAAGAAAGATAGATTAGTTAGAAAGAAAGATAGATTAGTTAGAAAGAAAGATAGATTAGTTAGAAAGAAAGATAGATAGATTAGTTAGAAAGAAACATAGATTAGTTAGAAAGAAAGAAAGATAGCTTAGTTAGAATGAAAGATGGATCAGTTAGAAAGAAAGATTAGTAAGAAAGACAGAAAGATTAGTAAGAAAGAAAGAAGGAAAGAAAGATGGATTATTTAGAATTAAAGATGGATCAGTTAGAAAGAAAGAAAGACAGAAAGAAAGATGGATTAGTTAGAAAGAAAGAAATATGGATTAGTTAGAAAGAAGAAAGAATGAAAGAAAGAAAGAAAGAAAGGAGGAGAGAAAGAAAGATGGATTAGTTAGAATGAAAGATGGATCAGTTAGAAAGAAAGATTAGTAAGAAAGATAGAAAGAAAGATGGATTAGTTAGAAAGACAGAAATATGGATTAGTTAGAAAGAAGAAAGAATGAAAGAAAGAAAGAAAGAAAGAACAAAAGAAAAAAAGAAAGAAAGATGGATCAGTTAGAAAAAAAGATTAGTAAGAAAGAAAGGAAGAAATATGGATTAGTTGGAAAGAAACATTAGTAAGAAAGAAAGAAAGATGGATTAGATAGAAAGAAAAAAATAAAGATGGATTAGTTATAAAGAAAGATAGATTAGTTAGAAAGAAAGAATGATGGATTAGTTAGAAAGAAAGGAAGATAGATTAGTAAGAAAGAAAGAAAGAAAAATAGATTAGTTAGAAGGAAAGAAAGAAATATTAGTTAGAAAGAAAGATATATTAGTAAGAAAGATAGATTAGTAAGAAAGAAAGAAAGAAAAGAAAAAAAGATGGTTTAGTTAGAAAGAAAGATAGATTAGTAAGAAAGAAAGAATGATGGATTAGTTAGAAAGAAAGAAAGATGGATTTGTTAGAAAGAAAGAGAAAGAAAGAAAGAAAGATATATTAGTTAGAAAGAAAGATAGATTAGTTAGAAAGAAAGAAGGAAAGATAGATTAGTTAGAAAGAAAAATTAGTTAGAAAGAAAGATATGTTAGTTAGAAAGAAAGAAAGATTAGTTAGAAAGAAAGAAAGATTAATTAGAAAAAAGAAAGAAAGAAAGATTAGTTAGAAAGAAAGAAAGAAAGATTAGTTAGAAAAAGGAAAGAAAGAAAGATTAGTTAGAAAGAAAGAAAAAAGATTAGTTAGAAGGAAAGAAAGAAAGATTAGTTAGAAAGAAAGAAAGAAAGATTAGTTAGAAAAAAAGAAGAAAGAAAGATAGAAAGAAAGATTAGTTAGAAAGAAAGAAAAATTACTTAGAAAAAAAGAAAGAAAGAAAGGAAGATTAGTTTGAAAAAAAAGAAAGATTAGGTAGAAAGAAAGAAAGAAAGATTAGTTGGAAAGAAAGAAAGATTAGTAAGAAAGAAAGAAAGATTAGTTAGAGAGAAAGAAAGAAAGAAAGAAAGAAAGAAAGAAAGAAAGAAGGAAAGAAAGAAAAATATTAGTTAGAAAGAAAGAAAGAAAAAAGATTAGTTAGAAAGAAAAAAGATTAGTTAGAAAGAAAAAAGATTAGTTAGAAAGAAAAAATATTAGTTAGAAAGAAAGATTGGTTAGAAAAAAGTAAGAAAGAAAGATTAGTTAGAAAAAAGAAAGAAAGATAAGTTAGAAAGAAAGATTAGTTAGAAAGAAAATTTGTTAGAAAGAAAGTAAGAAAAAAGATTAGTTAGAAAGAAATTAAGAAAAAAAGATTAGTTAGAAAGAAAGAAAGATTAGTTAGAAAAAAGAAAGAAAGATTCGTTTGAAAAAAGAAAGAAAGAAAGAAAGATTTGTTTGAAAAAAGAAAGAAAGATAGATAGATAAGTTAGAAAGAAAGAAAGATAGATTAGTTAGAAAGAAAGATAGATAGATTAGTTAGAAAGAAAGAAAGATAGATTAGTTAGAAAGAAAGAAAGAACGATAGATTAGTTAGAAATAAAGAAAGATAGTTAGATAGATTAGTTAGAAAGAAAGAAAGAAAAAGATTAGTTAAATCGTGAGAAAGAATGATAGATTGGTTAGAAAGAAAGAAAGATAGATTAGTAAGAAAGGAAGAAAGAACGATAGATAAGTTAGAAAGAAAGATAGATTAGTAAGAAAGGAAGAAAGAACGATAGATAAGTTAGAAATAAAGATAGATTAGTTAGAAAGAAAGATAAATTAGTTAGAAAGAAAGATAGATTAGTTAAAAAACAAAGAAAGAGATTTGTTAGAAAGAAAGATTAGTTGGAAAGATAGATAGATTAGTTAGAAAGAAAAAAGATAGATTAGTTAGAAAGAATGAAAAAAGAAAGAAAGAAAGAAAGATTGGTTAGAAAGAAAGATAGATTAGTTAGAAAGAAAGATAGAAAGAAAGATGGATTAGTTAGAAAGAAAGAAACAGATTAGTTAGAAAGAAAGAAAGAAAGAAAGATTAGTTAGAAAGATTAGTTAGTTAGAAAGAAAGATAGATTAGTTAGAAAGAAAGAAAGATATATTAGTTAGAAAGAAAGATAGATAGATTAGTTAGAAAGAAAGATAGATTAGTTAGAAAGAAAGAAAGATAGATTAGTTAGAAAGAAAGAAAGATAGATTAGTTAGAAAGATAGATCAATTAGTTAGAAAGAAAGATAGATTAGTTAGAAAGAAAGAAAGATAGATTAGTTAGAAAGAAATAAAGAACGACAGATTAGTTAGAAATAAAGATAGATAGATTAGTTAGAAAGAAAAAAGATACATTTGTTAGAATGAAAGAAAGATAGATTAGTTAGAAAGAAAGAAAGAATGATAGATTGGTTAGTAAGAAAGAAAGAAAGAAAGAAAGAAAGAACGATAGATTAGTTAGAAAGAAAGATAGATTAGTTAGAAAGAAAGATAGATTAGTTAGAAAGAAAGATAGATAGATTAGTTAGAAAGAAAGAAAGAAAGATAGATTAGTTAGAAAGAAAGATAGATAGATTAGTTAGAAAGATTAGTTACAAAGAAAGAAAGATAGATAGATTAGTTAGAAAGAAAGATAGATTATTTAGAAAGAAAGAAAGAAAGAAAGATAGATTAGTTAGAAAGAAAGAAAGAAAGATTAGTTAGAAAGAAAGAGATAGATTAGTTAGAAAGAAAAAAGATAGATTAGTTAGAAAGAAAGAAAAAAGAAAGTAAGAAAGAAAGTAAGTAAGATTGGTTAGAAAGAAAGATAGATTAGTTAGAAAGACAGAAAGATTAGTTAGAATGAAAGAAAGATAGAGTAGTTAGAAAGAAAGATAGATAGATTAGTTAGAAAGAAAGAAAGATAGATTAGTTAGAAAGAAAGAAAGAAAGATTAGTTAGAAAGAAAGAAAGATAGATTAGTTAGAAAGAAAGAAAGATTAGTTAGAAAGAAAAAGATAGATTAGTTAGAAAGAAAGAAAGATAGATTAGTTAGAAAGAAAAAAAAAATAGATTAGTTGGAAATAAAGAAAGAAAGAAAGAAAGAAAGATTGGTTAGAAAGAAAGAAAGATAGATTAGTTAGAAAGAAAGAAAGAAAGAAAGAAAGAAAGAAAGAAAGAAAGAAAGAAATAAAGAAAGAAAGATAGATTTGTTAGAAGGAAAGCAAGATAGATTTGTTAGAAGGAAAGAAAGATAGATTAGTTAGAAAGAAAGAAAGAAACATTAGTTAGAAGGAAAGAAAGATAGATTAGTTAGAAAGAAAGATAGATTAGTTAGAAAGAAAGATAGATTAGTTAGAAAGAAAGATAGATTAGTTAGAAAGAAAGATAGATAGATTAGTTAGAAAGAAACATAGATTAGTTAGAAAGAAAGAAAGATAGCTTAGTTAGAATGAAAGATGGATCAGTTAGAAAGAAAGATTAGTAAGAAAGACAGAAAGATTAGTAAGAAAGAAAGAAGGAAAGAAAGATGGATTATTTAGAATTAAAGATGGATCAGTTAGAAAGAAAGAAAGACAGAAAGAAAGATGGATTAGTTAGAAAGAAAGAAATATGGATTAGTTAGAAAGAAGAAAGAATGAAAGAAAGAAAGAAAGAAAGGAGGAGAGAAAGAAAGATGGATTAGTTAGAATGAAAGATGGATCAGTTAGAAAGAAAGATTAGTAAGAAAGATAGAAAGAAAGATGGATTAGTTAGAAAGACAGAAATATGGATTAGTTAGAAAGAAGAAAGAATGAAAGAAAGAAAGAAAGAAAGAACAAAAGAAAAAAAGAAAGAAAGATGGATCAGTTAGAAAAAAAGATTAGTAAGAAAGAAAGGAAGAAATATGGATTAGTTGGAAAGAAACATTAGTAAGAAAGAAAGAAAGATGGATTAGATAGAAAGAAAAAAATAAAGATGGATTAGTTATAAAGAAAGATAGATTAGTTAGAAAGAAAGAATGATGGATTAGTTAGAAAGAAAGGAAGATAGATTAGTAAGAAAGAAAGAAAGAAAAATAGATTAGTTAGAAGGAAAGAAAGAAATATTAGTTAGAAAGAAAGATATATTAGTAAGAAAGATAGATTAGTAAGAAAGAAAGAAAGAAAAGAAAAAAAGATGGTTTAGTTAGAAAGAAAGATAGATTAGTAAGAAAGAAAGAATGATGGATTAGTTAGAAAGAAAGAAAGATGGATTTGTTAGAAAGAAAGAGAAAGAAAGAAAGAAAGATATATTAGTTAGAAAGAAAGATAGATTAGTTAGAAAGAAAGAAGGAAAGATAGATTAGTTAGAAAGAAAAATTAGTTAGAAAGAAAGATATGTTAGTTAGAAAGAAAGAAAGATTAGTTAGAAAGAAAGAAAGATTAATTAGAAAAAAGAAAGAAAGAAAGATTAGTTAGAAAGAAAGAAAGAAAGATTAGTTAGAAAAAGGAAAGAAAGAAAGATTAGTTAGAAAGAAAGAAAAAAGATTAGTTAGAAGGAAAGAAAGAAAGATTAGTTAGAAAGAAAGAAAGAAAGATTAGTTAGAAAAAAAGAAGAAAGAAAGATAGAAAGAAAGATTAGTTAGAAAGAAAGAAAAATTACTTAGAAAAAAAGAAAGAAAGAAAGGAAGATTAGTTTGAAAAAAAAGAAAGATTAGGTAGAAAGAAAGAAAGAAAGATTAGTTGGAAAGAAAGAAAGATTAGTAAGAAAGAAAGAAAGATTAGTTAGAGAGAAAGAAAGAAAGAAAGAAAGAAAGAAAGAAAGAAAGAAGGAAAGAAAGAAAAATATTAGTTAGAAAGAAAGAAAGAAAAAAGATTAGTTAGAAAGAAAAAAGATTAGTTAGAAAGAAAAAAGATTAGTTAGAAAGAAAAAATATTAGTTAGAAAGAAAGATTGGTTAGAAAAAAGTAAGAAAGAAAGATTAGTTAGAAAAAAGAAAGAAAGATAAGTTAGAAAGAAAGATTAGTTAGAAAGAAAATTTGTTAGAAAGAAAGTAAGAAAAAAGATTAGTTAGAAAGAAATTAAGAAAAAAAGATTAGTTAGAAAGAAAGAAAGATTAGTTAGAAAAAAGAAAGAAAGATTCGTTTGAAAAAAGAAAGAAAGAAAGAAAGATTTGTTTGAAAAAAGAAAGAAAGATAGATAGATAAGTTAGAAAGAAAGAAAGATAGATTAGTTAGAAAGAAAGATAGATAGATTAGTTAGAAAGAAAGAAAGATAGATTAGTTAGAAAGAAAGAAAGAACGATAGATTAGTTAGAAATAAAGAAAGATAGTTAGATAGATTAGTTAGAAAGAAAGAAAGAAAAAGATTAGTTAAATCGTGAGAAAGAATGATAGATTGGTTAGAAAGAAAGAAAGATAGATTAGTAAGAAAGGAAGAAAGAACGATAGATAAGTTAGAAAGAAAGATAGATTAGTAAGAAAGGAAGAAAGAACGATAGATAAGTTAGAAATAAAGATAGATTAGTTAGAAAGAAAGATAGATAGATTTGTTAGAAAGAAAGTTAGATAGATTTGCTAGAAAGAAAGAAAGATTAGTTCGAAAGAAAGAAAGATTAGTTAGAAAGAAAGAAAGAAAGATATATTAGTTAGAAAGAAAGATAGATAGATTAGTTAGAAAGAAAGAGATTAGTTAGAAAGAAAGAAAGATAGATTAGTTAGAAAGAAAGAAAGATAGATTAGTTAGAAAGAAAGAAAGAACGATAGATTAGTTAGAAATAAAGAAAGATGATAGATTAGTTAGAAATAAAGAAAGATAGATAGATAAGTTAGAAAGAAAGAAAGAAAGATTAGTTAGAAAGAAAGAAAGAATGATAGATTGGTTAGAAAGAAAGAAAGATTAGTTAGAAAGAAAGAAAGAAAGATTAGTTAGAAAGAAAGAAAGAATGATAGATTGGTTAGAAAGAAAGAAAGATTAGTTAGAAAGAAAGATAGATTAGTTAGAAAGAAAAAAGATAGATTAGTTAGAAAGAAAGAAAGAAAGAAAGAAAGAAAGAAAGATAGATTAGTTAGAAAGATTAGTTAGAAAGAAAGAAAGATAGATTAGTTAGAAAGAAATATAGATAGATAGATAGATTAGTTAGAAAGAAAGAAAGATAGATTAGTTAGAAAGAAAGAAAGATATATTAGTTAGAAAGAAAGATAGATAGATTAGTTAGAAAGAAAGATAGATTAGTTAGAAAGAAAGAAAGATAGATTAGTTAGAAAGATAGATAGATAAGTTAGAAAGAAAGAAAGAAAGATTAGTTAGAAAGAAAGAAAGATAGATTGGTTAGAAAGAAAGAAAGATTAGTTAGAAAGAAAGATAGATAGATTAGTTAGAAAGAAAAAAGATAGATTAGTTAGAAAGAAAGTAAGAAAGAAAGAAAGAAAGATTGGTTAGAAAGAAAGATAGATTAGTTAGAAAGATAGAAAGAAAGATAGATTAGTTAGAAAGAAAGAAACATAGATTAGTTAGAAAGAAAGAAAGAAAGATAGATTAGTTAGAAAGAAAGAAAGATTAGTTAGTTAGAAAGAAAGAAAGATAGATTAGTTAGAAAGAAAGATAGATTAGTTAGAAAGATAGATAGATAGATAGATAGATTAGTTAGAAAGAAAGATAGATTAGTTAGAAAGAAAGATAGATAGATTAGTTAGAAAGAAAGATAGATAGATTAGTTAGAAAGAAAGATAGATTAGTTAGAAAGAAAGATAGATTAGTTAGAAAGATAGATAGATAGATAGATAGATAGATAGATAGATTAGTTAGAAAGAAAGAAAGATAGATTAGTTAGAAAGAAAGATAGATAGATTAGTTAGAAAGAAAGATAGATTAGTTAGAAAGAAAGAAAGATAGATTAGTTAGAAAGAATGAAAAAAGAAAGAAAGAAAGAAAGATTGGTTAGAAAGAAAGATAGATTAGTTAGTAAGAAAGATATAAAGAAAGATGGATTAGTTAGAAAGAAAGAAACATAGATTAGTTAGAAAGAAAGAAAGAAAGAAAGATAGATTAGTTAGAAAGACTAGTTAGTTAGAAAGAAAGAGATAGATTAGTTAGAAAGAAAGATAGATAGATAGATAGATTAGTTAGAAAGAAAGAAAGATAGATTAGTTAGAAAGACTAGTTAGTTAGAAAGAAAGAGATAGATTAGTTAGAAAGAAAGATAGATAGATAGATAGATTAGTTAGAAAGAAAGAAAGATAGATTAGTTAGAAAGAAAGAAAGATATATTAGTTAGAAAGAAAGATAGATAGATTAGTTAGAAAAAAAAGATAGATTAGTTAGAAAGAAAGAAAGATAGATTAGTTAGAAAGAAAGATAGATAGATTAGTTAGAAAGAAAGAAAGATTAGTTAGAAAGAAAGAAAGAATGATAGATTGGTTAGAAAGAAAGAAAGATAGATTAGTAAGAAAGAAAGAAAGGAATAAAGAACGATAGATTAGTTAGAAATAAAGATAAAGTAGTTAGAAAGAAAGATAGATAGATTAGTTAGAAAGAAAGATAGATAGATAGATTAGTTAGAAAGAAAGATAGATTATTTAGAAAGAAAGAAAGATAGATTAGTTAGAAAGAAAGAAAGATTAGTTAGAAAGAAAGAAAGATTAGTTAGAAAGAAAGATAGATAGATTAGTTAGAAAGAAAAAAAGAAAGAAAGAAAGAAAGAAAGAAAAATTGGTTAGAAAGAAAGATAGATTAGTTTGAAAGATAGAGATTAGTTAGAAAGAAAGAAAAGATTAGTTAGAATGAAAGAAAGATAGATAGATTAGTTAGAAAGAAAGAAAGATAGATAGATTAGTTAGAAAGAAAGATAGATTAGTTAGAAAGAAAGAATAAAAGAAAGTAAGAAAGAAAGAAAGAAAGATTAGTTAGAAAGAAAGATAGATAGATTAGTTAGAAAGAAAAAAAGAAAGAAAGAAAGAAAGAAAGAAAAATTGGTTAGAAAGAAAGATAGATTAGTTTGAAAGATAGAGATTAGTTAGAAAGAAAGAAAAGATTAGTTAGAATGAAAGAAAGATAGATAGATTAGTTAGAAAGAAAGAAAGATAGATAGATTAGTTAGAAAGAAAGATAGATTAGTTAGAAAGAAAGAATAAAAGAAAGTAAGAAAGAAAGAATGAAAGATAGGTTAGAAAGAAAGAGATTAGTTAGAAAGATAGATAGATTAGTTAGAAAGAAAGAAAAGTTAGAATGAAAGAAAGTTAGAGTAGTTAGAAAGAAAGAAAGATAGATAGATTAGTTAGAAAGAAAGATAGATTAGTTAGAAAGAAAGTAAGGTAGATTAGTTAGAAAGAAAGATAGATTAGTTAGAAAGAAGAAAGATAGATTAGTTAGAAAGAAAGAAAGATTAGTTAGAAAGAAAGAAAGATAGATCAGTTAGCAAGAAAGAAATATTAGTTAGAAAGAAAGAAAGATTAGTTTGAAAGAAAGAAAGATTAGTTTGAAAGAAAGATAGATTAGTAAGAAAGAAAGAAATAAAGAAAGATTAGGTAGAAAGAAAGAAAGATTAGTTAGAAAGAAAGAAAGATAAGTTAGAAAGATAGATAGATAGATAGATAGAAAGATATATAGATATATAGATAGATAGATAGATAGATAGATAGATAGATAGATAGATAGATAGATAGATAGAATAAAGTTCATTAGTACATATAGAATGGTAGTTTAATTGAATCTAGGGCTTCAGGGAGTTTAGATTTGAGTTTTTGTGTTGTTCACTACTGGGCCACCGTAGTCTTGGCTCAATTTGAACTGTTGCAATGAAAGTCAATGGGATTTTTATGATTTTTAATATTAATTTTTAAGAAATCTGAAAGTCAAATCAGTTTGAAAAGATATAGCACACCGAGTCAGAACAGTCTGAAGGTCTGACCCGAGTTTGGAGTTTGTAGAGTTAAAGCTCTAGGACGAGTTAGAGTCAGAATTTTTTGGGTAAGAAAAATAAGAAGAAGAAGAAGAAGAAGAATAATAATAAGTTTAAATAGGATTTCAGTAAGTTGGCTTTTCCAAGCCAACTTAATAACTAGAAAAAGTTCGTCGAGACAAACTTTAAGTTGGCTTGTGAAAGTTTGGACCAATAAGTTTGAAGAAGTTTAAAGAAGTTTAAAGTTTAATTAGTTTATAGTTTAGTAAGAAAGAAAGAAAGATAGATTAGTTAGAAAGAAAGAAAAAAAGATTAGTAAGAAAGAAAGAAAGATAGATTAGTTAGAAAGAAAGAAAGAAAGAAAGATAGATTAGTTAGAAAGAAAGATAGATTAGTAAGAAAGAAAGAAAGAAAGAAATATAGATAAGTTAGAAAGAAAGAAAGAAAGAAAAAAAGATTAGTTAGAAAGAAAGAAAGAAAGATAGATTAGTTAGAAAAAAGAAAGAAAAAAAGATTAGTAAGAAAGAAAGAAAGATAGATTAGTTAGAAAGAAAGAAAGAAAGAGATTAGTTAGAAAGAAAGATAGATTAGTAAGAAAGAAAGAAAGAAAGAAATATAGATAAGTTAGAAAGAAAGAAAGATAGATTAGTTAGAAAGAAAGAAAGAAAAAAAGATAAGTAAGAAAGAAAGAAAGAAAGATAAATTAGTAAGAAAGAAAGAAAGATTGATTAGTAAGAAAGATAGAAAGATAGATAGATTAGTTAGAAAGAAAGAAAAAAAGATTAGTGAGAAAGAAAAAAAGAAAGAAAGAAAGAAAGAAAGATAGATAGATTAGTTAGAAAGAAAGAAAAAAAGATTAGTAAGAAAGAAAGAAAGATAGATTAGTTAGAAAGAAAGAAAGAAAGAAAGATAGATTAGTTAGAAAGAAAGATAGATTAGTAAGAAAGAAAGAAAGAAAGAAATATAGATAAGTTAGAAAGAAAGAAAGAAAAAAAGATTAGTTAGAAAGAAAGAAAGAAAGATAGATTAGTTAGAAAAAAGAAAGAAAAAAAGATTAGTAAGAAAGAAAGAAAGATAGATTAGTTAGAAAGAAAGAAAGAAAGAGATTAGTTAGAAAGAAAGATAGATTAGTAAGAAAGAAAGAAAGAAAGAAATATAGATAAATTAGAAAGAAAGAAAGATAGATTAGTTAGAAAGAAAGAAAGAAAAAAAGATTAGTAAGAAAGAAAGAAAGAAAGATAAATTAGTAAGAAAGAAAGAAAGATTGATTAGTAAGAAAGATAGAAAAATAGATAGATTAGTTAGAAAGAAAGAAAAAAAGATTAGTGAGAAAGAAAGAAAGAAAGAAAGAAAGAAAGATAGATTAGTTAGAAAGAAAGAAAGAAAGAAAGATTAGTTAGAAAGAAAAAAGGAAAGAAAGATAGATTAGTAAGAAAGAAAGAAAGAAAGATAAATTAGTAAGAAAGAAAGAAAGATTGATTAGTAAGAAAGATAGAAAGATAGATAGATTAGTTAGAAAGAAAGAAAGAAAAAGAGATTAGTGAGAAAGAAAGATAGATTAGTTAGAAAGAAAGAAAGAAAGAAAGAAAGAAAGAAAGAAAGTTAATTAAAAAGAAAGAAACAAAGATAGATTAGGTAGAAAGAAAGATAGAAAGATAGATAGATTAGTTAGAAAGAAAAAGAAAGATAGTTTTTATTTAGAAAGAAAGAAAGATAGATTAGTTAGAAAGAAAGAAAGAAAGAAAGAAAGAAAGAAAGAAAGAAAGAAAGAAAATTAAAAAGAAAGAAAGAAAGATAGATTAGGTAGAAAGAAAGATAGAAAGATAGATAGATTAGTTAGAAAGAAAGAAAGAAAGAAAGAAAGTTAATTAAAAAGAAAGAAAGAAAGATAGATTAGGTAGAAAGAAAAAGAAAGTTAATTAAAGAGAAAGAAAGAAAGATTAGTTAGAAAGATAGATTAGTTAGAAAG
This sequence comes from Semotilus atromaculatus, assembly GCA_031834385.1. Taxonomy (NCBI): domain Eukaryota; kingdom Metazoa; phylum Chordata; class Actinopteri; order Cypriniformes; family Leuciscidae; genus Semotilus; species Semotilus atromaculatus. The sequence continues at coordinate 1,106,290 of JAULUF010000039.1, read as the reverse complement.
AAAGAAAGAAAAAAAGATTAGTAAGAAAGAAAGATGGATTAGTTAGAAAGAAAGAAAAAAGATTAGTTAGAAAGAAAGAAAGAAAGATAGATTAGTTAGAAAGAAAGAAAGAAAGAAAGAAAGAAAGAGATTAGTTAGAAAGAAAAAGAAAGATAGATTAGTTAGAAAGAAAGAAAGATAGATTAGTTAGAAAGAAAGAAAGAAAGAAAGTTAATTAAAAAGAAAGAAAGAAAGAAAGAAAGATAGATTAGTTAGAAAGAAAGAAAAAAAGATTAGTTAGAAAGAAAGAAACATAGATTAGTTAGAAAAAAGAAAGAAAAAAGATTAGTAAGAAAGAAAGATAGATTAGTTAGAAAGAAAAAAGGAAAGAAAGATAGATTAGTAAGAAAGAAAGAAAGAAAAAAAGATTAGTGAGAAAGAAAGATAGATTAGTTAGAAAGAAAGAAAGAAAGATTAGTTAGTAAGAAAAAGAAAGATAGATTAGTTAGAAAGAAAGAAAGATAAATTAGTTTAGAAAGAAAGAAAGAAAGAAAGTTAATTAAAAAGAAAGAAAGAAAGATAGATTAGGTAGAAAGAAAGATAGAAAGATAGATAGATTAGTTAGAAAGAAAGAAAAAAAGATTAGTAAGAAAGAAAGATAGATTAGTTAGAAAGAAAGAAAGAAAGAAAGAAAGAAAGAAAGAAAGAAAGAAAGAAAGAAAGAGAAAGAAATATAGATAAGTTAGAAAGAAAGAAAGATAGATTAGTTAGAAAGAAAGAAAGATGGATTAGTTAGAAAGAAAGAAAAAAGATTAGTTAGAAAGAAAGAAAGAAAGATAGATTAGTTAGAAAGAAAAAAGGAAAGAAAGATAGATTAGTAAGAAAGAAAGGAAGAAATATAGATTAGTGAGATAGATAGATTAGTTAGAAAGAAAGAAAGAAAAAAGATTAGTGAGAAAGAAAGATAGATTAGTTAGAGAGAAAGAAAGATGGATTAGTTAGAAAGAAAGAAAAAAAGATTAGTAAGAAAGAAAGAAAGATAGATTAGTTAGAAAGAAAAAAGGAAAGAAAGATAGATTAGTAAGAAAGAAAGGAAGAAAGATAGATTAGTGAGATAGATAGATTAGTTAGAAAGAAAGAAAGAAGATAGATTAGTTAGAAAGAAAGAAAGAAAAAAGATTAGTGAGAAAGAAAGATAGATTAGTTAGAAAGAAAGAGATTAGTTAGAAAGAAAAAGAAAGATAGATTAGTTAGAAAGAAAGAAAGATAGATTAGTTAGAAAGAAAGAAAGAAAGAAAGAAAGTTAATTAAAAAGAAAGAAACAAAGATAGATTAGGTAGAAAGAAAGATAGAAAGATAGATAGATTAGTTAGAAAGAAAAAGAAAGATAGTTTTTATTTAGAAAGAAAGAAAGATAGATTAGTTAGAAAGAAAGAAAGAAAGAAAGAAAGTTAATTAAAAAGAAAGAAAGAAAGATAGATTAGGTAGAAAGAAAGATAGAAAGATAGATAGATTAGTTAGAAAGAAAGAAAGAAAGTTAATTAAAAAGAAAGAAAGAAAGATAGATTAGGTAGAAAGAAAGATAGAAAGATAGATAGATTAGTTAGAAAGAAAAAGAAAGTTAATTAAAGAGAAAGAAAGAAAGATTAGTTAGAAAGATAGATTAGTTAGAAAGAAAGAAAGAAAAAAAGATTAGTAAGAAAGAAAGATGGATTAGTTAGAAAGAAAGAAAAAAGATTAGTTAGAAAGAAAGAAAGAAAGATAGATTAGTTAGAAAGAAAGAAAGAAAGAAAGAGATTAGTTAGAAAGAAAAAGAAAGATAGATTAGTTAGAAAGAAAGAAAGATAGATTAGTTAGAAAGAAAGAAAGAAAGAAAGTTAATTAAAAAGAAAGAAAGAAAGATTAGTTAGAAAGATAGATTAGTTAGAAAGAAAGAAAGAAAAAAGATTAGTAAGAAAGAAAGAAAGAAAGAAAGATAGATTAGTTAGAAAGAAAGAAAAAAAGATTAGTTAGAAAGAAAGAAACATAGATTAGTTAGAAAAAAGAAAGAAAAAAGATTAGTAAGAAAGAAAGATAGATTAGTTAGAAAGAAAAAAGGAAAGAAAGATAGATTAGTAAGAAAGAAAGAAAGAAAAAAAGATTAGTGAGAAAGAAAGATAGATTAGTTAGAAAGAAAGAAAGAAAGATTAGTTAGTAAGAAAAAGAAAGATAGATTAGTTAGAAAGAAAGAAAGATAAATTAGTTTAGAAAGAAAGAAAGAAAGAAAGTTAATTAAAAAGAAAGAAAGAAAGATAGATTAGGTAGAAAGAAAGATAGAAAGATAGATAGATTAGTTAGAAAGAAAGAAAAAAAGATTAGTAAGAAAGAAAGATAGATTAGTTAGAAAGAAAGAAAGAAAGAAAGAAAGAAAGAAAGAAAGAAAGAAAGAAAGAGAAAGAAATATAGATAAGTTAGAAAGAAAGAAAGATAGATTAGTTAGAAAGAAAGAAAGATGGATTAGTTAGAAAGAAAGAAAAAAGATTAGTTAGAAAGAAAGAAAGAAAGATAGATTAGTTAGAAAGAAAAAAGGAAAGAAAGATAGATTAGTAAGAAAGAAAGGAAGAAATATAGATTAGTGAGATAGATAGATTAGTTAGAAAGAAAGAAAGAAAAAAGATTAGTGAGAAAGAAAGATAGATTAGTTAGAGAGAAAGAAAGATGGATTAGTTAGAAAGAAAGAAAAAAAGATTAGTAAGAAAGAAAGAAAGATAGATTAGTTAGAAAGAAAAAAGGAAAGAAAGATAGATTAGTAAGAAAGAAAGGAAGAAAGATAGATTAGTGAGATAGATAGATTAGTTAGAAAGAAAGAAAGAAAAAAGATTAGTGAGAAAGAAAGATAGATTAGTTAGAAAGAAAGAGATTAGTTAGAAAGAAAAAGAAAGATAGATTAGTTAGAAAGAAAGAAAGATAGATTAGTTAGAAAGAAAGAAAGAAAGTTAATTAAAAAGAAAAAAAGAAATATAGATTAGGTAGAAAGAAAGATAGATAGATTAGTTAGAAAGAAAGAAAGAAAGTTAATTAAAAAGAAAGAAAGAAAGATTAGTTAGAAGGATAGATTAGTTAGAAAGAAAGAAAGAAAGAAAAAAAGATTAGTAAGAAAGAAAGATAGATTAGTTAGTTAGAAAGAAAGAAAGAAAGAAAGAAAGAAATATAGATAAGTTAGAAAGAAAGAAAGAGATTAGTTAGAAAGAAAGAAAAAAAGATTAGTTAGAAAGAAAGAATGAAAGATAGATAGATTAGTTAGAAAAAAAGAAAGAAAAAAAAGATTAGTAAGAAAGAAAGAAAGATAGATTAGTTAGAAAGAAAAAAAGGAAAGAAAGATATATTAGTAAGAAAGTAAGAAAGAAAGATAGATTAGTGAGAAAGATAGATTAGTTAGAAAGAAAGAAAGAAAGATAGATTAGTTAGAAAGAAAAAGAAAGATAGATTAGTTAGAACGAAAGATAGATTAGTTAGAAATAAATAAATAAATAAAGTTAATTAAAAAGAAAGAAAGAAAGAAAGATAGATAGATTAGTTAGAAAGAAAGAAAGAAAAAAAGATTAGTAAGAAAGAAAGAAAGATTAGTTAGAAAGAAAGAAAGATAGATTAGTTACAAAGAAAAAGAAAGATAGATTAGTTAGAAAGAAAGAAAGATAGATTGGTTAGAAAGAAAGAAAGAAAGTTAATTAAAAAGAAAGAAAGAAAGAAAGAAAGATTAGTTAGAAAGATAGATTAGTTAGAAAGAAAGAAAGAAAAAAATATTAGTAAGAAAGAAAGATAGATTAGTTAGAAAGAAAGAAAGAAAGATAGATTAGTAAGAAAGAAAGAAAGATTAGTTAGAAAGAAAGAAAGATAGATTAGTTAGAAAGAAAAAGAAAGATAGATCAGTTAGAAAGAAAGAAAGATAGATTAGTTAGAAAGAAAGAAAGAAAGAAAGTTAATTAAAAAGAAAGAAAGAAACTAAGATAGATTAGTTAGAAAGAAAGATAGATTAGAAAGAAAGATAGATTAGTTAGAAAGAAAGATAGATTAGTTAGAAAGAAAGATAAATTAGTTAGAAAGAAAGATAGATTAGTTAAAAAACAAAGAAAGAGATTTGTTAGAAAGAAAGATAGATTAGTTAGAAAGATAGATTAGTTAGAAAGAAAGATAGATTAGTTAGAAAGAAAGATAACTTAGTTTGAAATAAAGAAAGATAGATTATTTAAAAAACAAAGAAAGATGGATTTGATAGAAAGAAAGATAGATTAGCTAGAAAGATAGATTAGTTAGAAAAAAAGAAAGATAGATTAGTTAGAAAGAAAGAAAGATAAATTAGTTAGAAAGTAAGATAGATTAGTTAGAAAGAAAGATAGATTAGTTAGAAAGAAAGAAAGATAGATTAGTTAGAAAGATAGATAGATAAGTTAGAAAGAAAGAAAGAAAGAAAGATTAGTTAGAAAGAAAGAAAGATAGATTGGTTAGAAAGAAAGAAAGATTAGTTAGAAAGAAAGATAGATAGATTAGTTAGAAATAAAAAAGATAGATTAGTTAGAAAGAAAGAAAGTAAGAAAGAAAGAAAGAAAGATTGGTTAGAAAGAAAGATTAGTTAGAAAGATAGAAAGAAAGATAGATTAGTTAGAAAGAAAGAAACATAGATTAGTTAGAAAGAAAGAAAGAAAGATAGATTAGTTAGAAAGAAAGAAAGATTAGTTAGTTAGAAAGAAAGAAAGATAGATTAGTTAGAAAGAAAGATAGATTAGTTAGAAAGATAGATAGATAGATAGATTAGTTAGAAAGAAAGAAAGATAGATTAGTTAGAAAGAAAGATAGATAGATTAGTTAGAAAGAAAGATAGATAGATTAGTTAGAAAGAAAGATAGATTAGTTAGAAAGAAAGAAAGATAGATTAGTTAGAAAGAAAGATAGATTAGTTAGTAAGAAAGATATAAAGAAAGATGGATTAGTTAGAAAGAAAGAAACATAGATTAGTTAGAAAGAAAGAAAGAAAGAAAGATAGATTAGTTAGAAAGACTAGTTAGTTAGAAAGAAAGAGATAGATTAGTTAGAAAGAAAGATAGATAGATAGATAGATTAGTTAGAAAGAAAGAAAGATAGATTAGTTAGAAAGAAAGAAAGATATATTAGTTAGAAAGAAAGATAGATAGATTAGTTAGAAAAAAAAGATAGATTAGTTAGAAAGAAAGAAAGAATGATAGATTGGTTAGAAAGAAAGAAAGATAGATTAGTAAGAAAGAAAGAAAGGAATAAAGAACGATAGATTAGTTAGAAATAAAGATAAAGTAGTTAGAAAGAAAGATAGATAGATTAGTTAGAAAGAAAGATAGATAGATAGATTAGTTAGAAAGAAAGATAGATTATTTAGAAAGAAAGAAAGATAGATTAGTTAGAAAGAAAGAAAGATTAGTTAGAAAGAAAGAAAGATTAGTTAGAAAGAAAGATAGATAGATTAGTTAGAAAAAAAGAAAGAAAGAAAGAAAGAAAGAAAAATTGGTTAGAAAGAAAGATAGATTAGTTTGAAAGATAGAGATTAGTTAGAAAGAAAGAAAAGATTAGTTAGAATGAAAGAAAGATAGATAGATTAGTTAGAAAGAAAGAAAGATAGATAGATTAGTTAGAAAGAAAGAAAGATTAGTTAGAAAGAAAAAAGATAGATTAGTTAGAAAGAAAGAATAAAAGAAAGTAAGAAAGAAAGAATGAAAGATTGGTTAGAAAGAAAGAGATTAGTTAGAAAGATAGATAGATTAGTTAGAAAGAAAGAAAAGTTAGAATGAAAGAAAGATAGAGTAGTTAGAAAGAAAGAAAGATAGATAGATTAGTTAGAAAGAAAGATAGATTAGTTAGAAAGAAAGTAAGGTAGATTAGTTAGAAAGAAAGATAGATTAGTTAGAAAGAAGAAAGATAGATTAGTTAGAAAGAAAGAAAGATTAGTTAGAAAGAAAGACAGATAGATCAGTTAGCAAGAAAGAAATATTAGTTAGAAAGAAAGAAAGATTAGTTTGAAAGAAAGAAAGATTAGTTTGAAAGAAAGATAGATTAGTTAGAAAAAAGAAAGAAAGATTCGTTTGAAAAAAGAAAGAAAGAAAGAAAGATTTGTTTGAAAAAAGAAAGAAAGATAGATAGATAAGTTAGAAAGAAAGAAAGATAGATTAGTTAGAAAGAAAGATAGATAGATTAGTTAGAAAGAAAGATAGATTAGTTAGAAAGAAAGAAAGATAGATTAGTTAGAAAGAAAGAAAGATAGATTAGTTAGAAAGAAAGAAAGAACGATAGATTAGTTAGAAATAAAGAAAGATAGATAGATAGATTAGTTAGAAAGAAAGAAAGAAAGAAAGATTAGTTAAATCGTGAGAAAGAATGATAGATTGGTTAGAAAGAAAGAAAGATAGATTAGTAAGAAAGGAAGAAAGAACGATAGATAAATTAGAAAGAAAGATAGATTAGTTAGAAAGAAAGATAGATAGATTTGTTAGAAAGAAAGTTAGATAGAAAGATAGATTAGTTAGAAAGAAAGAAAGATAGATTAGTTAGAAAGAAAGAAAGAACGATAGATTAGTTAGAAATAAAGAAAGATAGATAGATAGATTAGTTAGAAAGAAAGAAAGAAAGAAAGATTAGTTAAATCGTGAGAAAGAATGATAGATTGGTTAGAAAGAAAGAAAGATAGATTAGTAAGAAAGGAAGAAAGAACGATAGATAAGTTAGAAAGAAAGATAGATTAGTTAGAAAGAAAGATAGATAGATTTGTTAGAAAGAAAGTTAGATAGATTTGCTAGAAAGAAAGAAAGATTAGTTCGAAAGAAAGAAAGATTAGTTAGAAAGAAAGAAAGAAAGATATATTAGTTAGAAAGAAAGATAGATAGATTAGTTAGAAAGAAAGATAGATTAGTTAGAAAGAAAGAAAGATAGATTAGTTAGAAAGAAAGAAAGATAGATTAGTTAGAAAGAAAGAAAGAACGATAGATTAGTTAGAAATAAAGAAAGATGATAGATTAGTTAGAAATAAAGAAAGATAGATAGATAAGTTAGAAAGAAAGAAAGAAAGATTAGTTAGAAAGAAAGATAGATTAGTTAGAAAGAAAGATAGATAGATTAGTTAGAAAGAAAGATAGATTAGTTAGAATGAAAGAAAGATAGAGTAGTTAGAAAGAAAGAAAGATAGATTAGTTAGAAAGAAAGTTCGATTAGTTAGAAAGAAAGAAAGATAGATTAGAAAGAAAGATAGATAGATAGATAGATTAGTTAGAAAGAAAGATAAATAGATTTGTTAGAAAGAAAGAAAGAAAGATAGATTAGTTAGTTAGAAAGAAAGTTAGATTAGTTAGAAAGAAAGATAGATTAGTTAGAATGAAAGAAAGATAGAGTAGTTAGAAAGAAAGAAAGATAGATTAGTTAGAAAGATAGATAAGTTAGAAAGAAAGATAGATTAGTTAGAAAGAAAGAAAGAAAGAGATTAGTTAGAAAGAAAAAGAAAGATAGATTAGTTAGAAAGAAAAAAGGAAAGAAAGATAGATTAGTAAGAAAGAAAGAAAGATAAATTAGTAAGAAAGAAAGAAAGATTGATTAGTAAGAAAGATAGAAAGATAGATAGATTAGTTAGAAAGAAAGAAAGAAAAAAAGATTAGTGAGAAAGAAAGATAGATTAGTTAGAAAGAAAGAAAGAAAGAAAGTTAATTAAAAAGAAAGAAAGAAAGATAGATTAGGTAGAAAGAAAGATAGAAAGATAGATAGATTAGTTAGAAAGAAAGAAAGAAAGTTAATTAAAAAGAAAGAAAGAAAGATTAGTTAGAAAGATAGATTAGTTAGAAAGAAAGAAAGAAAAAAAGATTAGTAAGAAAGAAAGATAGATTAGTTAGAAAGAAAGAAAGAATGAAAGAAAGAATGAAAGAAAGAAAGAAAGTAAGAAAGAAAGAAAGAAATATAGATAAGTTAGAAAGAAAGAAAGATAGATTAGTTAGAAAGAAAGAAAAAAAGATTAGTTAGAAAGAAAGAAAGATAGATTAGTTAGAAAGAAAGAAAAAAAGATTAGTTAGAAAGAAAGAAAGAAAGATAGATTAGTTAGAAAAAAAGAAAGAAAAAAAGATTAGTAAGAAAGAAAGAAAGATAGATTAGTTAGAAAGAAAAAAGGAAAGAAAGATAGATTAGTAAGAAAGAAAGAAAGAAAGATAGATTAGTGAGAAAGATAGATTAGTTAGAAAGAAAGAAAGAAAAAAGATTAGTGAGAAAGAAAGATAGATTAGTTAGAAAGAAAGAAAGAAAGAGATTAGTTAGAAAGAAAAAGAAAGAGATTAGTTAGAAAGAAAGAAAGATAGATAGTTTAGTTAGAAAGAAAGAAAAATAGATTTGTTAGAATAAAAGATAGATTAGTTAAAAAGAAAGAAAGATAGATAGATTAGTTAGAAAGAAAAAAGATAGATTAGTTAGAAAGAAAGAAAGAGATTTGTTAGAATGAAGGAAAGATAGATTAGTTAGAAAGAAAGATAGATAGATTAGTTAGAAAGAAAGATAGATTAGTCAAAACGAAAAGATGGATTAGTTAGAAAGAAAGAAAAATAGATTTGTTAGAATAAAAGATAGATTAGTTAAAAAGAAAGAAAGATAGATAGATTAGTTAGAAAGAAAGTTAGATTAGTTAGAAAGAAAGAAAGATAGATTAGAAAGAAAGATAGATAGATAGATTAGTTAGAAAGAAAGATAAATAGATTAGTTAGAAAGAAAGAAAGAAAGATAGATTAGTTAGTTAGAAAGAAAGTTAGATTAGTTAGAAAGAAAGATAGATTAGTTAGAATGAAAGAAAGATAGAGTAGTTAGAAAGAAAGAAAGATAGATTAGTTAGAAAGAAAGATAGATAAGTTAGAAAGAAAGATAGATAGATTAGTTAGAAAGAAAGATAGATTAGTTAGAAAGAAAGATAGATTAGTTAGAATGAAAGAAAGATAGAGTAGTTAGAAAGAAAGAAAGATAGATTAGTTAGAAAGAAAGATAGATTAGTTAGAATGAAAGAAAGATAGAGTAGTTAGAAAAAAGAAAGATAGATTAGTTAGCAAGAAAGATAGATTAGTTAGAATGAAAGAAAGATAGAGTAGTTAGAAAGAAAGAAAGATTAGTTAGAAAGAAAGATAGATTAGTTAGAAAGAAAGATAGATAGATTAGTTAGAAAGAAAGATAGATTAGTTAGAATGAAAGAAAGATAGAGTAGTTAGAAAGAAAGAAAGATTAGTTAGAAAGAAAGATAGATTAGTTAGAAAGAAAGAAAGATAGATTAGAAAGAAAGATAGATAGATAGATTAGTTAGAAAGAAAGAAAGATAGATAGTTTAGTTAGAAAGAAAGAAAAATAGATTTGTTAGAATAAAAGATAGATTAGTTAAAAAGAAAGAAAGATAGATAGATTAGTTAGAAAGAAAAAAGATAGATTAGTTAGAAAGAAAGAAAGAGATTTGTTAGAATGAAGGAAAGATAGATTAGTTAGAAAGAAAGATAGATTAGTCAAAACGAAAAGATGGATTAGTTAGAAAGAAAGAAAAATAGATTTGTTAGAATAAAAGATAGATTAGTTAAAAAGAAAGAAAGATAGATAGATTAGTTAGAAAGAAAGTTAGATTAGTTAGAAAGAAAGAAAGATAGATTAGAAAGAAAGATAGATAGATAGATTAGTTAGAAAGAAAGATAAATAGATTAGTTAGAAAGAAAGAAAGAAAGATAGATTAGTTAGTTAGAAAGAAAGTTAGATTAGTTAGAAAGAAAGATAGATTAGTTAGAATGAAAGAAAGATAGAGTAGTTAGAAAGAAAGAAAGATAGATTAGTTAGAAAGAAAGATAGATAAGTTAGAAAGAAAGATAGATAGATTAGTTAGAAAGAAAGATAGATTAGTTAGAAAGAAAGATAGATTAGTTAGAATGAAAGAAAGATAGAGTAGTTAGAAAGAAAGAAAGATAGATTAGTTAGAAAGAAAGATAGATTAGTTAGAATGAAAGAAAGATAGAGTAGTTAGAAAAAAGAAAGATAGATTAGTTAGCAAGAAAGATAGATTAGTTAGAATGAAAGAAAGATAGAGTAGTTAGAAAGAAAGAAAGATTAGTTAGAAAGAAAGATAGATTAGTTAGAAAGAAAGATAGATAGATTAGTTAGAAAGAAAGATAGATTAGTTAGAATGAAAGAAAGATAGAGTAGTTAGAAAGAAAGAAAGATTAGTTAGAAAGAAAGATAGATTAGTTAGAAAGAAAGATAGATAGATTAGTTAGAAAGAAAGATAGATTAGTTAGAATGAAAGAAAGATAGAGTAGTTAGAAAGAAAGCAAGATAGATTAGTTAGAAAGAAAGTTCGATTAGTTAGAAAGAAAGAAAGATAGATAGATAGATAGATTAGTTAGAAAGAAAGATAAATAGATTTGTTAGAAAGAAAGAAAGAAAGATAGATTAGTTAGTTAGAAAGAAAGTTAGATTAGTTAGAAAGAAAGATAGATTAGTTAGAATGAAAGAAAGATAGAGTAGTTAGAAAGAAAGAAAGATAGATTAGTTAGAAAGAAAGATAGATAAGTTAGAAAGAAAGATATATAGATTAGTTAGAAAGAAAGATAGATTAGTTAGAAAGAAAGTTAGATTAGTTAGAAAGAAAGATAGATTAGTTAGAAAGAAAGATAGATTAGTTAGAATGAAAGAAAGATAGAGTAGTTAGAAAGAAAGAAAGATAGATTAGTTAGAAAGAAAGATAGATAAGTTAGAAAGAAAGATATATAGATTAGTTAGAAAGAAAGATAGATTAGTTAGAAAGAAAGATAGATTAGTTAGAAAGAAAGATAGATTAGTTAGAATGAAAGAAAGATAGAGTAGTTAGTAAGAAAGAAAGATTAGTTAGAAAGAAAGATAGATTAGTTAGAAAGAAAGATAGATTAGTTAGAAAGAAAGATAGATTAGTTAGAATGAAAGAAAGATAGAGTAGTTAGAAAGAAAGAAAGATAGATTAGTTAGAAAGAAAGTTCGATTAGTTAGAAAAAAAGAAAGATAGATAGATAGATAGATAGATTAGTTAGAAAGAAAGATAAATAGATTTGTTAGAAAGAAAGAAAGAAAGATAGATTAGTTAGTTAGAAAGAAAGTTAGATTAGTTAGAAAGAAAGATAGATTAGTTAGAATGAAAGAAAGATAGAGTAGTTAGAAAGAAAGAAAGATAGATTAGTTAGAAAGAAAGATAGATAAGTTAGAAAGAAAGATATATAGATTAGTTAGAAAGAAAGATAGATTAGTTAGAAAGAAAGTTAGATTAGTTAGAAAGAAAGATAGATTAGTTAGAAAGAAAGATAGATTAGTTAGAATGAAAGAAAGATAGAGTAGTTAGAAAGAAAGAAAGATAGATTAGTTAGAAAGAAAGATAGATAAGTTAGAAAGAAAGATATATAGATTAGTTAGAAAGAAAGATAGATTAGTTAGAAAGAAAGATAGATTAGTTAGAAAGAAAGATAGATTAGTTAGAATGAAAGAAAGATAGAGTAGTTAGTAAGAAAGAAAGATTAGTTAGAAAGAAAGATAGATTAGTTAGAAAGAAAGATAGATTAGTTAGAAAGAAAGATAGATTAGTTAGAAAGAAAGATAGATTAGTTAGAATGAAAGAAAGAGAGTAGTTAGAAAGAAAGAAAGATAGATTAGTTAGAAAGAAAGATAGATTAGTTAGAATGAAAGAAAGATAGAGTAGTTAGAAAGAAAAAAGATAGATCAGTTAGAAAGAAAGATAGATTAGTTAGAAAGAAAAAAGATAGATTAGTTAGAATGAAAGAAAAAATAGATTAGTTAGAAAGAAAGAAAAATAGATTTGTTAGAATAAAAGATAGATTAGTTAAAAAGAAAGAAAGATAGATAGATTAGTTAGAAAGAAAGTTAGATTAGTTAGAAAGAAAGAAAGATAGATTAGAAAGAAAGATAGATAGATAAGTTAGAAAGAAAGATAAATAGATTAGTTAGAAAGAAAGAAAGAAAGATAGATTAGTTAGTTAGAAAGAAAGTTAGATTAGTTAGAAAGAAAGATAGATTAGTTAGAATGAAAGAAAGATAGAGTAGTTAGAAAGAAAGAAAGATAGATTAGTTAGAAAGAAAGATAGATAAGTTAGAAAGAAAGATAGATAGATTAGTTAGAAAGAAAGATAGATTAGTTAGAAAGAAAGAAAGATAGATTAGTTAGAATGAAAGAAAGATAGAGTAGTTAGAAAGAAAGAAAGAGTAGTTAGAAAGAAAGATAGATTAGTTAGAAAGAAAGATAGATAGATTAGTTAGAAAGAAAGATAGATTAGTTAGAATGAAAGAAAGATAGAGTAGTTAGAAAGAAAGAAAGATAGATTAGTTAGAAAGAAAGTTCGATTAGTTAGAAAGAAAGAAAGATAGATAGATAGATAGATAGATTAGTTAGAAAGAAAGATAAATAGATTTGTTAGAAAGAAAGAAAGAAAGATTAGTTAGAATGAAAGAAAGATAGAGTAGTTAGAAAGAAAAAAGATAGATCAGTTAGAAAGAAAGATAGATTAGTTAGAAAGAAAAAAGATAGATTAGTTAGAATGAAAGAAAAAATAGATTAGTTAGAAAGAAAGAAAGAAAGAGATGTATAGATAGAAAGAGAGATAGATAGTTGAAAGAGATAGATAGATAGATAGATAGATAGATAGATAGATAGATAGATAGATAGATAGATAGATAGATAAAGTTTATTAGTACATATAGAATGGTAGTTTAATTGAGTCTAGGGCTTCAGGGAGTTTAGATTTGAGTTTATTTGGTGTCCACTGCTGGGCCACCGTAGTCTTGGCTCAATTTGAACTGTTGCAATGAAAGTCAATGGGATTTTTATGATTTTTCATATTAATTTTTAAGAAATCTGAAAGTCAAATCAGTTTGAAAAGATATAGCACGCCGAGTCAGAACAGTCTGAAGGTCTGACCCGAGTTTGGAGTTTGTAGAGTTAAAGCTCTAGGACGAGTTAGAGTCAGAATTTTTTGGGTAAGAAAAATAAGAAGAAGAAGAAGAAGAAGAATAACTAGAAAAAGTTCGTCGAGACAAACTTTAAGTTGGCTTGTGAAAGTTTGGACCAATAAGTTTGAAGAAGTTTAAAGTTTAAATTAGTTTAAAGTTTAATTAGTTTATAGTTCAGTAAGAAAGAAAGAAAGATAGATTAGTTAGAAAGAAAGATAAAAAAAAGATTAGTAAGAAAGAAAGAAAGATAGATTAGTTAGAAAGAAAGAAAGAAAGAAAGATAGATTAGTTAGAAATAAAAAAATAAAAAAAGATTAGTAAGAAAGAAAGATAGATTAGTTAGAAAGAAAGAAAGATAGATTAGTAAGAAAGAAAGAAAGATAGATTAGTAAGAAAGAAAGAAAGAAAAAAATAGTAAGAAAGAAAGAAAGATAGATTAGTAAGAAAGAGAAAGAAAGATAGATTAGTTAGAAATAAAAAAATAAAAAAAGATTAGTAAGAAAGAAAGATAGATTAGTTAGAAAGAAAGAAGGAAAGAAAGATAGATTAGTAAGAAAGAAAAAAAGATAGATTAGTAAGAGAAAGATTGATTAGTAAGAAAGATAGATAGATTAGTTAGACAGAGAGAAAAAAGATTAGTAAGAAAGAAAGATAGATTAGTAAGAAAGAAAGAAAGATAGATTAGTTAGAAAGAAAGAAAGATAGATTAGTAAGAAAGAAAGATAGATTAGTAAGAAAGAAAGAAAGAAAAAGATTAGTAAGAAAGAAAGAAAGATAGATTAGTTAGAAAGAAAGAAAAAAGATTAGTAAGAAAGAAAGAAAGATTAGTAAGAAAGAAAGATAGATTAGTTAGAAAGAAAGAAAGAAAAAAGATTAGTAAGAAAGAAAGAAAAAAAGATTAGTAAGAAAGAAAGAAAGATAGATTAGTAAGAAAGAAAGAAAGAAAAAAAGATTAGCAAGAAAGAAAGAAAGAAAGATAGATTAGTTAGAAAGAAAGAAAAAAAAGATTAGTAAGAAAGAAAGAAAGAAAGAAAAAAAGATTAGTAAGAAAGAAAGATAGATTAGTTAGAAAGAAAGAAAAAAAAGATTAGTAAGAAAGAAAGAAAGAAAAAAAGATTAGTAAGAAAGAAAGATAGATTAGTTAGAAAGAAAGAAAAAAGATTAGTAAGAAAGAAAGAAAAAAAGATTAGTAAGAAAGAAAGAAAGATAGATTAGTTAGAAAGAAAGAAAGAAAAAAAGATTAGCAAGAAAGAAAGAAAGAAAGATAGATTAGTTAGAAAGAAAGAAAAAAAAGATTAGTAAGAAAGAAAGAAAGAAAGAAAAAAAGATTAGTAAGAAAGAAAGAAAAAAAGATTAGTAAGAAAGAAAGATAGATTAGTAAGAAAGAAAGAAAGAAAAAAAGATTAGCAAGAAAGAAAGAAAGATAGATTAGTTAGAAAGAAAGAAAAAAAAGATTAGTAAGAAAGAAAGAAAGAAAAAAAGATTAGTAAGAAAGAAAGATAGATTAGTTAAAAAGAAAGAAAGAAAAAAGATTAGTAAGAAAGAAAGAAAAAAGATTAGCAAGAAAGAAAGAAAGAAAGATAGATTAGTTAGAAAGAAAGAAAAAAAAGATTAGTAAGAAAGAAAGAAAGAAAGAAAAAAAGATTAGTAAGAAAGAAAGATAGATTAGTTAGAAAGAAAGAAAAAAGATTAGTAAGAAAGAAAGAAAAAAAGATTAGTAAGAAAGAAAGAAAGATAGATTAGTAAGAAAGAAAGAAAAAAAGATTAGTAAGAAAGAAAGAAGGATAGATTAGTAAGAAAGAAAGAAAGAAAAAAGATTAGCAAGAAAGAAAGAAAGAAAGATAGATTAGTTAGAAAGAAAGAAAAAAAAGATTAGTTAGAAAGAAAGAAAGAAAGAAAAAAAGATTAGTAAGAAAGAAAGAAAGAAAGAAAAAAAGATTAGTAAGAAAGAAAGATAGATTAGTTAGAAAGAAAGAAAAAAGATTAGTAAGAAAGAAAGAAAAAAAGATTAGTAAGAAAGAAAGATAGATTAGTAAGAAAGAAAGAAAAAAGATTAGAAAGAAAGAAAGATAGATTAGTAAGAAAGAAAGAAAGAAAAAAAGATTAGCAAGAAAGAAAGAAAGATAGATTAGTTAGAAAGAAAGAAAAAAAAGATTAGTAAGAAAGAAAGAAAGATAGATTAGTAAGAAAGAAAGATAGATTAGTTAGAAAGAAAGAAAGAAAAAAGATTAGTAAGAAAGAAAGAAAAAAAGATTAGTAAGAAAGAAAGAAAGAAAACAAGATTAGTAAGAAAGAAAGAAAGATAGATTAGTTAGAAAGAAAGAAAGAAAAAAAGATTAGTAAGAAAGAAAGATAGATTAGTAAGAAAGAAAGATAGAAAAAAAGATTAGTAAGAAAGAAAGAAAGATAGATTAGTAAGACAGAAAGAAAGAAAAAAAGATTAGTAAGAATGAAAGAAAGATAGATTAGTAAGAAAGAAAGAAAGATAGATTAGTAAGAAAGAAAGAAAGAAAAAAAGATTAGTAAGAATGAAAGAAAGATAGATTAGTAAGAAAGAAAGAAAGATAGATTAGTAAGAAAGAAAGAAAGAAAAAGATTAGTAAGAAAGAAAGAAAGATAGATTAGTAAGAAAGAAAGAAAGAAAAAAGATTAGCAAGAAAGAAAGAAAGAAAGATAGATTAGTTAGAAAGAAAGATAGATAGATTAGTTAGAAAGAAAGATAGATTAGTTAGAATGAAAGAAAGATAGAGTAGTTAGAAAGAAAGAAAGATAGATTAGTTAGAAAGAAAGAGATTAGTTAGAAAGAAAGAAAGAGATTAGTTAGAAAGAAAGAGATTAGTTAGAAAGAAAGATAGATAGATTAGTTAGAAAGAAAGAGATTAGTTAGAAAGAAAGATAGATAGATTATTTAGAAAGAAACATAGATAGATTAGTTAGAAAGAAAGATAGATTAGTTAGAAAGAAACATAGATAGATTAGTTAGAAAGAAATAAAGAAATAAAGATAGATTAGTTTGAAAGAAATAAAGAAAGATAGATTAGTTAGAAAGAAAAAAAGATAGATTAGTTAGAAAGAAATAAAGAAATAAAGATAGATTAGTTAGAAAGAAAGAAAGATAGATTAGTTAGAAAGAAAGAAAGATAGATTAGTTAGAAAGAAAAAAGATAGATTAGTTTGAAAGAAATAAAGAAAGATAGATTAGTTAGAAAGAAAGATAGATAGATTAGTTAGAAAGAAAGAGATTAGTTAGAAAGAAACATAGATAGATTAGTTAGAAAGAAAGAAAGATAGATTAGTTAGAAGGAAATATTAGTTAGAAAGAAAGAAAGATAGATTAGTTAGAAAGAAAGAAAGATAGATTAGTTTGAAAGAAATAAAGAAAGATAGATTAGTTAGAAAGAAAGAAAGAAAGAAAGAAAGATAGATAGATAGATAGATAGATAGATAGATAGATAGATAGATAGATAGATAGATAGATAGATAGATAGATAAGAAAGAAAGATAGATTAGTTAGAAATAAAGATATATAGATAGATTAGTTAGAAAGAAAGAAAGATAGATAGATAGATAGATAGATAGATAGATAGATAGATAGATAGATAGATAGATAGATAGATAGATAGATAGATAGATAGATAAGAAAGAAAGATAGATTAGTTAGAAAGAAAGATAGATTAGTTAGAAAGAAAGAAAGATAGATTAGTTAGAAAGAAAGAAAGATAGATTAGTTAGAAAGAAAGAAAGATAGATTAGTTAGAAAGAAAAAAAGATAGATTAGTTAGAAAGAAAGAGATTAGTTAGAAAGAAAGAAAGAGATTAGTTAGAAAGAAAGAGATTAGTTAGAAAGAAAGATAGATAGATTAGTTAGAAAGAAAGATAGATAGATTAGTTAGAAAGAAACATAGATAGATTAGTTAGAAAGAAAGAAAGATAGATTAGTTAGAAGGAAATATTAGTTAGAAAGAAAGATTAGTTAGAAAGAAAGAAAGATAGATTAGTTTAGAAATAAAGAGATTAGTTAGAAAGAAAGAAAGATAGATTAGTTAGAAAGGAAGAAAGATAGATTAGTTAGAAAGGAAGAAAGATCAGATAGATAGATAGATAGATAGATAGATAGATAGATAGATAGATAGATAGATAAGTTAGAAAGAGATAGATAGATAGATAGATAGATAGATAGATAGATAGATAGATAGATAGATAGATAGATAGATAGATAGATAGATAGATAGATAGAGTTCATAAGTACATATAGAATGGGAGTTTAATTGAGTCCAAGGCTTTAGGGAATTTAGATTTGAGTTTATTTGGTGTAGACTACTGGGCCACCGTAGTCTTGGCTCATTTTGAACTGTTACAATGAAAGTCAATGGGATTTTTATGATTTTTAATATTAATTTTTAAGAAATCTGAAAGTCAAATCAGTCTGAAAAGATATAGCACACTAAGTCAGAACAGTTTGAAGGTCTGACCCGAGTTTGGAGTTTGTAGAGTTAAAGCTCTAGGACGAGTTAGAGTTTAAATTTTAGAGTCAGAAGAATAATAATAATAACTAGAAAAAGTTCGTCGAGACAAACTTTAAGTTGGCTTGTGAAAGTTTGGACCAATAAGTTTAAAGAAGTTTAAAGTTTAATTAGTTTATAGTTTAGTAAGAAAGAAAGAAAGATAGATTAGTTAAAAAGAAAGAAAAAAAGATTAGTAAGAAAGAAAGAAAGATAGATTAGTTAGAAAGAAAGAAAGAAAGAAAGAAAGATAGATAGATTAGTTAGAAAGAAAGATAGATTAGTAAGAAATAAAGAAAGAAAGAACTATAGATAAGTTAGAAAGAAAGAAAGATATATTAGTTAGAAAAAAAGAAAGAAAAAAAGATTAGTAAGAAAGAAAGAAAGATAGATTAGTTAGAAAGAAAAAAGGAAAGAAAGATAGATTAGTAAGAAAGAAAGAAAGAAAGATAAATTAGTAAGAAAGAAAAAAGATTGATTAGTAAGAAAGATAGAAAGATAGATAGCTTAGTTAGAAAGAAAGAAAAAAAGATTAGTGAGAAAGAAAGATAGATTAGTTAGAAAGAAAGAAAGATAGATTAGTTAGAAAGAAAGAAAGAAAGTTAATTAAAAAGAAAGAAAGAAAGATAGATTAGGTAGAAAGAAAGATAGAAAGATAGATAGATTAGTTAGAAAGAAAGAAAGAAAGATAGATAGATTAGTTAGAAAGAAAGAAAAAAAGATTAGTTAGAAAGAAAGAAAGAAAGATAGATTAGTTAGAAAAAAAGAAAGAAAAAAGATTAGTAAGAAAGAAAGAAAGATAGATTAGTTAGAAAGAAAAAAGGAAAGAAAGATAGATTAGTAAGAAAGAAAGAAAGAAAGATAAATTAGTAAGAAAGAAAGAAAGATTGATTAGTAAGAAAGATAGAAAGATAGATAGATTAGTTAGAAAGAAAGAAAGAAAAAAAGATTAGTGAGAAAGATAGATTAGTTATAAAGAAAGAAAGAAAGAGATTAGTTAGAAAGAAAAAGAAAGATAGATTAGTTAGAAAGAAAGAAAGATAGATTAGTTAGAAAGAAAGAAAGAAAGAAAGAAAGAAAGAAAGTTAATTAAAAAGAAAGAAAGAAAGATAGATTAGGTAGAAAGAAAGATAGAAAGATAGATAGATTAGTTAGAAAGAAAGAAAGTTAATTAAAAAGAAAGAAAGAAAGATTAGTTAGAAAGATAGATTAGTTAGAAAGAAAGAAAGAAACAAAGATTAGTAAGAAAGATAGATTAGTTAGAAAGAAAGAAAGAAAGAATGAAAGAAAGAAAGAAAGAAAGTAAGAAAGAAAGAAATATAGATAAGTTAGAAAGAAAGAAAGATAGATTAGTTAGAAAGAAAGAAAAAAAGATTAGTTAGAAAGAAAGAAAGAAAGATAGATTAGTTAGAAAAAAAGAAAGAAAAAAAGATTAGTAAGAAAGAAAGAAAGATAGATTAGTTAGAAAGAAAAAAGGAAAGAAAGAAAGATTAGTAAGAAAGAAAGAAAGATAGATTAGTGAGAAAGATAGATTAGTTAGAAAGAAAGAAAGAAAAAAAGATTAGTGAGAAAGAAAGATAGATTAGTTAGAAAGAAAGAAAGAAAGAGATTAGTTAGAAAGAAAAAGAAAGATAGATTAGTTAGAAAGAAAAAAGGAAAGAAAGATAGATTAGTAAGAAAGAAAGAAAGATAAATTAGTAAGAAAGAAAGAAAGATTGATTAGTAAGAAAGATAGAAAGATAGATAGATTAGTTAGAAAGAAAGAAAGAAAAAAAGATTAGTGAGAAAGAAAGATAGATTAGTTATAAAGAAAGAAAGAAAGAGATTAGTTAGAAAGAAAAAGAAAGATAGATTAGTTAGAAAGAAAGAAAGATAGATTAGTTAGAAAGAAAGAAAGAAAGATAGATTAGGTAGAAAGAAAGATAGAAAGATAGATAGATTAGTTAGAAAGAAAGAAAGAAAGTTAATTAAAAAGAAAGAAAGAAAGATTAGTTAGAAAGATAGATTAGTTAGAAAGAAAGAAAGAAAAAAAGATTAGTAAGAAAGAAAGATAGATTAGTTAGAAAGAAAGAAAGAATGAAAGAAAGAATGAAAGAAAGAAAGAAAGTAAGAAAGAAAGAAAGAAATATAGATAAGTTAGAAAGAAAGAAAGATAGATTAGTTAGAAAGAAAGAAAAAAAGATTAGTTAGAAAGAAAGAAAGAAAGAAAGATAGATTAGTTAGAAAAAAAGAAAGAAAAAAAGATTAGTAAGAAAGAAAGAAAGATAGATTAGTTAGAAAGAAAAAAGGAAAGAAAGATAGATTAGTAAGAAAGAAAGAAAGAAAGATAGATTAGTGAGAAAGATAGATTAGTTAGAAAGAAAGAAAGAAAAAAAGATTAGTGAGAAAGAAAGATAGATTAGTTAGAAAGAAAGAAAGAAAGAAAGAGATTAGTTAGAAAGAAAAAGAAAGATAGATTAGTTAGAAAGAAAGAAAGATAGATAGTTTAGTTAGAAAGAAAGAAAAATAGATTTGTTAGAATAAAAGATAGATTAGTTAAAAAGAAAGAAAGATAGATAGATTAGTTAGAAAGAAAAAAGATAGATTAGTTAGAAAGAAAGAAAGAGATTTGTTAGAATGAAGGAAAGATAGATTAGTTAGAAAGAAAGAAAGATAGATAGATTAGTTAGAAAGAAAGATAGATTAGTCAAAACGAAAAGATGGATTAGTTAGAAAGAAAGAAAAATAGATTTGTTAGAATAAAAGATAGATTAGTTAAAAAGAAAGAAAGATAGATAGATTAGTTAGAAAGAAAGTTAGATTAGTTAGAAAGAAAGAAAGATAGATTAGAAAGAAAGATAGATAGATAGATTAGTTAGAAAGAAAGATAAATAGATTAGTTAGAAAGAAAGAAAGAAAGATAGATTAGTTAGTTAGAAAGAAAGTTAGATTAGTTAGAAAGAAAGATAGATTAGTTAGAATGAAAGAAAGATAGAGTAGTTAGAAAGAAAGAAAGATAGATTAGTTAGAAAGAAAGATAGATAAGTTAGAAAGAAAGATAGATAGATTAGTTAGAAAGAAAGATAGATTAGTTAGAAAGAAAGATAGATTAGTTAGAATGAAAGAAAGATAGAGTAGTTGGAAAGAAAGATAGATTAGTTAGAAAGAAAGATAGATTAGTTAGAATGAAAGAAAGATAGAGTAGTTAGAAAAAAGAAAGATAGATTAGTTAGCAAGAAAGATAGATTAGTTAGAATGAAAGAAAGATAGAGTAGTTAGAAAGAAAGAAAGATTAGTTAGAAAGAAAGATAGATTAGTTAGAAAGAAAGATAGATAGATTAGTTAGAAAGAAAGATAGATTAGTTAGAATGAAAGAAAGATAGAGTAGTTAGAAAGAAAGAAAGATAGATTAGTTAGAAAGAAAGTTCGATTAGTTAGAAAGAAAGAAAGATAGATTAGAAAGAAAGATAGATAGATAGATAGATTAGTTAGAAAGAAAGATAAATAGATTTGTTAGAAAGAAAGAAAGAAAGATAGATTAGTTAGTTAGAAAGAAAGTTAGATTAGTTAGAAAGAAAGATAGATTAGTTAGAATGAAAGAAAGATAGAGTAGTTAGAAAGAAAGAAAGATAGATTAGTTAGAAAGAAAGATAGATAAGTTAGAAAGAAAGATATATAGATTAGTTAGAAAGAAAGATAGATTAGTTAGAAAGAAAGATAGATTAGTTAGAATGAAAGAAAGATAGAGTAGTTAGAAAGAAAGAAAGATTAGTTAGAAAGAAAGATAGATTAGTTAGAAAGAAAGATAGATTAGTTAGAAAGAAAGATAGATTAGTTAGAAAGAAAGATAGATTAGTTAGAATGAAAGAAAGATAGAGTAGTTAGAAAGAAAGAAAGATAGATTAGTTAGAAAGAAAGATAGATTAGTTAGAATGAAAGAAAGATAGAGTAGTTAGAAAGAAAAAAGATAGATCAGTTAGAAAGAAAGATAGATTAGTTAGAAAGAAAAAAGATAGATTAGTTAGAATGAAAGAAAAAATAGATTAGTTAGAAAGAAAGAAAGAAAGAGATGTATAGATAGAAAGAGAGATAGATAGTTGAAAGAGATAGATAGATAGATAGATAGATAGATAGATAGATAGATAGATAGATAGATAGATAGATAGATAGATAGATAAGTTTATTAGTACATATAGAATGGTAGTTTAATTGAGTCTAGGGCTTCAGGAGTTTAGATTTGAGTTTATTTGGTGTCCACTGCTGGGCCACCGTAGTCTTGGCTCAATTTGAACTGTTGCAATGAAAGTCAATGGGATTTTTATGATTTTTCATATTAATTTTTAAGAAATCTGAAAGTCAAATCAGTTTGAAAAGATATAGCACGCCGAGTCAGAACAGTCTGAAGGTCTGACCCGAGTTTGGAGTTTGTAGAGTTAAAGCTCTAGGACGAGTTAGAGTCAGAATTTTTTGGGTAAGAAAAATAAGAAGAAGAAGAATAACTAGAAAAAGTTCGTCGAGACAAACTTTAAGTTGGCTTGTGAAAGTTTGGACCAATAAGTTTGAAGAAGTTTAAAGAAGTTTAAAGTTTAATTAGTTTATAGTTTAGTAAGAAAGAAAGAAAGATAGATTAGTTAAAAAGAAAGAAAGAAAAAAAGATTAGTAAGAAAGAAAGAAAGATAGATTAGTTAGAAAGAAAGAAAGAAAGAAAGAAAGATAGATAAGTTAGAAAGAAAGAAAGATATATTAGTTAGAAAGAAAGATAGATTAGTTAGAAAGAAAGATAGATTAGTTAGAATGAAAGAAAGATAGAGTAGTTAGAAAGAAAGAAAGATTAGTTAGAAAGAAAGATAGATTAGTTAGAAAGAAAGATAGATTAGTTAGAAAGAAAGATAGATTAGTTAGAATGAAAGAAAGATAGAGTAGTTAGAAAGAAAGAAAGATAGATTAGTTAGAAAGAAAGATAGATTAGTTAGAATGAAAGAAAGATAGATTAGTTAGAAAGAAAAAAGATAGATTAGTTAGAATGAAAGAAAAAATAGATTAGTTAGAAAGAAAGATAGATTAGTAAGAAAGAAAGAAAGAAAGAAATATAGATAAGTTAGAAAGAAAGAAAGATATATTAGTTAGAAAAAAGAAAGAAAAAAAGATTAGTAAGAAAGAAAGAAAGATAGATTAGTTAGAAAGAAAAAAGGAAAGAAAGATAGATTAGTTAGAAAGAAAGAAAAAAAGAGATTAGTTAGAAAGAAAAAGAAAGATAGATTAGTTAGAAAGAAAGAAAGATAGATTAGTTAGAAAGAAAGAAAGAAAGAAAGAAAGTTAATTAAAAAGAAAGAAAGAAAGATAGATTAGGTAGAAAGAAAGATAGAAAGATAGATAGATTAGTTAGAAAGAAAGAAAGAAAGATAGATAGATTAGTTAGAAAGAAAGAAAAAAAGATTAGTTAGAAAGAAAGAAAGAAAGATAGATTAGTTAGAAAAAAAGAAAGAAAAAAGATTAGTAAGAAAGAAAGAAAGATAGATTAGTTAGAAAGAAAAAAGGAAAGAAAGATAGATTAGTAAGAAAAAAAGAAAGATAAATTAGTAAGTAAGAAAGAAAGATTGATTAGTAAGAAAGATAGAAAGATAGATAGATTAGTTAGAAAGAAAGAAAGAAAAAAAGATTAGTGAGAAAGAAAGATAGATTAGTTATAAAGAAAGAAAGAAAGAGATTAGTTAGAAAGAAAAAGAAAGATAGATTAGTTAGAAAGAAAGAAAGATAGATTAGTTAGAAAGAAAGAAAGAAAGAAAGAAAGAAAGAAAGAAAGAAAGAAAGTTAATTAAAAGAAAGAAAGAAAGATAGATTAGGTAGAAAGAAAGATAGAAAGATAGATAGATTAGTTAGAAAGAAAGAAAGAAAGTTAATTAAAAAGAAAGAAAGAAAGATTAGTTAGAAAGATAGATTAGTTAGAAAGAAAGAAAGAAAAAAAGATTAGTAAGAAAGAAAGATAGATTAGTTAGAAAGAAAGAATGAAAGAAAGAAAGAAAGAAAGAAATATAGATAAGTTAGAAAGAAAGAAAGATAGATTAGTTAGAAAGAAAGAAAAAAAGATTAGTTAGAAAGAAAGAAAGATAGATTAGTTAGAAAAAAGAAAGAAAAAAAGATTAGTAAGAAAGAAAGAAAGATAGATTAGTTAGAAAGAAAGAAAGATAGATTAGTTAGAAAGAAAGATATATTAGTTAGAAAGAAAGATAAATTAGTTAGAAAGAAAGATAGATTAGTTAAAAAACAAAGAAAGAGATTTGTTAGAAAGAAAGATTAGTTGGAAAGATAGATAGATTAGTTAGAAAGAAAAAAGATAGATTAGTTAGAAAGAATGAAAAAAGAAAGAAAGAAAGAAAGATTGGTTAGAAAGAAAGATAGATTAGTTAGAAAGAAAGATAGAAAGAAAGATGGATTAGTTAGAAAGAAAGAAACAGATTAGTTAGAAAGAAAGAAAGAAAGAAAGATTAGTTAGAAAGATTAGTTAGTTAGAAAGAAAGATAGATTAGTTAGAAAGAAAGAAAGATATATTAGTTAGAAAGAAAGATAGATAGATTAGTTAGAAAGAAAGATAGATTAGTTAGAAAGAAAGAAAGATAGATTAGTTAGAAAGAAAGAAAGATAGATTAGTTAGAAAGATAGATCAATTAGTTAGAAAGAAAGATAGATTAGTTAGAAAGAAAGAAAGATAGATTAGTTAGAAAGAAATAAAGAACGACAGATTAGTTAGAAATAAAGATAGATAGATTAGTTAGAAAGAAAAAAGATACATTTGTTAGAATGAAAGAAAGATAGATTAGTTAGAAAGAAAGAAAGAATGATAGATTGGTTAGTAAGAAAGAAAGAAAGAAAGAAAGAAAGAACGATAGATTAGTTAGAAAGAAAGATAGATTAGTTAGAAAGAAAGATAGATTAGTTAGAAAGAAAGATAGATAGATTAGTTAGAAAGAAAGAAAGAAAGATAGATTAGTTAGAAAGAAAGATAGATAGATTAGTTAGAAAGATTAGTTACAAAGAAAGAAAGATAGATAGATTAGTTAGAAAGAAAGATAGATTATTTAGAAAGAAAGAAAGAAAGAAAGATAGATTAGTTAGAAAGAAAGAAAGAAAGATTAGTTAGAAAGAAAGAGATAGATTAGTTAGAAAGAAAAAAGATAGATTAGTTAGAAAGAAAGAAAAAAGAAAGTAAGAAAGAAAGTAAGTAAGATTGGTTAGAAAGAAAGATAGATTAGTTAGAAAGACAGAAAGATTAGTTAGAATGAAAGAAAGATAGAGTAGTTAGAAAGAAAGATAGATAGATTAGTTAGAAAGAAAGAAAGATAGATTAGTTAGAAAGAAAGAAAGAAAGATTAGTTAGAAAGAAAGAAAGATAGATTAGTTAGAAAGAAAGAAAGATTAGTTAGAAAGAAAAAGATAGATTAGTTAGAAAGAAAGAAAGATAGATTAGTTAGAAAGAAAAAAAAAATAGATTAGTTGGAAATAAAGAAAGAAAGAAAGAAAGAAA
Source organism: Semotilus atromaculatus (assembly GCA_031834385.1). Taxonomy (NCBI): domain Eukaryota; kingdom Metazoa; phylum Chordata; class Actinopteri; order Cypriniformes; family Leuciscidae; genus Semotilus; species Semotilus atromaculatus. The sequence continues at coordinate 1,081,330 of JAULUF010000039.1, read as the reverse complement.
GATTGGTTAGAAAGAAAGAAAGATAGATTAGTTAGAAAGAAAGAAAGAAAGAAAGAAAGAAAGAAAGAAAGAAAGAAAGAAAGAAATAAAGAAAGAAAGATAGATTTGTTAGAAGGAAAGCAAGATAGATTTGTTAGAAGGAAAGAAAGATAGATTAGTTAGAAAGAAAGAAAGAAACATTAGTTAGAAGGAAAGAAAGATAGATTAGTTAGAAAGAAAGATAGATTAGTTAGAAAGAAAGATAGATTAGTTAGAAAGAAAGATAGATTAGTTAGAAAGAAAGATAGATAGATTAGTTAGAAAGAAACATAGATTAGTTAGAAAGAAAGAAAGATAGCTTAGTTAGAATGAAAGATGGATCAGTTAGAAAGAAAGATTAGTAAGAAAGACAGAAAGATTAGTAAGAAAGAAAGAAGGAAAGAAAGATGGATTATTTAGAATTAAAGATGGATCAGTTAGAAAGAAAGAAAGACAGAAAGAAAGATGGATTAGTTAGAAAGAAAGAAATATGGATTAGTTAGAAAGAAGAAAGAATGAAAGAAAGAAAGAAAGAAAGGAGGAGAGAAAGAAAGATGGATTAGTTAGAATGAAAGATGGATCAGTTAGAAAGAAAGATTAGTAAGAAAGATAGAAAGAAAGATGGATTAGTTAGAAAGACAGAAATATGGATTAGTTAGAAAGAAGAAAGAATGAAAGAAAGAAAGAAAGAAAGAACAAAAGAAAAAAAGAAAGAAAGATGGATCAGTTAGAAAAAAAGATTAGTAAGAAAGAAAGGAAGAAATATGGATTAGTTGGAAAGAAACATTAGTAAGAAAGAAAGAAAGATGGATTAGATAGAAAGAAAAAAATAAAGATGGATTAGTTATAAAGAAAGATAGATTAGTTAGAAAGAAAGAATGATGGATTAGTTAGAAAGAAAGGAAGATAGATTAGTAAGAAAGAAAGAAAGAAAAATAGATTAGTTAGAAGGAAAGAAAGAAATATTAGTTAGAAAGAAAGATATATTAGTAAGAAAGATAGATTAGTAAGAAAGAAAGAAAGAAAAGAAAAAAAGATGGTTTAGTTAGAAAGAAAGATAGATTAGTAAGAAAGAAAGAATGATGGATTAGTTAGAAAGAAAGAAAGATGGATTTGTTAGAAAGAAAGAGAAAGAAAGAAAGAAAGATATATTAGTTAGAAAGAAAGATAGATTAGTTAGAAAGAAAGAAGGAAAGATAGATTAGTTAGAAAGAAAAATTAGTTAGAAAGAAAGATATGTTAGTTAGAAAGAAAGAAAGATTAGTTAGAAAGAAAGAAAGATTAATTAGAAAAAAGAAAGAAAGAAAGATTAGTTAGAAAGAAAGAAAGAAAGATTAGTTAGAAAAAGGAAAGAAAGAAAGATTAGTTAGAAAGAAAGAAAAAAGATTAGTTAGAAGGAAAGAAAGAAAGATTAGTTAGAAAGAAAGAAAGAAAGATTAGTTAGAAAAAAAGAAGAAAGAAAGATAGAAAGAAAGATTAGTTAGAAAGAAAGAAAAATTACTTAGAAAAAAAGAAAGAAAGAAAGGAAGATTAGTTTGAAAAAAAAGAAAGATTAGGTAGAAAGAAAGAAAGAAAGAAAGATTAGTTGGAAAGAAAGAAAGATTAGTAAGAAAGAAAGAAAGATTAGTTAGAGAGAAAGAAAGAAAGAAAGAAAGAAAGAAAGAAAGAAAGAAGGAAAGAAAGAAAAATATTAGTTAGAAAGAAAGAAAGAAAAAAGATTAGTTAGAAAGAAAAAAGATTAGTTAGAAAGAAAAAAGATTAGTTAGAAAGAAAAAATATTAGTTAGAAAGAAAGATTGGTTAGAAAAAAGTAAGAAAGAAAGATTAGTTAGAAAAAAGAAAGAAAGATAAGTTAGAAAGAAAGATTAGTTAGAAAGAAAATTTGTTAGAAAGAAAGTAAGAAAAAAGATTAGTTAGAAAGAAATTAAGAAAAAAAGATTAGTTAGAAAGAAAGAAAGATTAGTTAGAAAAAAGAAAGAAAGATTCGTTTGAAAAAAGAAAGAAAGAAAGAAAGATTTGTTTGAAAAAAGAAAGAAAGATAGATAGATAAGTTAGAAAGAAAGAAAGATAGATTAGTTAGAAAGAAAGATAGATAGATTAGTTAGAAAGAAAGAAAGATAGATTAGTTAGAAAGAAAGAAAGAACGATAGATTAGTTAGAAATAAAGAAAGATAGTTAGATAGATTAGTTAGAAAGAAAGAAAGAAAAAGATTAGTTAAATCGTGAGAAAGAATGATAGATTGGTTAGAAAGAAAGAAAGATAGATTAGTAAGAAAGGAAGAAAGAACGATAGATAAGTTAGAAAGAAAGATAGATTAGTAAGAAAGGAAGAAAGAACGATAGATAAGTTAGAAATAAAGATAGATTAGTTAGAAAGAAAGATAGATAGATTTGTTAGAAAGAAAGTTAGATAGATTTGCTAGAAAGAAAGAAAGATTAGTTCGAAAGAAAGAAAGATTAGTTAGAAAGAAAGAAAGAAAGATATATTAGTTAGAAAGAAAGATAGATAGATTAGTTAGAAAGAAAGAGATTAGTTAGAAAGAAAGAAAGATAGATTAGTTAGAAAGAAAGAAAGATAGATTAGTTAGAAAGAAAGAAAGAACGATAGATTAGTTAGAAATAAAGAAAGATGATAGATTAGTTAGAAATAAAGAAAGATAGATAGATAAGTTAGAAAGAAAGAAAGAAAGATTAGTTAGAAAGAAAGAAAGAATGATAGATTGGTTAGAAAGAAAGAAAGATTAGTTAGAAAGAAAGAAAGAAAGATTAGTTAGAAAGAAAGAAAGAATGATAGATTGGTTAGAAAGAAAGAAAGATTAGTTAGAAAGAAAGATAGATTAGTTAGAAAGAAAAAAGATAGATTAGTTAGAAAGAAAGAAAGAAAGAAAGAAAGAAAGAAAGATAGATTAGTTAGAAAGATTAGTTAGAAAGAAAGAAAGATAGATTAGTTAGAAAGAAATATAGATAGATAGATAGATTAGTTAGAAAGAAAGAAAGATAGATTAGTTAGAAAGAAAGAAAGATATATTAGTTAGAAAGAAAGATAGATAGATTAGTTAGAAAGAAAGATAGATTAGTTAGAAAGAAAGAAAGATAGATTAGTTAGAAAGATAGATAGATAAGTTAGAAAGAAAGAAAGAAAGATTAGTTAGAAAGAAAGAAAGATAGATTGGTTAGAAAGAAAGAAAGATTAGTTAGAAAGAAAGATAGATAGATTAGTTAGAAAGAAAAAAGATAGATTAGTTAGAAAGAAAGTAAGAAAGAAAGAAAGAAAGATTGGTTAGAAAGAAAGATAGATTAGTTAGAAAGATAGAAAGAAAGATAGATTAGTTAGAAAGAAAGAAACATAGATTAGTTAGAAAGAAAGAAAGAAAGATAGATTAGTTAGAAAGAAAGAAAGATTAGTTAGTTAGAAAGAAAGAAAGATAGATTAGTTAGAAAGAAAGATAGATTAGTTAGAAAGATAGATAGATAGATAGATAGATTAGTTAGAAAGAAAGATAGATTAGTTAGAAAGAAAGATAGATAGATTAGTTAGAAAGAAAGATAGATAGATTAGTTAGAAAGAAAGATAGATTAGTTAGAAAGAAAGATAGATTAGTTAGAAAGATAGATAGATAGATAGATAGATAGATAGATAGATTAGTTAGAAAGAAAGAAAGATAGATTAGTTAGAAAGAAAGATAGATAGATTAGTTAGAAAGAAAGATAGATTAGTTAGAAAGAAAGAAAGATAGATTAGTTAGAAAGAATGAAAAAAGAAAGAAAGAAAGAAAGATTGGTTAGAAAGAAAGATAGATTAGTTAGTAAGAAAGATATAAAGAAAGATGGATTAGTTAGAAAGAAAGAAACATAGATTAGTTAGAAAGAAAGAAAGAAAGAAAGATAGATTAGTTAGAAAGACTAGTTAGTTAGAAAGAAAGAGATAGATTAGTTAGAAAGAAAGATAGATAGATAGATAGATTAGTTAGAAAGAAAGAAAGATAGATTAGTTAGAAAGACTAGTTAGTTAGAAAGAAAGAGATAGATTAGTTAGAAAGAAAGATAGATAGATAGATAGATTAGTTAGAAAGAAAGAAAGATAGATTAGTTAGAAAGAAAGAAAGATATATTAGTTAGAAAGAAAGATAGATAGATTAGTTAGAAAAAAAAGATAGATTAGTTAGAAAGAAAGAAAGATAGATTAGTTAGAAAGAAAGATAGATAGATTAGTTAGAAAGAAAGAAAGATTAGTTAGAAAGAAAGAAAGAATGATAGATTGGTTAGAAAGAAAGAAAGATAGATTAGTAAGAAAGAAAGAAAGGAATAAAGAACGATAGATTAGTTAGAAATAAAGATAAAGTAGTTAGAAAGAAAGATAGATAGATTAGTTAGAAAGAAAGATAGATAGATAGATTAGTTAGAAAGAAAGATAGATTATTTAGAAAGAAAGAAAGATAGATTAGTTAGAAAGAAAGAAAGATTAGTTAGAAAGAAAGAAAGATTAGTTAGAAAGAAAGATAGATAGATTAGTTAGAAAGAAAAAAAGAAAGAAAGAAAGAAAGAAAGAAAAATTGGTTAGAAAGAAAGATAGATTAGTTTGAAAGATAGAGATTAGTTAGAAAGAAAGAAAAGATTAGTTAGAATGAAAGAAAGATAGATAGATTAGTTAGAAAGAAAGAAAGATAGATAGATTAGTTAGAAAGAAAGATAGATTAGTTAGAAAGAAAGAATAAAAGAAAGTAAGAAAGAAAGAAAGAAAGATTAGTTAGAAAGAAAGATAGATAGATTAGTTAGAAAGAAAAAAAGAAAGAAAGAAAGAAAGAAAGAAAAATTGGTTAGAAAGAAAGATAGATTAGTTTGAAAGATAGAGATTAGTTAGAAAGAAAGAAAAGATTAGTTAGAATGAAAGAAAGATAGATAGATTAGTTAGAAAGAAAGAAAGATAGATAGATTAGTTAGAAAGAAAGATAGATTAGTTAGAAAGAAAGAATAAAAGAAAGTAAGAAAGAAAGAATGAAAGATAGGTTAGAAAGAAAGAGATTAGTTAGAAAGATAGATAGATTAGTTAGAAAGAAAGAAAAGTTAGAATGAAAGAAAGTTAGAGTAGTTAGAAAGAAAGAAAGATAGATAGATTAGTTAGAAAGAAAGATAGATTAGTTAGAAAGAAAGTAAGGTAGATTAGTTAGAAAGAAAGATAGATTAGTTAGAAAGAAGAAAGATAGATTAGTTAGAAAGAAAGAAAGATTAGTTAGAAAGAAAGAAAGATAGATCAGTTAGCAAGAAAGAAATATTAGTTAGAAAGAAAGAAAGATTAGTTTGAAAGAAAGAAAGATTAGTTTGAAAGAAAGATAGATTAGTAAGAAAGAAAGAAATAAAGAAAGATTAGGTAGAAAGAAAGAAAGATTAGTTAGAAAGAAAGAAAGAAAAAAAGATTAGTGAGAAAGAAAGATAGATTAGTTATAAAGAAAGAAAGAAAGAGATTAGTTAGAAAGAAAAAGAAAGATAGATTAGTTAGAAAGAAAGAAAGATAGATTAGTTAGAAAGAAAGAAAGAAAGATAGATTAGGTAGAAAGAAAGATAGAAAGATAGATAGATTAGTTAGAAAGAAAGAAAGAAAGTTAATTAAAAAGAAAGAAAGAAAGATTAGTTAGAAAGATAGATTAGTTAGAAAGAAAGAAAGAAAAAAAGATTAGTAAGAAAGAAAGATAGATTAGTTAGAAAGAAAGAAAGAATGAAAGAAAGAATGAAAGAAAGAAAGAAAGTAAGAAAGAAAGAAAGAAATATAGATAAGTTAGAAAGAAAGAAAGATAGATTAGTTAGAAAGAAAGAAAAAAAGATTAGTTAGAAAGAAAGAAAGATAGATTAGTTAGAAAAAAAGAAAGAAAAAAAGATTAGTAAGAAAGAAAGAAAGATAGATTAGTTAGAAAGAAAAAAGGAAAGAAAGATAGATTAGTAAGAAAGAAAGAAAGAAAGATAGATTAGTGAGAAAGATAGATTAGTTAGAAAGAAAGAAAGAAAAAAAGATTAGTGAGAAAGAAAGATAGATTAGTTAGAAAGAAAGAAAGAAAGAGATTAGTTAGAAAGAAAAAGAAAGATAGATTAGTTAGAAAGAAAGAAAGATAGATAGTTTAGTTAGAAAGAAAGAAAAATAGATTTGTTAGAATAAAAGATAGATTAGTTAAAAAGAAAGAAAGATAGATAGATTAGTTAGAAAGAAAAAAGATAGATTAGTTAGAAAGAAAGAAAGAGATTTGTTAGAATGAAGGATAGATTAGTTAGAAAGAAAGAAAGATAGATAGATTAGTTAGAAAGAAAGATAGATTAGTCAAAACGAAAAGATGGATTAGTTAGAAAGAAAGAAAAATAGATTTGTTAGAATAAAATATAGATTAGTTAAAAAGAAAGAAAGATAGATAGATTAGTTAGAAAGAAAGTTAGATTAGTTAGAAAGAAAGAAAGATAGATTAGAAAGAAAGATAGATAGATAGATTAGTTAGAAAGAAAGATAAATAGATTAGTTAGAAAGAAAGAAAGATAGATTAGTTAGTTAGAAAGAAAGTTAGATTAGTTAGAAAGAAAGATAGATTAGTTAGAATGAAAGAAAGATAGAGTAGTTAGAAAGAAAGAAAGATAGATTAGTTAGAAAGAAAGATAGATAAGTTAGAAAGAAAGATAGATAGATTAGTTAGAAAGAAAGATAGATTAGTTAGAAAGAAAGATAGATTAGTTAGAAAGTTAGAAAGAAAGATAGATAGATTAGTTAGAAAGAAAGATAGATTAGTTAGAAAGAAAGATAGATTAGTTAGAATGAAAGAAAGATAGAGTAGTTAGAAAGAAAGATAGATTAGTTAGAAAGAAAGATAGATTAGTTAGAATGAAAGAAAGATAGAGTAGTTAGAAAAAAGAAAGATAGATTAGTTAGCAAGAAAGATAGATTAGTTAGAATGAAAGAAAGATAGAGTAGTTAGAAAGAAAGAAAGATTAGTTAGAAAGAAAGATAGATTAGTTAGAAAGAAAGATAGATAGATTAGTTAGAAAGAAAGATAGATTAGTTAGAATGAAAGAAAGATAGAGTAGTTAGAAAGAAAGAAAGATAGATTAGTTAGAAAGAAAGTTCGATTAGTTAGAAAGAAAGAAAGATAGATTAGAAAGAAAGATAGATAGATAGATAGATTAGTTAGAAAGAAAGATAAATAGATTTGTTAGAAAGAAAGAAAGAAAGATAGATTAGTTAGTTAGAAAGAAAGTTAGATTAGTTAGAAAGAAAGATAGATTAGTTAGAATGAAAGAAAGATAGAGTAGTTAGAAAGAAAGAAAGATAGATTAGTTAGAAAGAAAGATAGATAAGTTAGAAAGAAAGATATATAGATTAGTTAGAAAGAAAGATAGATTAGTTAGAAAGAAAAAAAGATAGATTAGTTAGAAAGAAAGAGATTAGTTAGAAAGAAAGAAAGAGATTAGTTAGAAAGAAAGAGATTAGTTAGAAAGAAAGATAGATAGATTAGTTAGAAAGAAAGATAGATAGATTAGTTAGAAAGAAACATAGATAGATTAGTTAGAAAGAAAGAAAGATAGATTAGTTAGAAGGAAATATTAGTTAGAAAGAAAGATTAGTTAGAAAGAAAGAAAGATAGATTAGTTTAGAAATAAAGAGATTAGTTAGAAAGAAAGAAAGATAGATTAGTTAGAAAGGAAGAAAGATAGATTAGTTAGAAAGGAAGAAAGATCAGATAGATAGATAGATAGATAGATAGATAGATAGATAGATAGATAGATAGATAAGTTAGAAAGAGATAGATAGATAGATAGATAGATAGATAGATAGATAGATAGATAGATAGATAGATAGATAGATAGATAGATAGAGTTCATAAGTACATATAGAATGGGAGTTTAATTGAGTCCAAGGCTTTAGGGAATTTAGATTTGAGTTTATTTGGTGTAGACTACTGGGCCACCGTAGTCTTGGCTCATTTTGAACTGTTACAATGAAAGTCAATGGGATTTTTATGATTTTTAATATTAATTTTTAAGAAATCTGAAAGTCAAATCAGTCTGAAAAGATATAGCACACTAAGTCAGAACAGTTTGAAGGTCTGACCCGAGTTTGGAGTTTGTAGAGTTAAAGCTCTAGGACGAGTTAGAGTTTAAATTTTAGAGTCAGAAGAATAATAATAATAATAATAAGTTTAAATAGGATTTCAGTAAGTTGGCTTTCTCAAGCCAACTTAATAATAAGTTTAAATAGGATTTCAGTAAGTTGGCTTTCTCAAGCCAACTTAATAATAAGTTTAAATAGGATTTCAGTAAGTTGGCTTTTCCAAGCCAACTTAACTAGAAAAAGTTCGTCGAGACAAACTTTAAGTTGGCTTGTGAAAGTTTGGACCAATAAGTTTGAAGAAGTTTAAAGAAGTTTAAAGTTTAATTAGTTTATAGTTTAGTAAGAAAGAAAGAAAGATAGATTAGTTAGAAAGAAAGAAAAAAAGATTAGTAAGAAAGAAAGAAAGATAGATTAGTTAGAAAGAAAGAAAGAAAGAAAGATAGATTAGTTAGAAAGAAAGATAGATTAGTAAGAAAGAAAGAAAGAAAGAAATATAGATAAGTTAGAAAGAAAGAAAGAAAAAAAGATTAGTTAGAAAGAAAGAAAGAAAAAAAGATTAGTTAGAAAGAAAGAAAGAAAGAGATTAGTTAGAAAGAAAGATAGATTAGTAAGAAAGAAAGAAATATAGATAAGTTAGAAAGAAAGAAAGATAGATTAGTTAGAAAGAAAGAAAGAAAAAAAGATTAGTAAGAAAGAAAGAAAGAAAGATAAATTAGTAAGAAAGAAAGAAAGATTGATTAGTAAGAAAGATAGAAAGATAGATAGATTAGTTAGAAAGAAAGAAAAAAAGATTAGTGAGAAAGAAAGAAAGAAAGAAAGATAGATTAGTTAGAAAGAAAGAAAGAAAGAAAGAAAGATTAGTTAGAAAGAAAAAAGGAAAGAAAGATAGATTAGTAAGAAAGAAAGAAAGAAAGATAAATTAGTAAGAAAGAAAGAAAGATTGATTAGTAAGAAAGATAGAAAGATAGATAGATTAGTTAGAAAGAAAGAAAGAAAAAGAGATTAGTGAGAAAGAAAGATAGATTAGTTAGAAAGAAAGAAAGAAAGAAAGAAAGAAAGAAAGTTAATTAAAAAGAAAGAAAGAAAGATAGATTAGGTAGAAAGAAAGAGAAAGATAGATAGATTAGTTAGAAAGAAAAAGAAAGATAGTTTTTATTTAGAAAGAAAGAAAGAAAGATAGATTAGTTAGAAAGAAAGAAAGAAAGAAAGAAAGAAAGTTAATTAAAAGAAAGAAAGAAAGATAGATTAGGTAGAAAGAAAGATAGAAAGATAGATAGATTAGTTAGAAAGAAAGAAAGAAAGTTAATTAAAGAGAAAGAAAGAAAGATTAGTTAGAAAGATAGATTAGTTAGAAAGAAAGAAAGAAAAAAAGATTAGTAAGAAAGAAAGATAGATTAGTTAGAAAGAAAGAAAGAAAGAAAGAAAGAAAGAGAAAGAAAGAAAGAAATATAGATAAGTTAGAAAGAAAGAAAGATAGATTAGTTAGAAAGAAAGATGGATTAGTTAGAAAGAAAGAAAAAAGATTAGTTAGAAAGAAAGAAAGAAAGATAGATTAGTTAGAAAGAAAGAAAGAAAGAGATTAGTTAGAAAGAAAAAGAAAGATAGATTAGTTAGAAAGAAAGAAAGATAGATTAGTTAGAAAGAAAGAAAGTTAATTAAAAAGAAAGAAAGAAAGATCAGTTAGAAAGATAGATTAGTTAGAAAGAAAGAAAGAAAAAAAGATTAGTAAGAAAGAAAGAAAGAAAGAAAGAAAGATAAATTAGTTAGAAAGAAAGAAAAAAAGATTAGTTAGAAAGAAAGAAACATAGATTAGTTAGAAAAAAGAAAGAAAAAAAGATTAGTAAGAAAGAAAGATAGATTAGTTAGACAGAAAAAAGGAAAGAAAGATAGATTAGTAAGAAAGAAAGAAAGATAAATTAGTTAGAAAGAAAGAAAGAAAGAAAGAAAGAAAGAAAGAAAGTTAATTAAAAAGAAAGATAGATTAGGTAGAAAGAAAGATAGAAAGATAGATAGATTAGTTAGAAAGAAAGTTAATTAAAAAGAAAGAAAGAAAGATTAGTTAGAAAGATAGATTAGTTAGAAAGAAAGAAAGAAAAAAAGATTAGTAAGAAAGAAAGAAAGAAAGAAAGATAGATTAGTTAGAAAGAAAGAAAAAAAGATTAGTTAGAAAGAAAGAAACAGATTAGTTAGAAAAAAGAAAGAAAAAAAGATTAGTAAGAAAGAAAGATAGATTAGTTAGAAAGAAAAAAGGAAAGAAAGATAGATTAGTAAGAAAGAAAGAAAGAAAAAAAGATTAGTGAGAAAGAAAGATAGATTAGTTAGAAAGAAAGAAAGAAAGATTAGTTAGTAAGAAAAAGAAAGATAGATTAGTTAGAAAGAAAGAAAGATAAATTAGTTAGAAAGAAAGAAAGAAAGAAAGAAAGAAAGAAAGAAAGAAAGAAAGTTAATTAAAAAGAAAGATAGATTAGGTAGAAAGAAAGATAGAAAGATAGATAGATTAGTTAGAAAGAAAGAAAGAAAGTTAATTAAAAAGAAAGAAAGAAAGATTAGTTAGAAAGATAGATTAGTTAGAAAGAAAGAAAGAAAAAAAGATTAGTAAGAAAGAAAGATAGATTAGTTAGAAAGAAAGAAAGAAAGAAAGAAAGAAAGAAAGAGAAAGAAAGAAAGAAATATAGATAAGTTAGAAAGAAAGAAAGATAGATTAGTTAGAAAGAAAGAAAGATGGATTAGTTAGAAAGAAAGAAAAAAGATTAGTTAGAAAGAAAGAAAGAAAGATAGTTTAGTTAGAAAGAAAAAAGGAAAGAAAGATAGATTAGTAAGAAAGAAAGGAAGAAAGATAGATTAGTGAGATAGATAGATTAGTTAGAAAGAAAGAAAGAAAAAAGATTAGTGAGAAAGAAAGATAGATTAGTTAGAGAGAAAGAAAGATGGATTAGTTAGAAAGAAAGAAAAAAAGATTAGTAAGAAAGAAAGAAAGATAGATTAGTTAGAAAGAAAAAAGGAAAGAAAGATAGATTAGTAAGAAAGAAAGGAAGAAAGATAGATTAGTGAGATAGATTAGTTAGAAAGAAAGAAAGAAAAAAGATTAGTGAGAAAGAAAGATAGATTAGTTAGAAAGAAAGAGATTAGTTAGAAAGAAAAAGAAAGATAGATTAGTTAGAAAGAAAGAAAGATAGATTAGTTAGAAAGAAAGAAAGAAAGAAAGTTAATTAAAAAGAAAAAAAGAAATATAGATTAGGTAGAAAGAAAGAGATAGATTAGTAAGAAAGAAAGAAAGAAAGAAAGTTAATTAAAAAGAAAGAAAGAAAGATTAGTTAGAAGGATAGATTAGTTAGAAAGAAAGAAAGAAAAAAAGATTAGTAAGAAAGAAAGATAGATTAGTTAGTTAGAAAGAAAGAAAGAAAGAAAGAAAGAAATATAGATAAGTTAGAAAGAAAGAAAGATAGATTAGTTAGAAAGAAAGAAAAAAAAGATTAGTTAGAAAGAAAGAATGAAAGATAGATAGATTAGTTAGAAAAAAAGAAAGAAAAAAAGATTAGTAAGAAAGAAAGAAAGATAGATAGATTAGTTAGAAAGAAAAAAGGACAGAAAGATATATTAGTAAGAAAGAAAGAAAGAAAGATAGATTAGTGAGAAAGATAGATTAGTTAGAAAGAAAGAAAGAAAGATAGATTAGTTAGAAAGAAAAAGAAAGATAGATTAGTTAGAAAGAAAGATAGATTAGTTAGAAAGAAAGAAAGAAAGAAAGTTAATTAAAAAGAAAGAAAGAAAGAAAGATAGATAGATTAGTTAGAAAGAAAGAAAGAAAAAAAGATTAGTAAGAAAGAAAGAAAGATTAGTTAGAAAGAAAGAAAGATAGATTAGTTACAAAGAAAAAGAAAGATAGATTAGTTAGAAAGAAAGAAAGAAAGAAAGTTAATTAAAAAGAAAGAAAGAAAGAAAGATTAGTTAGAAAGATAGATTAGTTAGAAAGAAAGAAAGAAAAAAATATTAGTAAGAAAGAAAGATAGATTAGTTAGAAAGAAAGAAAGATAGATTAGTAAGAAAGAAAGAAAGATTAGTTAGAAAGAAAGAAAGATAGATTAGTTAGAAAGAAAAAGAAAGATAGATCAGTTAGAAAGAAAGAAAGATAGATTAGTTAGAAAGAAAGAAAGAAAGAAAGTTAATTAAAAAGAAAGAAAGAAAGTAAGATAGATTAGTTAGAAAGAAAGAAAGATAGATTAGAAAGAAAGAAAGATAGATTAGTTAGAAAGAAAGATAGATTAGTTAGAAAGAAAGATAAATTAGTTAGAAAGAAAGATAGATTAGTTAAAAAACAAAGAAAGAGATTTGTTAGAAAGAAAGATAGATTAGTTAGAAAGATAGATTAGTTAGAAAGAAAGATAGATTAGTTAGAAAGAAAGATAACTTAGTTAGAAATAAAGAAAGATAGATTATTTAAAAAACAAAGAAAGATGGATTTGATAGAAAGAAAGATAGATTAGCTAGAAAGATAGATTAGTTAGAAAAAAAGAAAGATAGATTAGTTAGAAAGAAAGAAAGATAAATTAGTTAGAAAGTAAGATAGATTAGTTAGAAAGAAAGATAGATTAGTTAGAAAGAAAGAAAGATAGATTAGTTAGAAAGATAGATAAGTTAGAAAGAAAGAAAGAAAGATTAGTTAGAAAGAAAGAAAGATAGATTGGTTAGAAAGAAAGAAAGATTAGTTAGAAAGAAAGATAGATAGATTAGTTAGAAAGAAAAAAGATAGATTAGTTAGAAAGAAAGAAAGTAAGAAAGAAAGAAAGAAAGATTGGTTAGAAAGAAAGATAGATTAGTTAGAAAGAAAGAAACATAGATTAGTTAGAAAGAAAGAAAGAAAGATAGATTAGTTAGAAAGAAAGAAAGATTAGTTAGTTAGAAAGAAAGAAAGATAGATTAGTTAGAAAGAAAGATAGATTAGTTAGAAAGATAGATAGATAGATAGATTAGTTAGAAAGAAAGAAAGATAGATTAGTTAGAAAGAAAGATAGATAGATTAGTTAGAAAGAAAGATAGATTAGTTAGAAAGAAAGATAGATTAGTTAGAAAGATAGATAGATAGATAGATTAGTTAGAAAGAAAGAAAGATAGATTAGTTAGAAAGAAAGATAGATTAGTTAGAAAGAAAGATAGATTAGTTAGAAAGAAAGAAAGATAGATTAGTTAGAAAGAATGAAAAAAGAAAGAAAGAAAGAAAGATTGGTTAGAAAGAAAGATAGATTAGTTAGTAAGAAAGATATAAAGAAAGATGGATTAGTTAGAAAGAAAGGAACATAGATTAGTTAGAAAGAAAGAAAGATAGATTAGTTAGAAAGACTAGTTAGTTAGAAAGAAAGAGATAGATTAGTTAGAAAGAAAGATAGATAGATAGATAGATTAGTTAGAAAGAAAGAAAGATAGATTAGTTAGAAAGAAAGAAAGATATATTAGTTAGAAAGAAAGATAGATAGATTAGTTAGAAAAAAAAGATAGATTAGTTAGAAAGAAAGAAAGATAGATTAGTTAGAAAGAAAGATAGATAGATTAGTTAGAAAGAAAGAAAGATTAGTTAGAAAGAAAGAAAGAATGATAGATTGGTTAGAAAGAAAGAAAGATAGATTAGTAAGAAAGAAAGAAAGGAATAAAGAACGATAGATTAGTTAGAAATAAAGATAAAGTAGTTAGAAAGAAAGATAGATAGATTAGTTAGAAAGAAAGATAGATAGATAG
>JAULUF010000039.1:1025000-1062500 GCA_031834385.1 Semotilus atromaculatus | reverse complement strand
AGATAGATTAGTTAGAAAGAAAGAAAGAAAGTTAATTAAAAAGAAAGAAAGAAAGTAAGATAGATTAGTTAGAAAGAAAGAAATATAGATTAGAAAGAAAGAAAGATAGATTAGTTAGAAAGAAAGATAGATTAGTTAGAAAGAAAGATAAATTAGTTAGAAAGAAAGATAGATTAGTTAAAAAACAAAGAAAGAGATTTGTTAGAAAGAAAGATAGATTAGTTAGAAAGATAGATTAGTTAGAAAGAAAGATAGATTAGTTAGAAAGAAAGATAACTTAGTTAGAAATAAAGAAAGATAGATTATTTAAAAAACAAAGAAAGATGGATTTGATAGAAAGAAAGATAGATTAGCTAGAAAGATAGATTAGTTAGAAAAAAAGAAAGATAGATTAGTTAGAAAGAAAGAAATATAAATTAGTTAGAAAGTAAGATAGATTAGTTAGAAAGAAAGATAGATTAGTTAGAAAGAAAGAAAGATAGATTAGTTAGAAAGATAGATAGATAAGTTAGAAAGAAAGAAAGAAAGATTAGTTAGAAAGAAAGAAAGATAGATTGGTTAGAAAGAAAGAAAGATTAGTTAGAAAGAAAGATAGATAGATTAGTTAGAAAGAAAAAAGATAGATTAGTTAGAAAGAAAGAAAGTAAGAAAGAAAGAAAGAAAGATTGGTTACAAAGAAAGATAGATTAGTTAGAAAGATAGAAAGAAAGATAGATTAGTTAGAAAGAAAGAAACATAGATTAGTTAGAAAGAAAGAAAGAAAGAAAGAAAGATAGATTAGTTAGAAAGAAAGAAAGATTAGTTAGTTAGAAAGAAAGAAAGATAGATTAGTTAGAAAGAAAGATAGATTAGTTAGAAAGATAGATAGATAGATAGATTAGTTAGAAAGAAAGAAAGATAGAATAGTTAAAAAGAAAGATAGATAGATTAGTTAGAAAGAAAGATAGATTAGTTAGAAAGATAGATTAGTTAGAAAGATAGATAGATAGATAGATTAGTTAGAAAGAAAGAAAGATAGATTAGTTAGAAAGAAAGATAGATAGATTAGTTAGAAAGAAAGATAGATTAGTTAGAAAGAAAGAAAGAAAGATAGATTAGTTAGAAAGAATGAAAAAAGAAAGAAAGAAAGAAAGAAAGATTGGTTAGAAAGAAAGATAGATTAGTTAGTAAGAAAGATATAAAGAAAGATGGATTAGTTAGAAAGAAAGAAACATAGATTAGTTAGAAAGAAAGAAAGAAAGAAAGATAGATTAGTTAGAAAGACTAGTTAGTTAGAAAGAAAGAGATAGATTAGTTAGAAAGAAAGATAGATAGATAGATAGATAGATAGATAGATAGATAGATAGATAGATAGATAGATAGATAGATAGATAGATAGATAGATTAGTTAGAAAGAAAGAAAGATAGATTAGTTAGAAAGAAAGAAAGATATATTAGTTAGAAAGAAAGATAGATAGATTAGTTAGAAAAAAAAGATAGATTAGTTAGAAAGAAAGAAAGATAGATTAGTTAGAAAGAAAGATAGATAGATTAGTTAGAAAGAAAGAAAGATTAGTTAGAAAGAAAGAAAGAATGATAGATTGGTTAGAAAGAAAGAAAGATAGATTAGTAAGAAAGAAAGAAAGGAATAAAGAACGATAGATTAGTTAGAAATAAAGATAAAGTAGTTAGAAAGAAAGATAGATAGATTAGTTAGAAAGAAAGATAGATAGATAGATTAGTTAGAAAGAAAGATAGATTATTTAGAAAGAAAGAAAGATAGATTAGTTAGAAAGAAAGAAAGATTAGTTAGAAAGAAAGAAAGATTAGTTAGAAAGAAAGATAGATAGATTAGTTAGAAAGAAAAAAAGAAAGAAAGAAAGAAAGAAAAATTGGTTAGAAAGAAAGATAGATTAGTTTGAAAGATAGAGATTAGTTAGAAAGAAAGAAAAGATTAGTTAGAATGAAAGAAAGATAGATAGATTAGTTAGAAAGAAAGAAAGATAGATAGATTAGTTAGAAAGAAAGAAAGATTAGTTAGAAAGAAAAAAGATAGATTAGTTAGAAAGAAAGAATAAAAGAAAGTAAGAAAGAAATAATGAAAGATTGGTTAGAAAGAAAGAGATTAGTTAGAAAGATAGATAGATTAGTTAGAAAGAAAGAAAAGTTAGAATGAAAGAAAGATAGAGTAGTTAGAAAGAAAGAAAGATAGATAGATTAGTTAGAAAGAAAGATAGATTAGTTAGAAAGAAAGTAAGGTAGATTAGTTAGAAAGAAAGATAGATTAGTTAGAAAGAAGAAAGATAGAATAGTTAGAAAGAAAGAAAGATTAGTTAGAAAGAAAGAAAGATAGATCAGTTAGCAAGAAAGAAATATTAGTTAGAAAGAAAGAAAGATTAGTTTGAAAGAAAGAAAGATTAGTTTGAAAGAAAGATAGATTAGTAAGAAAGAAAGAAATAAAGAAAGATTAGGTAGAAAGAAAGAAAGATTAGTTAGAAAGAAAGAAAGATAAGTTAGAAAGATAGATAGATAGATAGATAGATAGATAGATAGATAGATAGATAGATAGATAGATAGATAGATAGATAGATAGATAGATAAAGTTCATTAGTACATATAGAATGGTAGTTTAATTGAATCTAGGGCTTCAGGGAGTTTAGATTTGAGTTTATTTGGTGTCCACTGCTGGGCCACCGTAGTCTTGGCTCAATTTGAACTGTTGCAATGAAAGTCAATGGGATTTTTATGATTTTTAATATTAATTTTTAAGAAATCTGAAAGTCAAATCAGTTTGAAAAGATATAGCACACCGAGTCAGAACAGTCTGAAGGTCTGACCCGAGTTTGGAGTTTGTAGAGTTAAAGCTCTAGGACGAGTTAGAGTCAGAATTTTTTGGGTAAGAAAAATAAGAAGAAGAAGAAGAAGAAGAATAATAACTAGAAAAAGTTCGTCGAGACAAACTTTAAGTTGGCTTGTGAAAGTTTGGACCAATAAGTTTGAAGAAGTTTAAAGTTTAAATTAGTTTAAAGTTTAATTAGTTTATAGTTCAGTAAGAAAGAAAGAAAGATAGATTAGTTAGAAAGAAAGATAAAAAAAAGATTAGTAAGAAAGAAAGAAAGATAGATTAGTTAGAAAGAAAGAAAGAAAGAAAGATAGATTAGTTAGAAATAAAAAAATAAAAAAAGATTAGTAAGAAAGAAAGATAGATTAGTTAGAAAGAAAGAAAGATAGATTAGTAAGAAAGAAAGAAAGATAGATTAGTAAGAAAGAAAGAAAGAAAAAAATAGTAAGAAAGAAAGAAAGATAGATTAGTAAGAAAGAGAAAGAAAGATAGATTAGTTAGAAATAAAAAAATAAAAAAAGATTAGTAAGAAAGAAAGATAGATTAGTTAGAAAGAAAGAAGGAAAGAAAGATAGATTAGTAAGAAAGAAAAAAAGATAGATTAGTAAGAGAAAGATTGATTAGTAAGAAAGATAGATAGATTAGTTAGACAGAGAGAAAAAAGATTAGTAAGAAAGAAAGATAGATTAGTAAGAAAGAAAGAAAGATAGATTAGTTAGAAAGAAAGAAAGATAGATTAGTAAGAAAGAAAGATAGATTAGTAAGAAAGAAAGAAAGAAAAAGATTAGTAAGAAAGAAAGAAAGATAGATTAGTTAGAAAGAAAGAAAAAAGATTAGTAAGAAAGAAAGAAAGATTAGTAAGAAAGAAAGATAGATTAGTTAGAAAGAAAGAAAGAAAAAAGATTAGTAAGAAAGAAAGAAAAAAAGATTAGTAAGAAAGAAAGAAAGATAGATTAGTAAGAAAGAAAGAAAGAAAAAAAGATTAGCAAGAAAGAAAGAAAGAAAGATAGATTAGTTAGAAAGAAAGAAAAAAAAGATTAGTAAGAAAGAAAGAAAGAAAGAAAAAAAGATTAGTAAGAAAGAAAGATAGATTAGTTAGAAAGAAAGAAAAAAAAGATTAGTAAGAAAGAAAGAAAGAAAAAAAGATTAGTAAGAAAGAAAGATAGATTAGTTAGAAAGAAAGAAAAAAGATTAGTAAGAAAGAAAGAAAAAAAGATTAGTAAGAAAGAAAGAAAGATAGATTAGTTAGAAAGAAAGAAAGAAAAAAAGATTAGCAAGAAAGAAAGAAAGAAAGATAGATTAGTTAGAAAGAAAGAAAAAAAAGATTAGTAAGAAAGAAAGAAAGAAAGAAAAAAAGATTAGTAAGAAAGAAAGAAAAAAAGATTAGTAAGAAAGAAAGATAGATTAGTAAGAAAGAAAGAAAGAAAAAAAGATTAGCAAGAAAGAAAGAAAGATAGATTAGTTAGAAAGAAAGAAAAAAAAGATTAGTAAGAAAGAAAGAAAGAAAAAAAGATTAGTAAGAAAGAAAGATAGATTAGTTAAAAAGAAAGAAAGAAAAAAGATTAGTAAGAAAGAAAGAAAAAAGATTAGCAAGAAAGAAAGAAAGAAAGATAGATTAGTTAGAAAGAAAGAAAAAAAAGATTAGTAAGAAAGAAAGAAAGAAAGAAAAAAAGATTAGTAAGAAAGAAAGATAGATTAGTTAGAAAGAAAGAAAAAAGATTAGTAAGAAAGAAAGAAAAAAAGATTAGTAAGAAAGAAAGAAAGATAGATTAGTAAGAAAGAAAGAAAAAAAGATTAGTAAGAAAGAAAGAAGGATAGATTAGTAAGAAAGAAAGAAAGAAAAAAGATTAGCAAGAAAGAAAGAAAGAAAGATAGATTAGTTAGAAAGAAAGAAAAAAAAGATTAGTTAGAAAGAAAGAAAGAAAGAAAAAAAGATTAGTAAGAAAGAAAGAAAGAAAGAAAAAAAGATTAGTAAGAAAGAAAGATAGATTAGTTAGAAAGAAAGAAAAAAGATTAGTAAGAAAGAAAGAAAAAAAGATTAGTAAGAAAGAAAGATAGATTAGTAAGAAAGAAAGAAAAAAGATTAGAAAGAAAGAAAGATAGATTAGTAAGAAAGAAAGAAAGAAAAAAAGATTAGCAAGAAAGAAAGAAAGATAGATTAGTTAGAAAGAAAGAAAAAAAAGATTAGTAAGAAAGAAAGAAAGATAGATTAGTAAGAAAGAAAGATAGATTAGTTAGAAAGAAAGAAAGAAAAAAGATTAGTAAGAAAGAAAGAAAAAAAGATTAGTAAGAAAGAAAGAAAGAAAACAAGATTAGTAAGAAAGAAAGAAAGATAGATTAGTTAGAAAGAAAGAAAGAAAAAAAGATTAGTAAGAAAGAAAGATAGATTAGTAAGAAAGAAAGATAGAAAAAAAGATTAGTAAGAAAGAAAGAAAGATAGATTAGTAAGACAGAAAGAAAGAAAAAAAGATTAGTAAGAATGAAAGAAAGATAGATTAGTAAGAAAGAAAGAAAGATAGATTAGTAAGAAAGAAAGAAAGAAAAAAAGATTAGTAAGAATGAAAGAAAGATAGATTAGTAAGAAAGAAAGAAAGATAGATTAGTAAGAAAGAAAGAAAGAAAAAGATTAGTAAGAAAGAAAGAAAGATAGATTAGTAAGAAAGAAAGAAAGAAAAAAGATTAGCAAGAAAGAAAGAAAGAAAGATAGATTAGTTAGAAAGAAAGATAGATAGATTAGTTAGAAAGAAAGATAGATTAGTTAGAATGAAAGAAAGATAGAGTAGTTAGAAAGAAAGAAAGATAGATTAGTTAGAAAGAAAGAGATTAGTTAGAAAGAAAGAAAGAGATTAGTTAGAAAGAAAGAGATTAGTTAGAAAGAAAGATAGATAGATTAGTTAGAAAGAAAGAGATTAGTTAGAAAGAAAGATAGATAGATTATTTAGAAAGAAACATAGATAGATTAGTTAGAAAGAAAGATAGATTAGTTAGAAAGAAACATAGATAGATTAGTTAGAAAGAAATAAAGAAATAAAGATAGATTAGTTTGAAAGAAATAAAGAAAGATAGATTAGTTAGAAAGAAAAAAAGATAGATTAGTTAGAAAGAAATAAAGAAATAAAGATAGATTAGTTAGAAAGAAAGAAAGATAGATTAGTTAGAAAGAAAGAAAGATAGATTAGTTAGAAAGAAAAAAGATAGATTAGTTTGAAAGAAATAAAGAAAGATGATTTCCATTACACGAGAGTAGATGTTAAAACTTCATGCTGATTTGTACTCGGCTTTCGCCAAGATAAGCAACACTAAGACGTAGCTTTACAGTAAACTATGCTTCTCCATCCATTTACGCTTCTTTCCATATGAGGGTGTGACTCCCCTTCTGTCCGGCGTTAACGGCTGCAGTGTACTTGGCGCGTTAGCACACACGACGGCTGCAACTACAGTGTGGTCTCCCTAGTGGACCAACACGACAACCGTCTGGATTGAGCCGAGTAGGGGACATCTCTAGGGTCTTCAAGTGGGCACCTTCCGTCCTCAGTGTTTCGTCGACTAGCCCACGACACCTCAAGAGGGCTCGACAGTGACTCTGGCGTCCCAGAGTCACCCCCCTCCGTCCCCCACTCAACTCAGCCCAGCTTACTGACCTCTACATCCCTCCTGCTGCTAAGACCTAACCACAATCTCACTATCTCTCCGCAACCCAACCATACGCGCCAACCCGATTGACTAAGGCTGTCGAGCCCCACTGGTGCGTTAAAGCAGTTACAGTGGCAACGGTTCCGTATGGCATACCACCTACCGCAAAACACAATATCTGCCCAACCACCCGTCATTCTATACTATACAACCTATACAAATTGAATAGTATACTATACAACCTATACTACACAACCTATACAAATAAACCAACAGACTCTTCAAGTTTTTCAAGAATTCTACGAAACCGTAGCGTGGCGGCCTGTACCTTGCCAGCTAGAATCTTTCCGTCTCAACCACAGCCAGTTGCTGCTCCTTTCTGCTGCTTCAGATAAGTTCTTTACTGTGCGACGCAACTCTTGGCCGCTGAATCCGACGTCTCTGAGGAACCGGGTTGTAGAGTGTGCCACAAAACCTCGACAACCCACTTCCACTGGATAAACCTGGACTCTCCATCCTCGCTGTTCTGCTTCAGTGGCCAAATGAGCATACCGCAGTTTCTTCCTCTCATATGCCTCATCTACAGCATCCTCCCATGGCACTGTCAACTCTATCAGTTGAACAATGCGTGCTGATCCAGACCACAAAACAATGTCTGGTCGTAGGTTAGTGGTGGCAATCTCAGGTGGAAAAATAAGCCGTTGATCAAGATCAGCCAGCATCTTCCAGTCCCTAGCAGCTTCCAGTTGTCCTGGCCGAGAATTGGTGTTAACACCTTTTCTTGGTGGTTGCTCGCCTGGGCGGAGGAATGTTGTCTTCTGCGTGTAATGTTTTGCTAGAACATGCGGCAACTTATTGGTCATACTACGCTTGCCTTCCAATGCTAAAGCCAAACATCTCAGTACTTGGTCATGGCGCCAAGTAAACCGACCTTGGCTAAGAGCCACCTTACATCCTGTCAAAATGTGCCTTAATGTGGCAGGTGATGAACACAAAGGACAAGAGGGATCCTCTCCTACCCAGAGGTTTAGGTTCTGCGGTGATGGGAGAACATCATATGTTGACCTAATAAGGAAACTGATCCTACTCTCTTCCATTGACCAAAGGTCTTGCCAGCCCATTTTGCGTTGTTCCACACTCTCCCATCTCATCCACTCTCCCTGCTTAGCCTGGGAAATGGCCTTTATACTCCTCATCCTCTCCTCCTGCTTTCGCACCTCGTTGACTACCAGCTTCCTCCTTTGAGCTGGGCCTGCCTTGTGCCATTTAGGAGGAGCTAAACTGAGCCCAAAACCCCCTCTTCCATGCTGTACCTGTCCCACGATATCCCCTATTTGAAGGTCAGCCTTTGCCTCTACTACTGATTTCTTTGCTGACCACTTTCTACCAGTTTTTAACACAGGGGCTGCCTCCCTTACACATTTGTCACGTGACTCTACTAATGTCATTTCCAGTCTGACCTTGGCACACTTAAACTCCTCGGTTAAAGCAGAGACTGGCAGCTGCAATATTCCTTTACTATAAAGTCCCACTCTGCTGAGGC
Organism: Semotilus atromaculatus; assembly: GCA_031834385.1. NCBI lineage: Eukaryota > Metazoa > Chordata > Actinopteri > Cypriniformes > Leuciscidae > Semotilus > Semotilus atromaculatus. The sequence goes on along the minus strand of JAULUF010000039.1, from coordinate 1,054,503 downwards.
AGCGTGGAACTCCCAACCATTTCCTGATGTATGAACTTATTAACGCTTCCAGCTTATCCACTGTTGTCAAAGAAACCTCGTACACAGTCAGTGGCCACAGCAACCTCGGCAGTAGACCAAACTGAAAGCACCAGAGTTTTAGTTTGCCTGGTAGAGCACAACTGTTTATGCTCTTCAACCCTTCCACTGCTTGTCGTCTAACTTCTCCCACTCGAACTGTGTCCTTTAGATCTCCATCGTACCATCTCCCAAGACTTTTCACTGGCTTCTCAGAAACTGTTGGTATTGCCTCACCATTAATGAAGAATGTTTTATCTACTACCTTTCCTTTAACTATGGAGATGCTCCTTGATTTAGAGGGCTTAAATTGCATTCGTGCCCATTCAATATTATCTGTTAACTTCCCCAATAACCGATTAGTGCAGGCTACTGTTGTAGTCATGGTTGTCATGTCATCCATGTATGCTCTGATTGGTGGTAGTCGCAACCCAGAAGCCAAGCGCTCTCCTCCTACTACCCATCTTGATGCCCTAATGATTACTTCCATTGCCATGGTAAAAGCCAGTGGAGAAATTGTGCATCCTGCCATTATTCCAACCTCTAAGCATTGCCATGCAGTGCTGAATTTTGGAGTTGAGAAACTAAATTGCAAATCTCCAAAATAGGCTTTCACTAAATTTGTTATTGACATTGGTACTCTGAAAAAATCAAATGCTGCCCAAAGAAGCTCATGTGGCACTGACCCATATGCATTGGCCAAATCCAGGAATGTCACATGGAGCTCCTTCCTCTCCTTTTTTGCTGACTGAATTCGTTGCCAGATAACATTGATGTGTTCTAAGCATCCTGAGAACCCTGGAATGCCCGCTTTTTGAACTGAAGTGTCAATGAAGCCATTCTTTAATAGGTAGGTGGACAATCTCTGGGCAATAATGCTGAAGAAAATCTTACCTTCAACGTTTAATAGTGAAATAGGACGAAACTGACTGATGCTTGTAGCATCTTTTTCTTTAGGTATAAAGACTCCACCTGCTCTGCGCCATGCTCTAGGTACAACCTGTTTTTCCCATGCCACTTTTAACAATTTCCACAGAATTCGCAGAACTCCTGAAGCACTCTTGTACACTCTGTACGGAACTCCATTAGGCCCTGGAGATGATGAAGCCCTTGCCTTTCTCACAGCCTGCTCTACCTCTTTCCACTTAGGTGCACAGACCTCCATTTGGTATTCTGGTGGGTTGATAGGTGGTATGTCTGATGGAATTGACATATGCTCGTGCCTTTTTGCATCTGTATGCGTTTCCTCCAAATATCTCTCTAGCTCAACTCTAGATGCTTTTAAAGTGCCATTCTTCTCACTGGTGAATAACTTCTTTACGAATTTGAATGGGTCTTTATAGAAATTAGCCCTCGCACGTTCCTTCTTTTTGTAGCGTTTCCGTAGACGCTCAGCTCTGCGTAATGTTGCCAGCTTATCTTTTATGTCCCTTTGTAAGAGATTGAGTCCCTCCTTCTGACTTTGTTCTGCTCTTTTCCATTGCTTCCTCAGCTGTCTCCTTTCTCTAACTAACCCTTCAATTTTCTGCTGCCGTCTAGACATTCCAGGAGCAGTTTGTACTTTTTCCTTCCTTTTTTCCACACCAAACCTCTCACTTCCATATGCGTAAATGATGTCCCCAAATTTATCCAGCTTCTTTTCAACTGTACCAGTTAATCTTTCCAATGCAAAGCATAGATCTGTGTTTACCGTATCCCATGCAGTTTTCTCACAAGCTCTTGGCCATCTAACTCCAGGCCTATGCCCGTTGAGGTTCTTTTCTCTCTTATGCTGGTTAGTCTGACCGGTTTCACAAGTCTGAATATGTTCATCACTATCTGTGCAAGCCCTCCTCTCCTCTATGACAGGGGTGCTGATATCCTGCGAGCTGTGGTTTGCTTCCTGTCGCTGGATTTCATTCGACTGACTTGACTGACTTCGTAAGAAGTACTGATCAATGCGAGGCCCTTGTCCCTTCTCCCTCAAGCATTTCATTTTCCCTTGATGAACCTTCAAACCCCTGACCGTTGTCGCCTTGCTCCAGCCACAGACACAAACCTGGAGTTCAATGACTTTACTAACTGCAGATCTTGAACTAGTCTTACTCTCCATACTCATATCCGTTTCCATTCCTAAGTCGTTAACCATGTTGTCCAACATCGAGTCATCTTCCGCCCCCGCTCTCGCAGACTCTAGGGGTATTTTTCTCTTTAATTTCTTAGAAGCCTTGGGCGGGTGTCTCCAGCATCCTGTAAACACGAAGCTGGATACTGCCGACAAGGGTAGCTAACCCTTACCAGCCCCATTGGGGTCTATTTCCTCCTGTCAGCTGTCTCTCCAGGCTGTCACAAGGTCTTTCCCTTGTTGCCAGCAGCACTATTCACCGCAGTCACTGGACGTATCCAGATCTTCATGATTTCCATTACACGAGAGTAGATGTTAAAACTTCATGCTGATTTGTACTCGGCTTTCGCCAAGATAAGCAACACTAAGACGTAGCTTTACAGTAAACTATGCTTCTCCATCCATTTACGCTTCTTTCCATATGAGGGTGTGACTCCCCTTCTGTCCGGCGTTAACGGCTGCAGTGTACTTGGCGCGTTAGCACACACGACGGCTGCAACTACAGTGTGGTCTCCCTAGTGGACCAACACGACAACCGTCTGGATTGAGCCGAGTAGGGGACATCTCTAGGGTCTTCAAGTGGGCACCTTCCGTCCTCAGTGTTTCGTCGACTAGCCCACGACACCTCAAGAGGGCTCGACAGTGACTCTGGCGTCCCAGAGTCACCCCCCTCCGTCCCCCACTCAACTCAGCCCAGCTTACTGACCTCTACATCCCTCCTGCTGCTAAGACCTAACCACAATCTCACTATCTCTCCGCAACCCAACCATACGCGCCAACCCGATTGACTAAGGCTGTCGAGCCCCACTGGTGCGTTAAAGCAGTTACAGTGGCAACGGTTCCGTATGGCATACCACCTACCGCAAAACACAATATCTGCCCAACCACCCGTCATTCTATACTATACAACCTATACAAATTGAATAGTATACTATACAACCTATACTACACAACCTATACAAATAAACCAACAGACTCTTCAAGTTTTTCAAGAATTCTACGAAACCGTAGCGTGGCGGCCTGTACCTTGCCAGCTAGAATCTTTCCGTCTCAACCACAGCCAGTTGCTGCTCCTTTCTGCTGCTTCAGATAAGTTCTTTACTGTGCGACGCAACTCTTGGCCGCTGAATCCGACGTCTCTGAGGAACCGGGTTGTAGAGTGTGCCACAAAACCTCGACAACCCACTTCCACTGGATAAACCTGGACTCTCCATCCTCGCTGTTCTGCTTCAGTGGCCAAATGAGCATACCGCAGTTTCTTCCTCTCATATGCCTCATCTACAGCATCCTCCCATGGCACTGTCAACTCTATCAGTTGAACAATGCGTGCTGATCCAGACCACAAAACAATGTCTGGTCGTAGGTTAGTGGTGGCAATCTCAGGTGGAAAAATAAGCCGTTGATCAAGATCAGCCAGCATCTTCCAGTCCCTAGCAGCTTCCAGTTGTCCTGGCCGAGAATTGGTGTTAACACCTTTTCTTGGTGGTTGCTCGCCTGGGCGGAGGAATGTTGTCTTCTGCGTGTAATGTTTTGCTAGAACATGCGGCAACTTATTGGTCATACTACGCTTGCCTTCCAATGCTAAAGCCAAACATCTCAGTACTTGGTCATGGCGCCAAGTAAACCGACCTTGGCTAAGAGCCACCTTACATCCTGTCAAAATGTGCCTTAATGTGGCAGGTGATGAACACAAAGGACAAGAGGGATCCTCTCCTACCCAGAGGTTTAGGTTCTGCGGTGATGGGAGAACATCATATGTTGACCTAATAAGGAAACTGATCCTACTCTCTTCCATTGACCAAAGGTCTTGCCAGCCCATTTTGCGTTGTTCCACACTCTCCCATCTCATCCACTCTCCCTGCTTAGCCTGGGAAATGGCCTTTATACTCCTCATCCTCTCCTCCTGCTTTCGCACCTCGTTGACTACCAGCTTCCTCCTTTGAGCTGGGCCTGCCTTGTGCCATTTAGGAGGAGCTAAACTGAGCCCAAAACCCCCTCTTCCATGCTGTACCTGTCCCACGATATCCCCTATTTGAAGGTCAGCCTTTGCCTCTACTACTGATTTCTTTGCTGACCACTTTCTACCAGTTTTTAACACACAAAAAACTGATTAGTTAGAAAGAAAGATAGATAGATTAGTTAGAAAGAAAGAGATTAGTTAGAAAGAAACATAGATAGATTAGTTAGAAAGAAAGAAAGATAGATTAGTTAGAAGGAAATATTAGTTAGAAAGAAAGAAAGATAGATTAGTTAGAAAGAAAGAAAGATAGATTAGTTTGAAAGAAATAAAGAAAGATAGATTAGTTAGAAAGAAAGAAAGAAAGAAAGAAAGATAGATAGATAGATAGATAGATAGATAGATAGATAGATAGATAGATAGATAGATAGATAGATAGATAGATAAGAAAGAAAGATAGATTAGTTAGAAATAAAGATATATAGATAGATTAGTTAGAAAGAAAGAAAGATAGATAGATAGATAGATAGATAGATAGATAGATAGATAGATAGATAGATAGATAGATAGATAGATAGATAGATAGATAAGAAAGAAAGATAGATTAGTTAGAAAGAAAGATAGATTAGTTAGAAAGAAAGAAAGATAGATTAGTTAGAAAGAAAGAAAGATAGATTAGTTAGAAAGAAAGAAAGATAGATTAGTTAGAAAGAAAAAAAGATAGATTAGTTAGAAAGAAAGAGATTAGTTAGAAAGAAAGAAAGAGATTAGTTAGAAAGAAAGAGATTAGTTAGAAAGAAAGATAGATAGATTAGTTAGAAAGAAAGATAGATAGATTAGTTAGAAAGAAACATAGATAGATTAGTTAGAAAGAAAGAAAGATAGATTAGTTAGAAGGAAATATTAGTTAGAAAGAAAGATTAGTTAGAAAGAAAGAAAGATAGATTAGTTTAGAAATAAAGAGATTAGTTAGAAAGAAAGAAAGATAGATTAGTTAGAAAGGAAGAAAGATAGATTAGTTAGAAAGGAAGAAAGATCAGATAGATAGATAGATAGATAGATAGATAGATAGATAGATAGATAGATAAGTTAGAAAGAGATAGATAGATAGATAGATAGATAGATAGATAGATAGATAGATAGATAGATAGATAGATAGATAGATAGATAGATAGATAGAGTTCATAAGTACATATAGAATGGGAGTTTAATTGAGTCCAAGGCTTTAGGGAATTTAGATTTGAGTTTATTTGGTGTAGACTACTGGGCCACCGTAGTCTTGGCTCATTTTGAACTGTTACAATGAAAGTCAATGGGATTTTTATGATTTTTAATATTAATTTTTAAGAAATCTGAAAGTCAAATCAGTCTGAAAAGATATAGCACACTAAGTCAGAACAGTTTGAAGGTCTGACCCGAGTTTGGAGTTTGTAGAGTTAAAGCTCTAGGACGAGTTAGAGTTTAAATTTTAGAGTCAGAAGAATAATAATAATAATAATAAGTTTAAATAGGATTTCAGTAAGTTGGCTTTCTCAAGCCAACTTAATAAGTTTAAATAGGATTTCAGTAAGTTGGCTTTTCCAAGCCAACTTAATAAGTTTAAATAGGATTTCAGTAAGTTGGCTTTTCCAAGCCAACTTAATAATAACTAGAAAAAGTTCGTCGAGACAAACTTTAAGTTGGCTTGTGAAAGTTTGGACCAATAAGTTTGAAGAAGTTTAAAGTTTAAATTAGTTTAAAGTTTAATTAGTTTATAGTTCAGTAAGAAAGAAAGAAAGATAGATTAGTTAGAAAGAAAGATAAAAAAAAGATTAGTAAGAAAGAAAGAAAGATAGATTAGTTAGAAAGAAAGAAAGAAAGAAAGATAGATTAGTTAGAAATAAAAAAATAAAAAAAGATTAGTAAGAAAGAAAGATAGATTAGTTAGAAAGAAAGAAAGATAGATTAGTAAGAAAGAAAGAAAGATAGATTAGTAAGAAAGAAAGAAAGAAAAAAATAGTAAGAAAGAAAGAAAGATAGATTAGTAAGAAAGAGAAAGAAAGATAGATTAGTTAGAAATAAAAAAATAAAAAAAGATTAGTAAGAAAGAAAGATAGATTAGTTAGAAAGAAAGAAGGAAAGAAAGATAGATTAGTAAGAAAGAAAAAAAGATAGATTAGTAAGAGAAAGATTGATTAGTAAGAAAGATAGATAGATTAGTTAGACAGAGAGAAAAAAGATTAGTAAGAAAGAAAGATAGATTAGTAAGAAAGAAAGAAAGATAGATTAGTTAGAAAGAAAGAAAGATAGATTAGTAAGAAAGAAAGATAGATTAGTAAGAAAGAAAGAAAGAAAAAGATTAGTAAGAAAGAAAGAAAGATAGATTAGTTAGAAAGAAAGAAAAAAGATTAGTAAGAAAGAAAGAAAGATTAGTAAGAAAGAAAGATAGATTAGTTAGAAAGAAAGAAAGAAAAAAGATTAGTAAGAAAGAAAGAAAAAAAGATTAGTAAGAAAGAAAGAAAGATAGATTAGTAAGAAAGAAAGAAAGAAAAAAAGATTAGCAAGAAAGAAAGAAAGAAAGATAGATTAGTTAGAAAGAAAGAAAAAAAAGATTAGTAAGAAAGAAAGAAAGAAAGAAAAAAAGATTAGTAAGAAAGAAAGATAGATTAGTTAGAAAGAAAGAAAAAAAAGATTAGTAAGAAAGAAAGAAAGAAAAAAAGATTAGTAAGAAAGAAAGATAGATTAGTTAGAAAGAAAGAAAAAAGATTAGTAAGAAAGAAAGAAAAAAAGATTAGTAAGAAAGAAAGAAAGATAGATTAGTTAGAAAGAAAGAAAGAAAAAAAGATTAGCAAGAAAGAAAGAAAGAAAGATAGATTAGTTAGAAAGAAAGAAAAAAAAGATTAGTAAGAAAGAAAGAAAGAAAGAAAAAAAGATTAGTAAGAAAGAAAGAAAAAAAGATTAGTAAGAAAGAAAGATAGATTAGTAAGAAAGAAAGAAAGAAAAAAAGATTAGCAAGAAAGAAAGAAAGATAGATTAGTTAGAAAGAAAGAAAAAAAAGATTAGTAAGAAAGAAAGAAAGAAAAAAAGATTAGTAAGAAAGAAAGATAGATTAGTTAAAAAGAAAGAAAGAAAAAAGATTAGTAAGAAAGAAAGAAAAAAGATTAGCAAGAAAGAAAGAAAGAAAGATAGATTAGTTAGAAAGAAAGAAAAAAAAGATTAGTAAGAAAGAAAGAAAGAAAGAAAAAAAGATTAGTAAGAAAGAAAGATAGATTAGTTAGAAAGAAAGAAAAAAGATTAGTAAGAAAGAAAGAAAAAAAGATTAGTAAGAAAGAAAGAAAGATAGATTAGTAAGAAAGAAAGAAAAAAAGATTAGTAAGAAAGAAAGAAGGATAGATTAGTAAGAAAGAAAGAAAGAAAAAAGATTAGCAAGAAAGAAAGAAAGAAAGATAGATTAGTTAGAAAGAAAGAAAAAAAAGATTAGTTAGAAAGAAAGAAAGAAAGAAAAAAAGATTAGTAAGAAAGAAAGAAAGAAAGAAAAAAAGATTAGTAAGAAAGAAAGATAGATTAGTTAGAAAGAAAGAAAAAAGATTAGTAAGAAAGAAAGAAAAAAAGATTAGTAAGAAAGAAAGATAGATTAGTAAGAAAGAAAGAAAAAAGATTAGAAAGAAAGAAAGATAGATTAGTAAGAAAGAAAGAAAGAAAAAAAGATTAGCAAGAAAGAAAGAAAGATAGATTAGTTAGAAAGAAAGAAAAAAAAGATTAGTAAGAAAGAAAGAAAGATAGATTAGTAAGAAAGAAAGATAGATTAGTTAGAAAGAAAGAAAGAAAAAAGATTAGTAAGAAAGAAAGAAAAAAAGATTAGTAAGAAAGAAAGAAAGAAAACAAGATTAGTAAGAAAGAAAGAAAGATAGATTAGTTAGAAAGAAAGAAAGAAAAAAAGATTAGTAAGAAAGAAAGATAGATTAGTAAGAAAGAAAGATAGAAAAAAAGATTAGTAAGAAAGAAAGAAAGATAGATTAGTAAGACAGAAAGAAAGAAAAAAAGATTAGTAAGAATGAAAGAAAGATAGATTAGTAAGAAAGAAAGAAAGATAGATTAGTAAGAAAGAAAGAAAGAAAAAAAGATTAGTAAGAATGAAAGAAAGATAGATTAGTAAGAAAGAAAGAAAGATAGATTAGTAAGAAAGAAAGAAAGAAAAAGATTAGTAAGAAAGAAAGAAAGATAGATTAGTAAGAAAGAAAGAAAGAAAAAAGATTAGCAAGAAAGAAAGAAAGAAAGATAGATTAGTTAGAAAGAAAGATAGATAGATTAGTTAGAAAGAAAGATAGATTAGTTAGAATGAAAGAAAGATAGAGTAGTTAGAAAGAAAGAAAGATAGATTAGTTAGAAAGAAAGAGATTAGTTAGAAAGAAAGAAAGAGATTAGTTAGAAAGAAAGAGATTAGTTAGAAAGAAAGATAGATAGATTAGTTAGAAAGAAAGAGATTAGTTAGAAAGAAAGATAGATAGATTATTTAGAAAGAAACATAGATAGATTAGTTAGAAAGAAAGATAGATTAGTTAGAAAGAAACATAGATAGATTAGTTAGAAAGAAATAAAGAAATAAAGATAGATTAGTTTGAAAGAAATAAAGAAAGATAGATTAGTTAGAAAGAAAAAAAGATAGATTAGTTAGAAAGAAATAAAGAAATAAAGATAGATTAGTTAGAAAGAAAGAAAGATAGATTAGTTAGAAAGAAAGAAAGATAGATTAGTTAGAAAGAAAAAAGATAGATTAGTTTGAAAGAAATAAAGAAAGATAGATTAGTTAGAAAGAAAGATAGATAGATTAGTTAGAAAGAAAGAGATTAGTTAGAAAGAAACATAGATAGATTAGTTAGAAAGAAAGAAAGATAGATTAGTTAGAAAGAAAGAAAGATAGATTAGTTTGAAAGAAATAAAGAAAGATAGATTAGTTAGAAAGAAAGAAAGAAAGAAAGAAAGATAGATAGATAGATAGATAGATAGATAGATAGATAGATAGATAGATAGATAGATAGATAAGAAAGAAAGATAGATTAGTTAGAAATAAAGATATATAGATAGATTAGTTAGAAAGAAAGAAAGATAGATAGATAGATAGATAGATAGATAGATAGATAGATAGATAGATAGATAGATAGATAGATAGATAGATAGATAGATAGATAAGAAAGAAAGATAGATTAGTTAGAAAGAAAGATAGATTAGTTAGAAAGAAAGAAAGATAGATTAGTTAGAAAGAAAGAAAGATAGATTAGTTAGAAAGAAAGAAAGATAGATTAGTTAGAAAGAAAAAAAGATAGATTAGTTAGAAAGAAAGAGATTAGTTAGAAAGAAAGAAAGAGATTAGTTAGAAAGAAAGAGATTAGTTAGAAAGAAAGATAGATAGATTAGTTAGAAAGAAAGATAGATAGATTAGTTAGAAAGAAACATAGATAGATTAGTTAGAAAGAAAGAAAGATAGATTAGTTAGAAGGAAATATTAGTTAGAAAGAAAGATTAGTTAGAAAGAAAGAAAGATAGATTAGTTTAGAAATAAAGAGATTAGTTAGAAAGAAAGAAAGATAGATTAGTTAGAAAGGAAGAAAGATAGATTAGTTAGAAAGGAAGAAAGATCAGATAGATAGATAGATAGATAGATAGATAGATAGATAGATAGATAGATAGATAAGTTAGAAAGAGATAGATAGATAGATAGATAGATAGATAGATAGATAGATAGATAGATAGATAGATAGATAGATAGATAGATAGATAGATAGAGTTCATAAGTACATATAGAATGGGAGTTTAATTGAGTCCAAGGCTTTAGGGAATTTAGATTTGAGTTTATTTGGTGTAGACTACTGGGCCACCGTAGTCTTGGCTCATTTTGAACTGTTACAATGAAAGTCAATGGGATTTTTATGATTTTTAATATTAATTTTTAAGAAATCTGAAAGTCAAATCAGTCTGAAAAGATATAGCACACTAAGTCAGAACAGTTTGAAGGTCTGACCCGAGTTTGGAGTTTGTAGAGTTAAAGCTCTAGGACGAGTTAGAGTTTAAATTTTAGAGTCAGAAGAATAATAATAATAACTAGAAAAAGTTCGTCGAGACAAACTTTAAGTTGGCTTGTGAAAGTTTGGACCAATAAGTTTGAAGAAGTTTAAAGTTTAAATTAGTTTAAAGTTTAATTAGTTTATAGTTCAGTAAGAAAGAAAGAAAGATAGATTAGTTAGAAAGAAAGATAAAAAAAAGATTAGTAAGAAAGAAAGAAAGATAGATTAGTTAGAAAGAAAGAAAGAAAGAAAGATAGATTAGTTAGAAATAAAAAAATAAAAAAAGATTAGTAAGAAAGAAAGATAGATTAGTTAGAAAGAAAGAAAGATAGATTAGTAAGAAAGAAAGAAAGATAGATTAGTAAGAAAGAAAGAAAGAAAAAAATAGTAAGAAAGAAAGAAAGATAGATTAGTAAGAAAGAGAAAGAAAGATAGATTAGTTAGAAATAAAAAAATAAAAAAAGATTAGTAAGAAAGAAAGATAGATTAGTTAGAAAGAAAGAAGGAAAGAAAGATAGATTAGTAAGAAAGAAAAAAAGATAGATTAGTAAGAGAAAGATTGATTAGTAAGAAAGATAGATAGATTAGTTAGACAGAGAGAAAAAAGATTAGTAAGAAAGAAAGATAGATTAGTAAGAAAGAAAGAAAGATAGATTAGTTAGAAAGAAAGAAAGATAGATTAGTAAGAAAGAAAGATAGATTAGTAAGAAAGAAAGAAAGAAAAAGATTAGTAAGAAAGAAAGAAAGATAGATTAGTTAGAAAGAAAGAAAAAAGATTAGTAAGAAAGAAAGAAAGATTAGTAAGAAAGAAAGATAGATTAGTTAGAAAGAAAGAAAGAAAAAAGATTAGTAAGAAAGAAAGAAAAAAAGATTAGTAAGAAAGAAAGAAAGATAGATTAGTAAGAAAGAAAGAAAGAAAAAAAGATTAGCAAGAAAGAAAGAAAGAAAGATAGATTAGTTAGAAAGAAAGAAAAAAAAGATTAGTAAGAAAGAAAGAAAGAAAGAAAAAAAGATTAGTAAGAAAGAAAGATAGATTAGTTAGAAAGAAAGAAAAAAAAGATTAGTAAGAAAGAAAGAAAGAAAAAAAGATTAGTAAGAAAGAAAGATAGATTAGTTAGAAAGAAAGAAAAAAGATTAGTAAGAAAGAAAGAAAAAAAGATTAGTAAGAAAGAAAGAAAGATAGATTAGTTAGAAAGAAAGAAAGAAAAAAAGATTAGCAAGAAAGAAAGAAAGAAAGATAGATTAGTTAGAAAGAAAGAAAAAAAAGATTAGTAAGAAAGAAAGAAAGAAAGAAAAAAAGATTAGTAAGAAAGAAAGAAAAAAAGATTAGTAAGAAAGAAAGATAGATTAGTAAGAAAGAAAGAAAGAAAAAAAGATTAGCAAGAAAGAAAGAAAGATAGATTAGTTAGAAAGAAAGAAAAAAAAGATTAGTAAGAAAGAAAGAAAGAAAAAAAGATTAGTAAGAAAGAAAGATAGATTAGTTAAAAAGAAAGAAAGAAAAAAGATTAGTAAGAAAGAAAGAAAAAAGATTAGCAAGAAAGAAAGAAAGAAAGATAGATTAGTTAGAAAGAAAGAAAAAAAAGATTAGTAAGAAAGAAAGAAAGAAAGAAAAAAAGATTAGTAAGAAAGAAAGATAGATTAGTTAGAAAGAAAGAAAAAAGATTAGTAAGAAAGAAAGAAAAAAAGATTAGTAAGAAAGAAAGAAAGATAGATTAGTAAGAAAGAAAGAAAAAAAGATTAGTAAGAAAGAAAGTGTCACGGATCCATCAGCGTCAGCACCAGATACCATCACCCCGCCCACTCGTTCCAACTCCCCGGAGTTCTAATTACAATCACCTGTCTTCACCACCTGTGTGCACTTCTCGCCCTCATCACCAGCCCTACAAAAGAGACACTCATTCAGTCCCTCACTGTCTGGTCTCGTCGACACCTACGGCAACAGACTCCATTCACTCTGCGAATCTCCATCCAGTTACCTACCCGCTACGAAGCCTTCATCCCGTTCGTCTTCTGTCTGCTCCATTCTCCGGTCCAGTTCCGTTCATCCCGACTCCTGCCTGTTATTCGTCTGCTCCCGATCCTGCAAAGATAAGAGACTCACTATCAAGACTGTTCCATTTCATCAGCGTATTCGCCTAAACCGTTACTCCCCTGCCTTTGAACATTTGCCTTCTGTTTCATTAAACTCCTTATATACTCACCTGTCTGTGTCCTTCTGGTTCCTGACAGAAGACCAGACCACAACATGTTGCAACCCACACCAAGCACCACCGCAGCGGCTAATCCACCGCCGTCACCCACCATTCCCCGGACCAGTGCATCCGCGCTCGCCACTTCCGCCATATCAACTTCTTCAGCCTCTGCCTCTGTATGTCCCATGGCCCAACCAGCGCCCTTCTCAGGCGAGGAGGGGGAGTGCAGCGGCTTCCTATTGCAGTGCGAGCTGTTCATGGAGATGAATCCTTCCTCATTCCCCACTGAAAGATCCAAGGTAGCCTTCTTCATCTCACTTCTCCGAGGTCGAGCCCTTAACTGGGCGCATGCTTTATGGCAAGATCGAGGAACCGTAACTCGGACCTTTGCTGCATTCTCCGCGCATTTCATTGAAGTCTTCTCACAATCTGCTCACGCCATCTCCGTTCAGGATCAGCTGTTCCGGTTAAGGCAAGGAAAATCCTCTGTATCGGTCTATGCCTTACAATTTCGTACACTGGCCGCCACTGTGGGATGGAACGAACCCGCGCTCATCACAGCTTACCGCAATGGTCTGAATCCCGACATCCGCCTCCACTTGGCCATCTATGACGACAACGCGGGTATAGAGAACATCATTCAACGGTCAATCCGGATTGATCAGCGTCGCACTGCCTGCCAGCTAGACAGCCCTGCACCTCCGCCTCCTCGTCCAACATCAGCTACCAGCCCTCCAGCACCGGAACCGATGGAACTTGGTAACACGCGCCTCCCTATCACCGAGAGAAATCGTCGTGTGACTAATGGCCTTTGTCTTTATTGCGGAGGTGCTGGCCATCTGTTATCTGCCTGTCCGATTCGTCCACCCCGACCCGCGGTGAGTACCGTTAATCTGCCACTGCCCATTTCTACCATAAAATTTACCTCAGCTACTATCACTTATCAGAATCGTTCCCTTCCAGTTCAAGCGCTGATCGACTCCGGGTCCGCGGGCAATTTCATCGCCTCAACCACACTCCATCGGCTCCAGACCCGTCGACGCACCCTCCCTCACATCCTCCAAGTCCAATCCATTCTGGGGAGGCCACTCGGCCGCGGGCGAATCGGTCATCGCAGTCCTGACTTGGGGCTGGAGATCGGCTGGCTCCACAAGGAGAAGACCTCGTTCCTGGTGCTGGAGGGCTCAACAGCGGAAATCATCCTGGGACGCCCGTGGTTAGAGAAACACTCACCCAGCATACAGTGGTCCACAGGGGAGATCCTGCAGTGGGGCGAAGAATGTTTTCACCGCTGTTTACCCACCACTCCAAGGCCCACTCAGCCACCATCCACTCCCATCGTAAAAGTTCCCCTATCCACCACCTCCGTGGAAAGTCCCCCCGTCAAGCTCCAACCGGAAATCCCCCTTCCTTACCGGGCGTTCCAGGATGTCTTCGATAAACAACTGGCTACCACCTTACCACCACATCGGCCATGGGACTGTGCGATCGACCTGCTGCCTGGGGCGGATCTTCCGCGAGGTAAGATCTACCCTCTGTCCATCCCGGAACAGAAGGCCATGGAGGAGTACATCCAGGAGGCACTCCATCAGGGATATATTCGACCATCCACCTCCCCTGCCGCTTCCAGTTTCTTCTTCGTGGGAAAAAAGGACGGAGGCTTGCGCCCCTGCATAGACTATCGCACCCTCAACCAATCCACGGTCAAATTCCGCTATCCCCTTCCTCTGGTCCCAGCCGCTCTAGAACAACTCCGAGGCGCCACCATTTTCACCAAGCTCGACCTAAGGAGCGCCTATAACCTCATCCGTATCCGCGAAGGAGACGAGTGGAAGACGGCTTTCATCACACCAGCAGGGCATTACGAATATCTCGTGATGCCCTACGGTTTAGCCAACTCTCCAGCCATCTTCCAGGACTTCATGAACGAAATCTTCCGAGACCTCCTCCATCAGTATGTCATCATCTACATAGACGACATCCTCATATACTCCTCGGACCTGTCGTCCCATATTCAGCAAGTACAAACTGTCCTTCAGCGCCTCCGTAACCACCACCTGTACCTCAAGCTGGAAAAATGTGAGTTCCATCAAGACACCATCCCCTTCCTAGGCTACATTATCTCCCCACGAGGCATCACGATGGACCAGAGGAAGGTGGATGCGGTTACCAACTGGCCCCAACCCTCCACATTAAAGGAACTACAACGTTTCCTCGGGTTCGCAAACTTCTACCGCCGGTTCATCCAGAGTTTCAGTCAGATCAGTGCTCCACTCACCTCACTCCTCAAGAACGGGGCCAAGTCTCTGTCCTGGGACTCCAACACCACCCACGCCTTCGAGGAGCTGAAACTCGCCTTTGGGTCCGCTCCTACCCTGGTCCACCCTGACCCGACCCGACCATTCATCGTCGAGGTGGATGCCTCCAGCACAGGGGTAGGAGCGGTGCTCTCACAGCGGCAGGGGACTCCACCACGCCTCCATCCATGTGCCTTCTATTCCAAGAAACTGTCCCCGGCGGAGCAAAACTACGACATAGGCAACCGTGAACTTCTGGCTATCAAACTCGCGTTGGAGGAGTGGAGACACTGGCTGGAGGGAGCCCAACACCCGTTCATCGTCTTCACTGACCACCGCAACCTGGAGTACCTCCGAGATGCCCGACGACTTAACTCCCGTCAAGCCCGCTGGTCGTTGTTCTTCACACGCTTCAACTTCACGGTCTCCTACCGACCTGCCCACAAGAACCAGAAAGCCGACGCTCTCTCCCGCCAGTTCCAACCTGACACTCCATCCTCCAATCCTGAGACCATCCTCCCTCCAGCCATAGTCGTGAGCCCCATCCAATGGAGCTTGGACGACCATATAGCCGAAGCCACCCGGACTGAACCTGCTCCGCCGGGAGGTCCTGAGGGACGGGTTTTTGTCCCCAATCGGCTGCGCCTGTCCCTCATGGACTCAGTCCACACCTCTCCGGGCTCTGGACACCCAGGCAGCCAACAGACTCTCTCGCTCGTCCAACAGCGCTACTGGTGGCCAGGTATGGCCCAGGATATCTCCCGGTACGTCAAAGGATGCTCAGTCTGTGCCATGGCCAAGGTCCCTCGCCGCCTTCCGGAAGGCAAACTACTCCCTCTACCCATCCCCACTCGTCCATGGTCCCACCTCGGGGTCGATTTCGTCACAGACCTGCCCCGATCGGACAACTATACCTGCATCCTCGTGGTGGTCGATCGTTTCTCGAAGGCGTGCAAGCTCATACCACTACCGGGGTTACCCACCGCCTTCGAGACCGCCGAGGCACTCTTCCACCAAGTCTTCCGGCACTTCGGGATCCCCGAAGATATCATTTCCGATCGGGGCCCCCAATTCATCTCCCGGGTCTGGAAGGCGTTCTTCAATCTCCTGGGCGTCTCTGTCAGCTTGTCTTCCGGGTACCATCCTCAGACCAACGGCCAGACTGAGCGGAAGATCCAGGAGATCGGGAGGTACCTGCGGTCATACTGCCACGACCATCAAGACTGCTGGAACCGGTATCTCCCCTGGGCCGAGTATGCGCAAAATTCTCTTCGTCAATCCTCCACCGGATTAACACCCTTCCAGTGCATACTGGGCTACCAACCCCCTCTCTTCCCGTGGTCTGGCGAACCCTCCGACGTTCCAGCAGTCCATCATTGGTTCCAGACGAGCGAGAGGGTCTGGGACTCAGCTCATGTTCACCTCCAACAGGCTGTCCGGAGACACAAGAGGCAGGCCGACACCCGACGTTCTACTGCCACTCAATACCAGCCCGGGCAGTTGGTCTGGCTTTCCACCCGGGACATCCGTCTCCGGCAGCCCTGTCGTAAGCTGAGTCCCCGTTATATAGGTCCTTTCGCCATACAGAGGCAGATTAACCCCGTCACCTACCGTCTGTCTCTACCAGCACACTATCGCCTAGCACCTACCTTCCATGTCTCCCTACTCAAGCCTTACACTAATCCTCTCACTCCTTCCTCCCCAGGGTCTGGTGCTGCGGACGTGCCCCCTCCTCCGGCGGACCCAGAGGACGACACCATCTATCGGGTCAACGAAATCCTGGATTCCCGACGTCGGGGCGGACACCTCCAGTACCTCGTCGACTGGGAGGGATTCGGCACAGAAGAACGATGCTGGATCCCCCGGGAGGATATTTTGGACCCTAGCCTACTCCAAGACTTCCACGCCGCTCATCCCAATCGTCCTGCTCCCAGAGGCCGTGGCCGCCCCCGTCGTCGGTCCTTCCCGCCAGCTGGAGCTGGCCGTGGGGGAGGGGGTACTGTCACGGATCCATCAGCGTCAGCACCAGATACCATCACCCCGCCCACTCGTTCCAACTCCCCGGAGTTCTAATTACAATCACCTGTCTTCACCACCTGTGTGCACTTCTCGCCCTCATCACCAGCCCTACAAAAGAGACACTCATTCAGTCCCTCACTGTCTGGTCTCGTCGACACCTACGGCAACAGACTCCATTCACTCTGCGAATCTCCATCCAGTTACCTACCCGCTACGAAGCCTTCATCCCGTTCGTCTTCTGTCTGCTCCATTCTCCGGTCCAGTTCCGTTCATCCCGACTCCTGCCTGTTATTCGTCTGCTCCCGATCCTGCAAAGATAAGAGACTCACTATCAAGACTGTTCCATTTCATCAGCGTATTCGCCTAAACCGTTACTCCCCTGCCTTTGAACATTTGCCTTCTGTTTCATTAAACTCCTTATATACTCACCTGTCTGTGTCCTTCTGGTTCCTGACAGAAAGAAGGATAGATTAGTAAGAAAGAAAGAAAGAAAAAAGATTAGCAAGAAAGAAAGAAAGAAAGATAGATTAGTTAGAAAGAAAGAAAAAAAAGATTAGTTAGAAAGAAAGAAAGAAAGAAAAAAAGATTAGTAAGAAAGAAAGAAAGAAAGAAAAAAAGATTAGTAAGAAAGAAAGATAGATTAGTTAGAAAGAAAGAAAAAAGATTAGTAAGAAAGAAAGAAAAAAAGATTAGTAAGAAAGAAAGATAGATTAGTAAGAAAGAAAGAAAAAAGATTAGAAAGAAAGAAAGATAGATTAGTAAGAAAGAAAGAAAGAAAAAAAGATTAGCAAGAAAGAAAGAAAGATAGATTAGTTAGAAAGAAAGAAAAAAAAGATTAGTAAGAAAGAAAGAAAGATAGATTAGTAAGAAAGAAAGATAGATTAGTTAGAAAGAAAGAAAGAAAAAAGATTAGTAAGAAAGAAAGAAAAAAAGATTAGTAAGAAAGAAAGAAAGAAAACAAGATTAGTAAGAAAGAAAGAAAGATAGATTAGTTAGAAAGAAAGAAAGAAAAAAAGATTAGTAAGAAAGAAAGATAGATTAGTAAGAAAGAAAGATAGAAAAAAAGATTAGTAAGAAAGAAAGAAAGATAGATTAGTAAGACAGAAAGAAAGAAAAAAAGATTAGTAAGAATGAAAGAAAGATAGATTAGTAAGAAAGAAAGAAAGATAGATTAGTAAGAAAGAAAGAAAGAAAAAAAGATTAGTAAGAATGAAAGAAAGATAGATTAGTAAGAAAGAAAGAAAGATAGATTAGTAAGAAAGAAAGAAAGAAAAAGATTAGTAAGAAAGAAAGAAAGATAGATTAGTAAGAAAGAAAGAAAGAAAAAAGATTAGCAAGAAAGAAAGAAAGAAAGATAGATTAGTTAGAAAGAAAGATAGATAGATTAGTTAGAAAGAAAGATAGATTAGTTAGAATGAAAGAAAGATAGAGTAGTTAGAAAGAAAGAAAGATAGATTAGTTAGAAAGAAAGAGATTAGTTAGAAAGAAAGAAAGAGATTAGTTAGAAAGAAAGAGATTAGTTAGAAAGAAAGATAGATAGATTAGTTAGAAAGAAAGAGATTAGTTAGAAAGAAAGATAGATAGATTATTTAGAAAGAAACATAGATAGATTAGTTAGAAAGAAAGATAGATTAGTTAGAAAGAAACATAGATAGATTAGTTAGAAAGAAATAAAGAAATAAAGATAGATTAGTTTGAAAGAAATAAAGAAAGATAGATTAGTTAGAAAGAAAAAAAGATAGATTAGTTAGAAAGAAATAAAGAAATAAAGATAGATTAGTTAGAAAGAAAGAAAGATAGATTAGTTAGAAAGAAAGAAAGATAGATTAGTTAGAAAGAAAAAAGATAGATTAGTTTGAAAGAAATAAAGAAAGATAAATTAGTTAGAAAGAAAGATAGATAGATTAGTTAGAAAGAAAGAGATTAGTTAGAAAGAAACATAGATAGATTAGTTAGAAAGAAAGAAAGATAGATTAGTTAGAAGGAAATATTAGTTAGAAAGAAAGAAAGATAGATTAGTTAGAAAGAAAGAAAGATAGATTAGTTTGAAAGAAATAAAGAAAGATAGATTAGTTAGAAAGAAAGAAAGAAAGAAAGAAAGATAGATAGATAGATAGATAGATAGATAGATAGATAGATAGATAGATAGATAGATAGATAGATAGATAAGAAAGAAAGATAGATTAGTTAGAAATAAAGATATATAGATAGATTAGTTAGAAAGAAAGAAAGATAGATAGATAGATAGATAGATAGATAGATAGATAGATAGATAGATAGATAGATAGATAGATAGATAGATAGATAGATAGATAGATAAGAAAGAAAGATAGATTAGTTAGAAAGAAAGATAGATTAGTTAGAAAGAAAGAAAGATAGATTAGTTAGAAAGAAAGAAAGATAGATTAGTTAGAAAGAAAGAAAGATAGATTAGTTAGAAAGAAAAAAAGATAGATTAGTTAGAAAGAAAGAGATTAGTTAGAAAGAAAGAAAGAGATTAGTTAGAAAGAAAGAGATTAGTTAGAAAGAAAGATAGATAGATTAGTTAGAAAGAAAGATAGATAGATTAGTTAGAAAGAAACATAGATAGATTAGTTAGAAAGAAAGAAAGATAGATTAGTTAGAAGGAAATATTAGTTAGAAAGAAAGATTAGTTAGAAAGAAAGAAAGATAGATTAGTTTAGAAATAAAGAGATTAGTTAGAAAGAAAGAAAGATAGATTAGTTAGAAAGGAAGAAAGATAGATTAGTTAGAAAGGAAGAAAGATCAGATAGATAGATAGATAGATAGATAGATAGATAGATAGATAGATAAGTTAGAAAGAGATAGATAGATAGATAGATAGATAGATAGATAGATAGATAGATAGATAGATAGATAGATAGATAGAGTTCATAAGTACATATAGAATGGGAGTTTAATTGAGTCCAAGGCTTTAGGGAATTTAGATTTGAGTTTATTTGGTGTAGACTACTGGGCCACCGTAGTCTTGGCTCATTTTGAACTGTTACAATGAAAGTCAATGGGATTTTTATGATTTTTAATATTAATTTTTAAGAAATCTGAAAGTCAAATCAGTCTGAAAAGATATAGCACACTAAGTCAGAACAGTTTGAAGGTCTGACCCGAGTTTGGAGTTTGTAGAGTTAAAGCTCTAGGACGAGTTAGAGTTTAAATTTTAGAGTCAGAAGAATAATAATAATAACTAGAAAAAGTTCGTCGAGACAAACTTTAAGTTGGCTTGTGAAAGTTTGGACCAATAAGTTTGAAGAAGTTTAAAGTTTAAATTAGTTTAAAGTTTAATTAGTTTATAGTTCAGTAAGAAAGAAAGAAAGATAGATTAGTTAGAAAGAAAGATAAAAAAAAGATTAGTAAGAAAGAAAGAAAGATAGATTAGTTAGAAAGAAAGAAAGAAAGAAAGATAGATTAGTTAGAAATAAAAAAATAAAAAAAGATTAGTAAGAAAGAAAGATAGATTAGTTAGAAAGAAAGAAAGATAGATTAGTAAGAAAGAAAGAAAGATAGATTAGTAAGAAAGAAAGAAAGAAAAAAATAGTAAGAAAGAAAGAAAGATAGATTAGTAAGAAAGAGAAAGAAAGATAGATTAGTTAGAAATAAAAAAATAAAAAAAGATTAGTAAGAAAGAAAGATAGATTAGTTAGAAAGAAAGAAGGAAAGAAAGATAGATTAGTAAGAAAGAAAAAAAGATAGATTAGTAAGAGAAAGATTGATTAGTAAGAAAGATAGATAGATTAGTTAGACAGAGAGAAAAAAGATTAGTAAGAAAGAAAGATAGATTAGTAAGAAAGAAAGAAAGATAGATTAGTTAGAAAGAAAGAAAGATAGATTAGTAAGAAAGAAAGATAGATTAGTAAGAAAGAAAGAAAGAAAAAGATTAGTAAGAAAGAAAGAAAGATAGATTAGTTAGAAAGAAAGAAAAAAGATTAGTAAGAAAGAAAGAAAGATTAGTAAGAAAGAAAGATAGATTAGTTAGAAAGAAAGAAAGAAAAAAGATTAGTAAGAAAGAAAGAAAAAAAGATTAGTAAGAAAGAAAGAAAGATAGATTAGTAAGAAAGAAAGAAAGAAAAAAAGATTAGCAAGAAAGAAAGAAAGAAAGATAGATTAGTTAGAAAGAAAGAAAAAAAAGATTAGTAAGAAAGAAAGAAAGAAAGAAAAAAAGATTAGTAAGAAAGAAAGATAGATTAGTTAGAAAGAAAGAAAAAAAAGATTAGTAAGAAAGAAAGAAAGAAAAAAAGATTAGTAAGAAAGAAAGATAGATTAGTTAGAAAGAAAGAAAAAAGATTAGTAAGAAAGAAAGAAAAAAAGATTAGTAAGAAAGAAAGAAAGATAGATTAGTTAGAAAGAAAGAAAGAAAAAAAGATTAGCAAGAAAGAAAGAAAGAAAGATAGATTAGTTAGAAAGAAAGAAAAAAAAGATTAGTAAGAAAGAAAGAAAGAAAGAAAAAAAGATTAGTAAGAAAGAAAGAAAAAAAGATTAGTAAGAAAGAAAGATAGATTAGTAAGAAAGAAAGAAAGAAAAAAAGATTAGCAAGAAAGAAAGAAAGATAGATTAGTTAGAAAGAAAGAAAAAAAAGATTAGTAAGAAAGAAAGAAAGAAAAAAAGATTAGTAAGAAAGAAAGATAGATTAGTTAAAAAGAAAGAAAGAAAAAAGATTAGTAAGAAAGAAAGAAAAAAGATTAGCAAGAAAGAAAGAAAGAAAGATAGATTAGTTAGAAAGAAAGAAAAAAAAGATTAGTAAGAAAGAAAGAAAGAAAGAAAAAAAGATTAGTAAGAAAGAAAGATAGATTAGTTAGAAAGAAAGAAAAAAGATTAGTAAGAAAGAAAGAAAAAAAGATTAGTAAGAAAGAAAGAAAGATAGATTAGTAAGAAAGAAAGAAAAAAAGATTAGTAAGAAAGAAAGAAGGATAGATTAGTAAGAAAGAAAGAAAGAAAAAAGATTAGCAAGAAAGAAAGAAAGAAAGATAGATTAGTTAGAAAGAAAGAAAAAAAAGATTAGTTAGAAAGAAAGAAAGAAAGAAAAAAAGATTAGTAAGAAAGAAAGAAAGAAAGAAAAAAAGATTAGTAAGAAAGAAAGATAGATTAGTTAGAAAGAAAGAAAAAAGATTAGTAAGAAAGAAAGAAAAAAAGATTAGTAAGAAAGAAAGATAGATTAGTAAGAAAGAAAGAAAAAAGATTAGAAAGAAAGAAAGATAGATTAGTAAGAAAGAAAGAAAGAAAAAAAGATTAGCAAGAAAGAAAGAAAGATAGATTAGTTAGAAAGAAAGAAAAAAAAGATTAGTAAGAAAGAAAGAAAGATAGATTAGTAAGAAAGAAAGATAGATTAGTTAGAAAGAAAGAAAGAAAAAAGATTAGTAAGAAAGAAAGAAAAAAAGATTAGTAAGAAAGAAAGAAAGAAAACAAGATTAGTAAGAAAGAAAGAAAGATAGATTAGTTAGAAAGAAAGAAAGAAAAAAAGATTAGTAAGAAAGAAAGATAGATTAGTAAGAAAGAAAGATAGAAAAAAAGATTAGTAAGAAAGAAAGAAAGATAGATTAGTAAGACAGAAAGAAAGAAAAAAAGATTAGTAAGAATGAAAGAAAGATAGATTAGTAAGAAAGAAAGAAAGATAGATTAGTAAGAAAGAAAGAAAGAAAAAAAGATTAGTAAGAATGAAAGAAAGATAGATTAGTAAGAAAGAAAGAAAGATAGATTAGTAAGAAAGAAAGAAAGAAAAAGATTAGTAAGAAAGAAAGAAAGATAGATTAGTAAGAAAGAAAGAAAGAAAAAAGATTAGCAAGAAAGAAAGAAAGAAAGATAGATTAGTTAGAAAGAAAGATAGATAGATTAGTTAGAAAGAAAGATAGATTAGTTAGAATGAAAGAAAGATAGAGTAGTTAGAAAGAAAGAAAGATAGATTAGTTAGAAAGAAAGAGATTAGTTAGAAAGAAAGAAAGAGATTAGTTAGAAAGAAAGAGATTAGTTAGAAAGAAAGATAGATAGATTAGTTAGAAAGAAAGAGATTAGTTAGAAAGAAAGATAGATAGATTATTTAGAAAGAAACATAGATAGATTAGTTAGAAAGAAAGATAGATTAGTTAGAAAGAAACATAGATAGATTAGTTAGAAAGAAATAAAGAAATAAAGATAGATTAGTTTGAAAGAAATAAAGAAAGATAGATTAGTTAGAAAGAAAAAAAGATAGATTAGTTAGAAAGAAATAAAGAAATAAAGATAGATTAGTTAGAAAGAAAGAAAGATAGATTAGTTAGAAAGAAAGAAAGATAGATTAGTTAGAAAGAAAAAAGATAGATTAGTTTGAAAGAAATAAAGAAAGATAGATTAGTTAGAAAGAAAGATAGATAGATTAGTTAGAAAGAAAGAGATTAGTTAGAAAGAAACATAGATAGATTAGTTAGAAAGAAAGAAAGATAGATTAGTTAGAAGGAAATATTAGTTAGAAAGAAAGAAAGATAGATTAGTTAGAAAGAAAGAAAGATAGATTAGTTTGAAAGAAATAAAGAAAGATAGATTAGTTAGAAAGAAAGAAAGAAAGAAAGATAGATAGATAGATAGATAGATAGATAGATAGATAGATAGATAGATAGATAGATAGATAGATAGATAGATAGATAAGAAAGAAAGATAGATTAGTTAGAAATAAAGATATATAGATAGATTAGTTAGAAAGAAAGAAAGATAGATAGATAGATAGATAGATAGATAGATAGATAGATAGATAGATAGATAGATAGATAGATAGATAAGAAAGAAAGATAGATTAGTTAGAAAGAAAGATAGATTAGTTAGAAAGAAAGAAAGATAGATTAGTTAGAAAGAAAGAAAGATAGATTAGTTAGAAAGAAAGAAAGATAGATTAGTTAGAAAGAAAAAAAGATAGATTAGTTAGAAAGAAAGAGATTAGTTAGAAAGAAAGAAAGAGATTAGTTAGAAAGAAAGAGATTAGTTAGAAAGAAAGATAGATAGATTAGTTAGAAAGAAAGATAGATAGATTAGTTAGAAAGAAACATAGATAGATTAGTTAGAAAGAAAGAAAGATAGATTAGTTAGAAGGAAATATTAGTTAGAAAGAAAGATTAGTTAGAAAGAAAGAAAGATAGATTAGTTTAGAAATAAAGAGATTAGTTAGAAAGAAAGAAAGATAGATTAGTTAGAAAGGAAGAAAGATAGATTAGTTAGAAAGGAAGAAAGATCAGATAGATAGATAGATAGATAGATAGATAGATAGATAGATAGATAGATAAGTTAGAAAGAGATAGATAGATAGATAGATAGATAGATAGATAGATAGATAGATAGATAGATAGATAGATAGATAGATAGATAGATAGAGTTCATAAGTACATATAGAATGGGAGTTTAATTGAGTCCAAGGCTTTAGGGAATTTAGATTTGAGTTTATTTGGTGTAGACTACTGGGCCACCGTAGTCTTGGCTCATTTTGAACTGTTACAATGAAAGTCAATGGGATTTTTATGATTTTTAATATTAATTTTTAAGAAATCTGAAAGTCAAATCAGTCTGAAAAGATATAGCACACTAAGTCAGAACAGTTTGAAGGTCTGACCCGAGTTTGGAGTTTGTAGAGTTAAAGCTCTAGGACGAGTTAGAGTTTAAATTTTAGAGTCAGAAGAATAATAATAATAATAATAAGTTTAAATAGGATTTCAGTAAGTTGGCTTTCTCAAGCCAACTTAATAATAAGTTTAAATAGGATTTCAGTAAGTTGGCTTTCTCAAGCCAACTTAATAATAAGTTTAAATAGGATTTCAGTAAGTTGGCTTTCTCAAGCCAACTTAATAAGTTTAAATAGGATTTCAGTAAGTTGGCTTTTCCAAGCCAACTTAATAAGTTTAAATAGGATTTCAGTAAGTTGGCTTTTCCAAGCCAACTTAATAAGTTTAAATAGGATTTCAGTAAGTTGGCTTTTCCAAGCCAACTTAATAAGGCATACTTAATTCTAGGCCCTGTGACTATATCAGCAAATTCCCAGAAATTTAAGACCTCGTGGCGCAATGGTAGCGCATCTGACTCCAGATCAGAAGGTTGCGTGTTCAAATCACGTCGAGGTCAAACAATCTCTTCTTTGACACCAAGTCTATTATAAAAATCAGGCATCCTTAATTCTAGGCCCTGTGACTATATCAGCAAATTCCCAGAAATACAAGACCTTGTGGCGCAACGGTAGCGCGTCTGACTCCAGATCAGAAGGTTGCGTGTTCAAATCACGTCGAGGTCAAACAATCTCTTCTTTGAGACCAAGTATTTTATAAAAATCAGGCATCCTTACTTCTAGGCCCTGTGACTATATCAGCAAATTCCCAGAAATACAAGACCTCGTGGCGCAATGGTAGCACGTCTGACTCCAGATCAGAAGGTTGCGTGGTCAAATAACTTTGGGGTCAACCAAGCTCTTCTTTAAACCCAAGTCTTTCATGAAATTAAGGAATCCTTTCTGCTGAACCCTGTGATATCATCTTCTGGGAAATTTCTGGGAAGGTTGCGTGTTCAAATCACGTCGAGGTAAAAAAATCTCTTCTTTGAGACCATGTCTTTTATAAAAATCAGGCATCCTTATTTCTAGGCCCTGTGACTATATCAGCAAATTCTCAGAAAGGCAAGGCCTCGTGGCGCAACGGTAGCGTGTCTGACTCCAGATCAGAAGGTTGCGTTTTCAAATCACGTCGAGGTCAAACAATCTCTTCTTTGAGACCAAGTCTTTTATAAAAATCAGGCATCCTTAATTCTAGGCCCTGTGACTATATCAGCAAATTCCCAGAAATGCAAGATGTCGTGGTGCAATGGAAGCGCATCTGACTCCAGTTTAGAAGGTTGCGTGGTCAAATAACTTTGGGGTCAACCAAGCTCTTCTTTAAACCCAAGTCTTTCATGATATTAAGGCATCCTTACTGCTGAACCCTGTGATATCAGCAAATCACTCGAAGAACAAGGCCTTGTGGCGCAACGGTAGCGCGTCTGACTCCAGATCAGAATGTTGCGTTTTCAAATCACGTCGAGGTCAAACAATCTCTTCTTTGAGACCAAGTCTTTTATAAAAATCAGGCATCCTTAATTCTAGGCCCTGTGACTATATCAGCAAATTCCCAGAAAGGCAAGGCCTCGTGGCGTAACGGTAGCGCGTCTGACTCCAGATCAGAAGGTTGAGTGTTCAAATCATGTCGGGGTCAAACTAGCTCTTCTTTAAACCCCAGTCTTTCAATAAATCAAAGCATCTTTACTTCTAGGCCCTGTGACTATATCAGCAAAATCCCAAAAATGCAAGGCCTCGTGGTGCAACGGTAGCGCATCTGACTCCAGTTTAGAAGGTTGCGTGGTCAAATCATGTTGAAGTCAAACAATCTCTTCTTTGAGACCAAGTCTATTATAAAATAAGGCATACTTAATTCTAGGCCCTGTGACTATATCAGCAAATTCCCAGCAATACAAGACCTTGTGGTGCAATGGTAGCACGTCTGACTCCAGATCAGAAGGTTGCGTGTTCAAATCATGTCGAGGTCAAACAATCCCTTCTTTGAGACCAGGTATTTTATAAAAATCAGGCATCCTTACTTCTAGGCCCTGTGACTATATCAGCAAATTCGCAGAAATACAAGACCTCGTGGCGCAATGGTAGCACGTCTGACTCCAGATCAGAAGGTTGCGTATTCAAATCATGTCGAGGTCAAACAATCTCTTCTTTGAGACCAAGTCTGTTATAAAAATAAGGCATACTTAATTCTAGGCCCTGTGACTATATCAGCAAATTCCCAGAAATTCAAGACCTTGTGGCGCAACGGTAGCGCGTCTGTCTCCAGATCAGGAGGTTGCGTGTTCAAATCACGTCGAGGTTAAACAATCTCTTCTTTGACACCAAGTCTATTATAAAAATCAGGCATCCTTAATTCTAGGCCCTGTGACTATATCAGCAAATTCCCAGAAATACAAGACCTTGTGGCTCCAGATCAGAAGGTTGCGTGTTCAAATCACGTCGAGGTCAAACAATCTCTCCTTTAAGACCAAGTCTATTATAAAATAAGGCATACTTAATTCTGGGCCCTGTGACTATATCAGCAAATTCCCAGAAATTCAAGACCTCGTGGCGCAATGGTAGCGCGTCTGACTCCAGATCAGGAGGTTGCGTGTTTAAATCACGTCGAGGTCAAACAATCTCTACTTTAAACCCCAGTCTTTCAATAAATCAAAGCATCCTCACTTCTAGTCCCTGTGACTATATCAGCAAATTCCCAGAACGAGGTCAAACAATCTCTTCTTTGAGACCAAGTCTATTATAAAAATCAGGCATCCTTAATTCTAGGCCCTATGACTATATCAGCAAATTCCCAGAAATACAAGACCTCGTCTCGCAATGGTAGCGCGTCTGACTCCAGTTTAGAAGGTTGCGTGGTCAAATAACTTTGGGGTCAACCAAGCTCTTCTTTAAACCCAAGTCTTTCATGAAATTAAGGCATACTTACTGCTGAACCCTGTGATATCAGCAAATCACCCGAAGAACAAGGCTTTGTGGCGCAACGGTAGCGCATCTGACTCCAGATCAGAAGGTTGCGTGTTCAAATCACGTCGAGATCACACAATCTCTTCTTTGAGACCAAGTCTATTATAAAAATCAGGCATCCTTAATTCTAGGCCCTGTGACTATATCAGCAAATTCCCAGAAATGCAAGGCCTTGTGGCGCAACGGTAGCGCGTCTGACTCCAGATCAGAAGGTTGCGTGTTCAAATCACGTCCAGGTCAAACAATCTCTTCTTTGACACCAAGTCTATTATAAAAATCAGGCATCCTTAATTCTAGGCCCTGTGACTATATCAGCAAATTCCCAGTAATACAAGACCTCGTGGCGCAACGGTAGCGCGTCTGACTCCAGATCAGAAGGTTGCGTGTTCAAATCATGTTGAGTTCAAACAATCTCTTCTTTGAGACCAAGTCTATTATAAAAATAAGGCATACTTAATTCTAGGCCCTGTGACTATATCAGCAAATTCCCAGAAATTCGTGGTGCACCGGTAGCGCGTCTGACTCCAGATCAGAAGGTTGCGTTTTCAAATCACGTCGAGGTCAAACAATCTCTTCTTTGAGACCAAGTCTTTTATAAAAATCAGGCATCCTTAATTCTAGGCCCTGTGACTATATCAGCAAATTCCCAGAAATTCAAGACCTCGTGGCGCAATGGTAGCGCGTCTGACTCCAGATCAGAAGGTTGCGTGGTCAAATAACTTTGGGGTCAACCAAGCTCTTCTTTAAACCCAAGTCTTTCATGAAATTAAGGAATCCTTTCTGCTGAACCCTGTGATATCATCTTCTGGGAAATTTCTGGGAAGGTTGCGTGTTCAAATCACGTCGAGGTAAAAAAATCTCTTCTTTGAGACCAAGTCTTTTATAAAAATCAGGCATCCTTATTTCTAGGCCCTGTGACTATATCAGCAAATTCCCAGAAAGGCAAGGCCTCGTGGCGCAACGGTAGCGCGTCTGACTCCAGATCAGAAGGTTGCGTTTTCAAATCACGTCGAGGTCAAACAATCTCTTCCTTGAGACCAAGTCTTTTATAAAAATCAGGCATCCTTAATTCTAGGCCCTGTGACTATATCAGCAAATTCCCAGAAATGCAAGATGTCGTGGTGCAATGGAAGCGCATCTGACTCCAGTTTAGAAGGTTGCGTGGTCAAATAACTTTGGGGTCAACCAAGCTCTTCTTTAAACCCAAGTCTTTCATGATATTAAGGCATCCTTACTGCTGAACCCTGTGATATCAGCAAATCACCCGAAGAACAAGGCCTTGTGGCGCAACGGTAGCGCGTCTGACTCCAGATCAGAAGGTTGAGTGTTCAAATCATGTCGGGGTCAAACTAGCTCTTCTTTAAACCCCAGTCTTTCAATAATTCAAAGCATCTTTACTTCTAGGCCCTGTGACTATATCAGCAAAATCCCAAAAATGCAAGGCCTCGTGGTGCAACGGTAGCGCATCTGACTCCAGTTTAGAAGGTTGCGTGGTCAAATCATGTTGAAGTCAAATAATCTCTTCTTTGAGACCAAGTCTATTATAAAATAAGGCATACTTAATTCTAGGCCCTGTGACTATATCAGCAAATTCCCAAAAATTCAAGACCTCGTGGCGCAATGGTAGCGCGTCTGACTCCAGATCAGAAGGTTGCGTGTTCAAATCACGTCGAGGTCAAACAATCTCTCCTTTGAGACCAAGTCTTTTATAAAAATGAATCATACTTAATTCTAGGCCCTGTGACTATATCAGCAAATTCCCAGAAATACAAGACCTCGTGTCGCAATGGTAGCGCGTCTGACTCCAGATCAGAAAGTTGCGTTTTCAAATCACGTCGAGGTCAAACAATCTCTTCTTTGAGACCAAGTCTTTTATAAAAATCAGGCATCCTTAATTCTAGGCCCTGTGACTATATCAGCAAATTCCCAGAAATGCAAGATGTCGTGGTGCAATGGTAGCGCATCTGACTCCAGTTTAGAAGGTTGCGTGGTCAAATAACTTTGGGGTCAACCAAGCTCTTCTTTAAACCCAAGTCTTTCATGAAATTAAGGCATACTTACTGCTGAACCCTGTGATATCAGCAAATCACCCGAAGAACAAGGCTTTGTGGCGCAACGGTAGCGCATCTGACTCCAGATCAGAAGGTTGCGTGTGCAAATCACGTCGAGATCACACAATCTTTTCTTTGAGACCAAGTCTATTATAAAAATCAGGCATCCTTAATTCTAGGCCCTGTGACTATATCAGCAAATTCCCAGAAATGCAAGGCCTTGTGGCGCAACGGTAGCGCGTCTGACTCCAGAT
>JAULUF010000039.1:990000-992500 GCA_031834385.1 Semotilus atromaculatus | reverse complement strand
ATACAAGATGTCGTGGTGCAATGGTAGCGCATCTGACTCCAGTTTAGAAGGTTGCGTGGTCAAATAACTTTGGGGTCAACCAAGCTCTTCTTTAAACCCAAGTCTTTCATGAAATTAAGGCATACTTACTGCTGAACCCTGTGATATCAGCAAATCACCCGAAGAACAAGGCTTTGTGGCGCAACGGTAGCGCGTCTGACTCCAGATCAGAAGGTTGCGTGTTCAAATCACGTCGAGATCACACAATCTCTTCTTTGAGACCAAGTCTATTATAAAAATCAGGCATCCTTAATTCTAGGCCCTGTGACTATATCAGCAATGCAATGGTAGCGCGTCTGACTCCAGATCAGGAGGTTGCGTATTCAAATCACGTCGAGGTCAAACAATCTCTTCTTTTAGACCAAGTCTATTATAAAAATCAGGCATCCTTAATTCTAGGCCCTGTGACTATATCAGCAAATTCCCAGAAAGGCAAGGCCTCGTGGCGCAACGGTAGCGCGTCTGACTCCAGATCAGAAGGTTGCGTGTTCAAATCACGTCGGGGTCAAACTAGCTCTTCTTTAAACCCCAGTCTTTCAATAAATAAAAGCCTCCTTACTTCTAGGCCCTGTGACTATATCAGCAAAATCCCAGAAACGCAAGGCCTCGTGGTGCAACGGTAGCGCATCTGACTCCAGTTTAGAAGGTTGCGTGGTCAAATCATGTTGAAGTCAAACAATCTCTTCTTTGAGACCAAGTCTATTATAAAATAAGGCATACTTAATTCTAGGCCCTGTGACTATATCAGCAAATTCCCAGAAATTCAAGACCTCGTGGCGCAATGGTAGCGCGTCTGACTCCAGATCAGAAGGTTGCGTGTTCAAATCACGTCGAGGTCAAACAATCTCTCCTTTGAGACCAAATCTTTTATAAAAATGAATCATACTTAATTCTAGGCCCTGTGACTATATCAGCAAATCCCCAGAAATACAAGACCTTGTGGCGCAATGGTAGTGCGTCTGACTCAAGATCAGAAGGTTGCGTTTTCAAATCATTTCATCAGGCCCTGTGACTTCTAGCGCATCTGACTCCAGTTTAGAAGGTTGCGTGGTCAAATAACTTTGGGGTCAAACAATCCCTTCTTTGAGACCAAGTCTATTATAAAAATCAGGCATCCTTACTTCTAGGCCCTGTGACTATATCAGCAAATTCCCAGAAACGCAAGGCCTCGTGGCGCAATGGTAGCGCGTCTGACCCCAGATCTGAAGGTTGCGTGTTCAAATCACGTCAGGGTCAAACTAGCTCTTCTTTAAACCCCAGTCTTTCAATAAATCAAAGCATCCTTACTTCTAGGCCCTGTGACTATATCAGCAAATTCCCAGAAAGGCAAGGCCTCGTGGCGCAACGGTAGCGCGTCTGACTCCAGATCAGAAGGTTGCGTGTTCAAATCACGTCGAGGTCAAACAATCTCTTCTTTGAGACCAAGTCTTTTATAAAAATCAGGCATCCTTAATTCTAGGCCCTGTGACTATATCAGCAAATTCCCAGAAAGGCAAGGCCTCGTGGCGCAACGGTAGCGCGTCTGACTCCAGATCAGAATGTTGCGTTTTCAAATCACGTCGAGGTCAAACAATCTCTTCTTTGAGACCAAGTCTTTCATAAAAATCAGGGATCCTTAATTCTAGGCCCTGTGACTATATCAGCAAATTCCCAGAAAAACAAGACCTCGTGGCGCAATGGTAGCGCGTCTGACTCCAGATCAGAAGGTTGCGTGTTTAAATCACGTCGAGGTCAAACAATCTCTACTTTAAACCCCAGTCTTTCAATAAATCAAAGCATCCTTACTTCTAGTCCCTGTGACTATATCAGCAAATTCCCAGAACGAGGTCAAACAATCTCTT
Organism: Semotilus atromaculatus; assembly: GCA_031834385.1. NCBI lineage: Eukaryota > Metazoa > Chordata > Actinopteri > Cypriniformes > Leuciscidae > Semotilus > Semotilus atromaculatus. The sequence continues at coordinate 990,620 of JAULUF010000039.1, read as the reverse complement.
CTTTGAGACCAAATCTATTATAAAAATCAGCCATCCTTAATTCTAGGCCCTATGACTATATCAGCAAATTCCCAGAAATACAAGACCTTGTGGTGCAATGGTAGCACGTCTGACTCCAGATCAGAAGGTTGCGTGTTCAAATCATGTCGAGGTCAAACAATCTCTTCTTTGAGACCAGGTATTTTATAAAAATCAGGCATCCTTACTTCTAGGCCCTGTGACTATATCAGCAAATTCCCAGAAATACAAGACCTCGTGGCGCAATGGTAGCACGTCTGACTCCAGATCAGAAGGTTGCGTGTTCAAATCATGTCGAGGTCAAACAATCTCTTCTTTGAGACCAAGTCTATTATAAAAATAAGGCATCCTTAATTCTAGGCCCTGTGACTATATCAGCAAATTCCCAGAAATTCGTGGCGCACCGGTAGCGCGTCTGACTCCAGATCAGAAGGTTGCGTTTTCAAATCACGTCGAGGTCAAACAATCTCTTCTTTAAACCCCAGTCTTTCAATAAATCAAAGCATCCTTACTTCTAGGCCCTGTGACTATATCAGCAAAATCCCAGAAACGCAAGGCCTCGTGGCGCAATGGTAGCGCGTCTGACTCCAGATCAGAAGGTT
>JAULUF010000039.1:812500-985000 GCA_031834385.1 Semotilus atromaculatus | reverse complement strand
TTGTGTGTTCAAATCACGTCAAGGTCAAACAATCTCTTCTTTAAACCCAAGTGTTTCATGAAATTAAGGCATCCTTACTGCTGGACCCTGTGACTATATCAGCAAATTCCCAGAATTGCAAGGCCTCGTGGCGCAACGGTACCGTGTCTGACTCTAGATCAGAAGGTTGCGTGTTCAAATCACGTCAGGGTCAAACAAGATCTTCTTTAAAACCAAGTCTTTCATGAAATCAAGGCATCCTTCTAGGCCCTGTGACTATATCAGCAAATTCATAGAAACGTAAGTCCTCGTGGCGCAATGGTAGCGCGTCTGACTCCAGATCAGAAGGTTGCGTGTCCAAATCTCACACACACTCTCACGATCTGACGAGGAGCTTTGCCTGGACCCGATGACACCGCAGTGCTGAAGTGCCAACTGGCCTCTCCTGATGGAGGATCCCTTTCCCACTCTACAAATAAAGTGTTGTGGGGGATTTGGCTCGCGCACTGACCCCGAAGTGATCAAATAAAATTCTGTATGAAATTTATAGGCAAGATAATTAGGTTGTTTAGGCATGGTTTGTAGGGAATTACAAACCTGCGCACATACACTCACCGGCCACTTTATTAGGTACACCTGTCCAACTGCTCGTTAACACTTAATTTCTAAGCAGCCAATCACATGGCGGCAACTCAGTGCATTTAGGCATGTAGACATGGTCAAGACAATCTCCTGCAGTTCAAACCGAGCATCAGTATGGGGAAGAAAGGTGATTTGAGTGACTTTGAACGTGGCATGATTGTTGGTGCCAGAAGGGCTGGTCTGAGTATTTCAGAAACTGCTAATCTACTGGGGTTTTCACGCACAACCATCTCTAGGGTTTACAGAGAATGGTCCGAAAAAGAAAAAACCTCCAGTGAGCGGCAGTTCTGTGGGCGGAAATGCCTTGTTGATGCCAGAGGTCAGAGGAGAATGGCCAGACTGGTTCGAGCTGATAGAAGGGCAACAGTGACTCAAATAACCACCCGTTACAACCAAGGTGGGCAGAAGAGCATCTCTGAACGCACAGTACGTCGAACTTTGAGGCAGATGGGCTACAGCAGCAGAAGACCACACCGGGTGCCACTCCTTTCAGCTAAGAACAGGAAACTGAGGCTACAATTTGCACAAGCTCATCGAAATTGGACAATAGAAGATTGGAAAAACGTTGCCTGGTCTGATGAGTCTCAATTTCTGCTGCGACATTCGGATGGTAGGGTCAGAATTTGGCGTCTACAACATGAAAGCATGGATCCATCCTGCCTTGTATCAACGGTTCAGGCTGGTGGTGGTGGTGTCATGGTGTGGGGAATATTTTCTTGGCACTCTTTGGGCCCCTTGGTACCAATTGAGCATCGTTGCAACGCCACAGCCTACCTGAGTATTGTTGCTGACCATGTCCATCCCTTTATGACCACAATGTACCCAACTTCTGATGGCTACTTTCAGCAGGATAATGCGCCATGTCATAAAGCTGGAATCATCTCAGACTGGTTTCTTGAACATGACAATGAGTTCGCTGTACTCAAATGGCCTCCACAGTCACCAGATCTCAATCCAATAGAGCATCTTTGGGATGTGGTGGAACGGGAGATTCGCATCATGGATGTGCAGCCGACAAATCTGCGGCAACTGTGTGATGCCATCATGTCAATATGGACCAAACTCCCTGAGGAATGCTTCCAGCACCTTGTTGAATCTATGCCACGAAGAATTGAGGCAGTTCTGAAGGCAAAAGGGGGTCCAACCCGTTACTAGCATGGGGTACCTAATAAAGTGGCCGGTGAGTGTATATTCAAACACACATAACTATAAAATCAGTTCTTAATGCGCATGTGAACGCCATCAGCATTTATCACAGGTTCAGAGAGAACGGCGTCGCCTTAGCGGCCCATAATTTAATAACAAATGATAATTTAGACGGAAGTGAATCAACAAAAACTAACTTTAGCTGGAAATAACATTATTCAAGAACCGCTATAAAGCCAAAACAATCTCTGTTACCTTAAATTATATGTTTGTCTCTGTAAAGCTGCTTTGAAACAATCTACATTGTTAAAAGCGCTATATAAATAAAGATGACTTGACTTCACTTGACTATTTGTCATTTTTTTCACATCTCGTTTTTTTCTGCATACACTTAAATTAAAAAGGATTTGTTGTGGAGTGAGGGGAACTAAAATATATTTATATGTTTAGAATGTTTTTAAACATTTAATTCTATTTACTGGTATTTTACATTATCTTTAAAAGTAATAATAAAAAGCGATTTAAGTTTGATCCTGTGCTGTGCAACATATTATGGTAAAGAAGGTAATATAAGGTAAATTATAAAACTGTGCTGTATTTTTAAAAAGTGCATATTTACAGATGGGGACCATTTGTAAAACAAGCATGTTGAGTTCATTACTCCCACCCACTTTAACTTTGGATTTACTCACTGTTATAATTATGTTAAAAGTTTGCTTTAGATGAAAGTGTTTCGTACAAAATGCAGAATTAGAATTATGAGCTCTTTGGTCTCTGTGGCAGCTCTTATAAGCAGGAATACATGTACAACTAGAAGTGCCCTGGACCTGCTGAAGTCTTATTTATGAACTCAAGAATAGATGGGAAGGGGAAAGTGTCATATTTCTGTGGGTCCCTGCTGCACACTCTGGGAAATGAGAGAGCAGATAAAGGGGCAAAAGAAGCAGTTAAAAAAGGAGATGTTGAAGTCAACATTAAATGATCAAAATCAGAGGGGAAAGGCATAGTTTGGAGATGTATAAATCAACAATGGCAACAGAGCTGGGATAATGCAACAAAAGGGAGACATTTACACGAAATCCAAAGCAAAGTATATCAAGAATAGGGGAACAAAGAGGAAAGAGCAGGTGATAATAAGCAGGCTGGGAATTGGGTTTAGCAATCTTAACGGCACACTTTTAATTACAGGAAAACATCCTACAGGAATGTGTGAGGTGAACAATGTCAGGAGGCTGAAACAGAACATATTACTTACAACATGCAGGAAATTTACTCAGGAAAGACAAGAAATGATAACACAGTTAAAAAAATAGGACGGGTAGATAATACAGTGAAAAGTTTATTGGAGTATGGAGAGAGTGTGGAGGGTAGGAAATGAATATTTGGATTAGATAGGCGGATTTAGTATGAATGAAAGCAAAGGGTAAATAAAGCCTGAAGGTGGCAGTAATGCAACTCAATGGATGCCAGCTGCCGTAAAAACCCAAAGAAGAAGAAGACGTGTGGCGGGTCCACAGGTGATCGTCTGTGGGAGGAGCGCGTCCGCGTCCGCGAGAGTCTCGCGCCGAAAAGTGCCTGTGAATTCCTGCTTGTGTTCCTTCCTAGTCGTTTAATCTATAACAAAAATACTCCAAAATACTCTTTTATTCCGATTCTGACCCACACAATCTCACCCAAGACGACTAAAAGATCCGCGCCGCTTAAACTTGCATTCTGATTTCTTTCTTCTTTTACAGAGGAAGAAATGTCATAAATATTTATGGACATAAAGACATATAAAACCGGACTGCCTACAGTTCTGTCTCTGACCCAATGGATCTTTGCGCTGAAGATGAAGATCCGGCTGGAAGACCCGAGGATCATGTGTTTCATGGATGGGATGCTCCTGTCTTTTCAGAGCAGGATTATTTGGATTTATACACACCCGTCTCTGGTTTCACAGCAGCCGACCAGAGGAAGGAGCAGGTGTATGAGGACATGAAGAATGAGGACATGAATGAGGAAGCAGCTGTGAGTAAAACACCTGGACAACACCTGCGCGGGCCACAGGTAACCGATCCTCACTACTGAACACACACATGCACGCACGCACATACATACATACATACATACAGTCAAACCTACATTTATTTATTCAGACACCTTCAACATTTCTCACATTATCACAGTTTATTCGCTATAGCCTAGTTTAAAAAAATGGTAATAAAATGACAAGAACTCACTGGTTGATATTTCACTGGTTTTGTCCGTCCTTCTGTTAGACTCACACATGAATTATGTCGAATATCTGTCAGCTGTTAAATTTAACTACATAATTAGACAATACCAGTTTAGCTCCACCAGTGACCAAGCAATGCTTCATGTTGTTCAGTCTGTGTGTAAAAAGAGCATTAGCAGTTACAGAAAAAACACTTTTTTATAAATGTTACTAGTCACTGTATGAATAATTATTTTGTATAATATGTCACAGTTTACTTTATTTTGCTCTCCTCACTTACATAAATGAACTTTAGTGTCCTGCACACACTAGTGAAAATATATCAACAATTATATATGGTGTCTGAATAATTTTTTGTTTGACTGCACACACACATATATGCATACACGGTATACAACCATTACAATTACAAACAAGTCCTGTGACATCTGGTAAAACCATAGAAGCCATAAAACCATATTCTGTCCCTCATTAATTTTCGCCATAACCTGCACTGAACATTAGCGCCACAGAAGTTACGGTCAGGAAAGACGTTGGCTCCTAGCTAAACGTTTACTTAAATTTTACTTTACAGTTTACTACTTCAACTACTATGTTTCGTACTAGGTAGTAAATTAAAAAGTAGATGCTTATTATTATAATTATATTCATATATCAAGCAAACAATAGGCCTAAATTAATAAAATAAAGCACCTTAGCAGCTCCGGACTATAGACTTAGGTTGGGCAGATTCCAGTTCATAGTTCAAGTGTAAGTTTTAGAATTACAGCTAATATGTAATTATGATTAAACACTTGTAAGTTTACATTCTAAACAAATCATTTAAAATAATAATATTATTTTATTAATAGTAAATAATAAAGTATTTACTGAAATATTTCTAAATCAGGAAACACAATTTGTTATCTGTCAAAATTAGGAAAGCCCTATTAAATATCCATCAATGTTCCGGATAATGAAAGAACATTTATTATTCACGCAACATGTATATTACATAATATAGTCATCGTCATTTATACAGCACTTTAACAACATAAACTGTTCCACAGCAGCTTTACAGTGATAACAGGAGATTACAGTAGCAGAGATTGTTTGGCTTTACAGCAGATCTAGAATAAAGTTATTGTCCAGATAAAGTTAGTTTTGATTGATTCACTTCTGTTGCAGAGATCATTAGTGATTACCTTACGGGCCGCTAACACACACCGCTCTACAGAAACCCTAAGCGCTCCGGCCGCTGGTGTATCCGACAGCAGAGTCTGGAGCTCGACAACGCTAACCTTGAAACGGGTTGTAAGGCGTAGGCGCTGAAGCCTTTAGAAGAAGTTATTAAACAAATTCATCATCTCCGTGCAAACTACAATAACACGAATATGTGAAAATGTAGACGGCGCGCACATGCGTATTACGTGTTTAGTTTATAGGTATGTGCATTTAATAATAAAATAATAATAATTCATTACATTTATATAGCGCTTTTCTCTGCACTCAAAGCATGTGTGCAGGACACCGGGGCTACACCCCTACTCTTTCCCGAAGGACATCCTGGGATTTTTAATAAGCAGAGATAGTCAGGGCCTCGGTTTAACGTCTCATCCTAAGGACGGTGCTCTTTGACAGTATAGGGTCCGTCACTACACCGGGGCGTTAGGACCCACACAGACACAGGGAGAGCACCCCCTGCTGGCCTCACTAACACCTCACAGACACTGACCAGCTCAGCCCAGCTCAGTTTCAGTGGGACCAGTCTAGGGCTCAGTGTCAGTGGGACCAGTCTAGGGCTCAGCGTCAGTGAGACCAGTCGTCAGTGGGACCAGTCTAGGGCTCAGCGTCAGTGGGACCAGTCTAGGGCTCAGCGTCAGTGGGACCAGTCTAGGGCTCAGGGTCAGTGGGACCAGTCTAGGGCTCAGCGTCAGTGGGACACGTCTAGGGCTCAGCGTCAGTGGGACCAGTCTAGGGCTCAGCGTCAGTGGGACCAGTCTAGGGCTCAGCGTCAGTGGGACCAGTCTAGGGCTCAGCATCAGTGGGACCAGTCTAGGGCTCAGCGTCAGTGGGACCAGTCGTCAGTGGGACCAGTCTAGGGCTCAGCATCAGTGGGGCCAGTCTAGGGCTCAGCGTCAGCGGGACCAGTCTAGGGCTCAGCGTCAGCGGGACCAGTCTAGGGCTCAGCGTCAGTGGGACCAGTCTAGGGCTCAGCGTCAGTGGGACCAGTCTAGGGCTCAGCGTCAGTGGGACCAGTTTAGGGCTCAGCGTCAGTGGGACCAGTCTAGGGCTCAGCGTCAGTGGGACCAGTCTAGGGCTCAGCGTCAGTGGGACCAGTCTAGGGCTCAGCTTCTAGGGCTCAGCTTCTAGGGCTCAGCTTCTAGGGCTCAGCTTCTAGGGCTCAGCTTCTAGGGCTCAGCTTCTAGGGCTCAGCTTCTAGGGCTCAGCTTCTAGGGCTCAGCGTCAGTGAGACCAGTCAAGGGCTCAGCGTCAGTGGGACCAGTCTAGGGCTCAGCGTCAGTGGGACCAGTCTAGGGCTCAGCTTCAGTGGGACCAGTCTAGGGCTCAGCGTCAGTGGGACCAGTCTAGGGCTCAGTGTCAGTGGGACCAGTCTAGGGCTCAGCGTCAGTGGGACCAGTCTAGGGCTCCGCGTCAGTGGGACCAGTCTAGGGCTCAGCGTCAGTGGGACCAGTCTAGGGCTCAGCGTCAGTGGGGCCAGTCTAGGGCTCAGCGTCAGTGGGGCCAGTCTAGGGCTCAGCGTCAGTGGGACCAGTCTAGGGCTCAGCGTCAGTGGGACCAGTCTAGGGCTCAGCGTCAGTGGGACCAGTCTAGGGCTCAGCTTCAGTGGGACCAGTCTAGGGCTCCGCGTCAGTGGGACCAGTCTAGGGCTCAGCGTCAGTGGGACCAGTCTAGGGCTCAGCGTCAGTGGGACCAGTCTAGGGCTCAGCGTCAGTGGGACCAGTCTAGGGGTCAGCTTCAGTGGGACCAGTCTAGGGTTCAGCGTCAGTGGGACCAGTTTAGGGCTCAGCGTCAGTGGGACCAGTCTAGGGCTCAGCGTCAGTGGGACCAGTCTAGGGCTCAGCGTCAGTGGGACCAGTCTAGGGCTCAGCTTCAGTGGGACCAGTCTAGGGCTCAGCGTCAGTGGGACCAGTCTAGGGCTCAGCGTCAGTGGGACCAGTCTAGGGCTCCGCGTCAGTGGGACCAGTCTAGGGCTCAGCGTCAGTGGGACCAGTCTAGGGCTCAGCGTCAGTGGGACCAGTCTAGGGGTCAGCTTCAGTGGGACCAGTCTAGGGTTCAGCGTCAGTGGGACCAGTTTAGGGCTCAGCGTCAGTGGGACCAGTCTAGGGCTCAGCGTCAGTGGGACCAGTCTAGGGCTCAGCGTCAGTGGGACCAGTCTAGGGCTACAGGGTGATGTGGCTGCTGAATATTTGAATATATATGTTCGCAGGCGTGTGGGTTAGGGTTAGGGTTAGGAGGCCTTCCAGGGTAGAGGTCTGGGTCCACACTGTTGCTGTCTGGTTATTATCGCATTCATAGATCAAACTGTTAAACAAGGTTATTTGCAGTGTCTGATTGTATGTAAAATCACAATGTAATCAAAATTACAATCCTTATTTTTTTCATGAAATATTGCAGTGTTTATTCTAAATGATTTATCTGTGCACATCATTACTGTTTTAATAATCTTGAATCAGAATAACAGCAGCTTCTCTTCTCTTCTCTGATGAGGGCGGGGCAACCTGTCACTCACATGAGATCAGCCAATAGCAAACCACAACCATCCAACCAGCCAATCAGTTCCCCACAGACACAACCAATGGCCACATCTTTAATCTATCCAACTTGCATCACGACTTTAAATAGTGTAGAAATGCCCAAAAATATTTGTTGCAGAATGCTAAGCACATATGGAGTTCTGTTTTCAGAAATGTGCGTCCTGCTGGTTAGGGCTGGGAATCGAAAACCGTTTCCAATGGATTTTCTTTTTTTACACCCTTTTTTTTTACTGCAATGTACACTCACCTAAAGGATTATTAGGAACACCTGTTCAATTTCTCATTAATGCAATTATCTAATCAACCAATCACATGGGAGTTGCTTCAATGCATTTAGGGGTGTCTTGTTGTCTTGTTGATGCTAGAGGTCAGAGGAGAATGGGCCGACTGATTCAAGCTGATAGAAGAGCAACTTTGACTGAAATAACCACTCGTTACAACCGAGGTATGCAGCAAAGCATTTGTGAAGCCACAACACGCACAACCTTGAGGCGGATGGGCTACAACAGCAGAAGACCCCACCGGGTACCACTCATCTCCACTACAAATGGGAAAAAGAGGCTACAATTTGCAAGAGCTCACCAAAATTGGATAGTTGAAGACTGGAAAAATGTTGCCTGGTCTGATGAGTCTCGATTTCTGCTGAGACTGTAGAGTCAGAATTTGGCGTAAACAGAATGAGAACATGGATCCATCATGCCTTTTTACCACTGTGCAGGCTGGTGGTGGTGGTGTAATGGTGTGGGGATGTTTTCTTGGCACACTTTAGGCCCCTTAGTGCCAATTGGGCATCGTTTAAATGCCACGGCCTACCTGAGCATTGTTTCTGACCATGTCCATCCCTTTATGGCCACCATGTACCCATCCTCTGATGGCTACTTCCAGCAGGATAATGCACCATGTCACAAAGCTCGAATCATTTCAAATTGGTTTCTTGAACATGACGATGAGTTCACTGTACTAAAATGGCCCCCACAGTCACCAGATCTCAACCCAATAGAGCATCTTTGGGATGTGGTGGAACGGGAGCTTCGTGCCCTGGATGTGCATCCCACAAATCTCCATCAACTGCAAGATGATATCCTATCAATATGGGCCAACATTTCTAAAGAATGCTTTCAGCACCTTGTTGAATCAATGCCACGTAGAATTAAGGCAGTTCTGAAGGCGAAAGGGGGTCAAACACAGTATTAGTACGGTGTTCCTAATAATCCTTTAGGTGAGTATATTCATCATGACTTGGAAAGTGAAAGATGACATTGTTTCCATGGGCCTCACTGTGCAACAGAGGATAATAGACTTTGTTTCAAGCGTTCTATAACTGTACATATTATGATCACTCTCTTATGTACAGGAGTCTTGGAACATCGATCTAACTGATTCACCCCGAGGCAGCAACAGCAGAACAGCATTGCTCTGCATGTCAGCATCGCGGTAAGATGCATCAATGCTTTTTTTTCTTCTTTTTTTTACTTGCATTTTTATTACATTTTCACATGTATATCAGCAGAATAATACAATAAATGATACAAAAATCAAAATAACAATAGTAATAACACCTAACAATCTAACAATCTGTCTGGAGATGATGTGCTATACAGTCCTCTGTTCTATTTGGCATTTGTTCAATTTGTGTCACGTGTCATATAAATGTTCCATTTTTCCCAGTCCTTTTCAAAGACATTCTGTTTGACTCTCAAAAAGTATGTCAATTTTTCCATTTCAAAGATTTCCTGGACAATTTCCAACCACTGTTCCTGTTTTGGGATATTGATATTGAGCCAATTTCTTGTGACCGCTTTCTTACTGGATGCAAGTAATACTTTAGTCAAATACAGATCTTCTTTCCTTACAACTTCATCAATATTCCCTAGGTACATCACTAGACAAGTGTTTGGGATTTCATATCCCAAAACATTTTTAACAACTAGGTTAACATTTTGCCAGAACGTCCCCATTTTTGTACAGTTCCAGAAGATGTGTGCATGATCTGATTCCACATTCCCGCACAATCTCCAGCATTTTTGTTGTTTAGCGAGTTGCCTCGATTTTATTTTCGGTGTTATGAAATAGCGAACCAAGTTTTTCCAGCAGAACTCTCTCCATATTAAGGAACTTGTAGAAGTACATTGTGTCTCGCACATGCGATACCATGCCTCCTCTTGTATCTGAATCTGTAGTTCTGCTTCCCATTTTGCTTTTATATAGAGTGTCGTTTCCCCCCTACTCTCACCCAGGGCTTGATAGAAAGCAGAGATGAGCCGAGACCCCTTCTGTTTGTATGAGTCCACAATGACTCTAATCACCTTATTTGTCGTTTCAAGTGGCTTTATCTCTTTTGTGAAATAGTCCCTTAACTGCATGTATCTATAAAAATCTTTGTTTTCTCGATCGTATTTTGCCTTAAGATCTTGGAAGGTTGGAAATTCTCTACCTGTCGAAACTGTACATATTGCTGTCATACCTTTTTGTGCCCATTCTTTGAATACTGGATCATACATCCCCGGCTTAAAATTTGAATCATACGCAAACCACCGCAATATGCACATATCCCTCTTAAGTGTGTATTTTCTTACTATAGCACTCCATATTTCTAGTGTAAATGCTATTATTGGGTTCATAGCGTGCCTTAAAGCACCTATCAAATGTTCATCCCCGACCAGTATCTGGGTCGGGTAGCCCTGTATGTCCTTTTCTATTTCTTTCCATTTAGACTCATAGTCAGGACTACACCAACAGGCCAGGGGTCTGAGCTGAGCTGCATAAAAATATTCTATAAGGTTAGGCAAAGCCATTCCACCCTTACTTCTAGGTAGTCGGAGTGTCTTACATTTTATTCTTGTTTTTTTACCATTCCAAATGAATCTAGAGATCATCTTGTCCCAAGCAATAAGTTTGTTTTGGGGGATATTGATTGGAAGAGCTTGAAATAAATATAACAGTTTAGGTAGAATATTCATTTTGACAGTTTGTATTCTAGCACTGAAGTCTAACGGAAGGGTAGACCACCTTGCAATATCTCTTTGGATGTTTTTCTCAATTTCACTATAGTTGTTTTCGTACATATCACTAAGGGTTTTAGTAAGAGTTACTCCAAGGTACTTCATTGTTTTAGAATTCCATTTCAAATTATATGCCTCTCTTATTTGTCGGGCTGGAGAATAATTTAGAGAGAGAATCTGTGTTTTTGATATTTTCAGTTTATATCCTGAATAATATTCATACGTTTCCAGTTGATACATTAGGTGTGGGAAACATATATCTGGTTGTTGTAGGAAAATAATGACATCATCCGCGAAAAGGCCAATTATATGTTCTGTTCCCCCTATATTAACACCCTGCAGTTCCCCATTCTGCCGTATTGCCTGCGCTAAAGGCTCAACATATAAAGCAAAAAGAGTAGGAGACAGACAACAACCCTGTCTTGTCCCCCTCTCCAGCTGGATTGTATTGGACAGGCTTCCATTCACTCTGATCCTCGCTGTGGGCTCTTGATACATAGTTTTGATACATTGAATTACGTCGTCGTTGAAGCCAAATCTCTTTAGTGCCTCGTATAAGAATAACCAACTAACACTATCAAATGCCTTTTCGGCGTCTAAACTTACAAGAACTGTACTTGTACCACTTTTTCGAGCGTTATCTAAAATATGAAGGGTTCTTCTAATATTATCGTGCGTTTGGCGTCCTTTAATGAACCCAGTTTGATCCTCGTCGATCAAATCTGGAATGAAGGCCTCTAATCTTTTACATATAATTGATGTAAATAGTGTGTAGTCTACATTTAGAAGTGAAATTGGCCTTTAATTTTTGCAATCCTCTTTATCTTTGCCTTCTTTAGGTAAAACTGTAATGGCCCCACCTTTGTCAAGAGTCCAGTTAAAACTGGGCAGAAGCAAAGGTGTTAGCTCCTTCTGAAAGGCCTTGTACCATTCTGGTGGAAACCCATCACTACCTGGAGATGTACTAGCCTTTAGCCTAGTTATTGCAGCTCCCAGCTCCTTAACTGTGATTTGTGACATAATAGTGTCATTCTGTGTCTTACCAATCAAGTGAGTCAAGAAAGCCCCTTATTGTTTTTTCATCTGCTGATAAAGGTTTAGAATAGAGCTTCTTGTAGTAATCTTTAAATATTCTTTCAATTTCATCGGGGTCATGTGATATTTGGTTGGTTTGAGGGTTCCTAATTTTATGAATCGTGTTAACTGCCTGCTGTTTCCGTAGGCGTCTAGCTAAAAGTCTTGTTGCCTTTGGGCCTGATTCGTAGTAGGTCTGCTTTACAAATCTTGCCCTCTTTTCTATATCTGTCCTGAGTATCTCATTTATCTCTTCTCTTATCTCATTTATTTTTTGTAATACAGACTTGTTTTTTGTATTTTTGTGTTCCTACTCGAGTTCTTGCAGTTTATCTACTTTGTATTTATACATAGCCAACCGAGCCTTTTTTAGTGATGCTGTCAAAGCGATTAGTATCCCACGAATGACTGCCTTCATACTGTCCCACAGTATTGCAGGGTTTACCTCCCCGTTATCATTCTCTTGTATATATCTTTTTATTTCTTCTCTTATCTGTTCCACATACCCCTTATTATTCAAGATACCCACATTTAGCCTCCAGACAGTGTTTGTTTTCCTAATATTGAGGTGTATTGTCAAGCTGATCCCACTGTGGTCTGATACATCCGCTACCCCAATTTTACTCTCTGTTACCCTGTGGCATTCACTTGCATTGATTAAAAAGTAGTCGATTCGGGAGTAGACAGAATGGGGTACAGAGTAATGTGTATAATCCCTTTCTTGTGGGTGAAGTTTCCTCCATACGTCAATTAGTCCCATTTCCTGGACTAATGTATTAATAAACTTGGTTAAATGCATCTTACTTCCTTTTCGGCTTGTTGTATCTAAGTTATGGTTCATGACCACATTATAGTCTCCTCCACATATCACAATACCTTCAGTTTCTTTACCAATAGTGTTAAACAGAGCTCTGAGCAAACATTTGGTACCCTCTGGGGGGGCATATACATTGACCAGTGTCACCATTCTGTTTTCTAGCTTCCCTTTAATTAGTACAAATCTCCCTTCAGTGTCCCGAACTTCAAGGCGTTCAAATTGAACCGTATTTGTGATGAGAATAGCTACTCCCCTCCTCCGTCCAGGTTTGTACGAACTGTAAAATGTATTCCTAAATCCAAAGCGTTTTAGCTTTTCGTGTTCTTTTTGGGGCAGATGGGTTTCTTGTAGAAATAGTACCTGAGCCCTTTCTTTCTTTAGTTTAGCCAGAACCTTACTTCTTTTAATTGGATTATTCATCCCATTGACATAAAGTGACACTAGTTTTATAGTATTATATGGCATTTAAGTGATCCAAACCCATGTTACATTCATTCACCTCCAGACAGCTTAAAACTGCACAGACCTGAACATCTGGACAACTTGTGCTAACTAAAAAGAACAAAAAGGAAACAATTAACCTCCAAGATAGGGTGAGTCTTTGCCACCCTAAGTCCCCGTTGGTAGGCAGAGGGGGAACCTCCTCCGATAGGGCCCCTCACTAGTGGTGAAATACCTCGTTTCACACATCTTAGTAGTCCAACGTCGTCCGATAGCGTTTATTTTATTCCTATTGAAGTCGTCAGCATTGGTCTTAAGTATTTTGGCCCCCCTTCACCAGCGTTAAAGTTAAATAGATACATAAAAAAAAAATAATAAAAAAAAATGTATTATATATATATATATATATATATATACATATACATATACACATACATACAGTACTGTGCAAAAGTTTTAGGCAGGTAAGATTTTTAAAGTTTTTAAAAGAAGTCTCTTCTGCTCACCAAGGCTGCAATTATTTGATAAAAAATACAAAAAAAACAGTAATATTGTGAAATATTATTGCAATTTAAAACAGCTGTTTTCTATGTGAATATACAGTAAAGTGTAATTTATTCCTGTGATCAAAGCTGAATTTTCATCATCATTACTCCAGTCTTCAGTGTCACATGATCCTTCAGAAATCATTCTAATATGATGATTTGATGCTCAAAAAACATGCATTATTATTTTCAATGTTGAAAACAGTTGTGTACAATTTTTTTTTCAAAATTCTTTGATGAAGAGAAAGTTCAAAAGAACAGCGTTTATTTAAAATAGAATATTTTCTAACATTATAAATGTCTTTACTGTTACTTTTGATCAGTTTAACTCATCCTTGATGAATAAAAGTATTGATTTATTATATTTCTTTCCCCCAAAAATAAAATTAAAATTCTTACTGACCCCAAACTTTTGAAGGGTAGAGTTTAATGTTACAAAAGCTTTAGATTTCAGATAAATGCTGTTCTTTTTTAGTTTCTATTCATCATAGCATCATGAAATAAAAATGTAAAAACTGTTTTCAACACTGATAATAATCATAAATGTTTCTTGAGCATCAAATCATCATATTAGAATGATTTTTGAAGGATCATGTGACTCTGAAGACTGGAGTAATGATGATGATAAATTCAGCTTTGATCACAGGAATAAATTACACTTCACTATATATTCACATAGAAAACAGCTGTTTTAAATTGTAATAATATTTCACAATATTACTGTTTTTTTAAATATTTTTTATCAAATAATTGCAGCCTTGGTGAGCAGAAGAGACTTCTTTTAAAAACGTAAAAAATCTTACCTGCCTAAAACTTTTGCACAGTACTGTACATACACACATATACACATATGGCGCTTTTCCACTGCATGGTACGGTTCGGTTCGGCTCGGTACGGTTCGACTCGGCGCGGAACGGTTCGGCTCGCTTTGCTTTTCCACTGCGTGGTACGACTCGACTCGGTACGGCACGGTTCGGTTCGCTTTAGCTCGGTTGCTTTTCCACCGCAGTTAGTACCGCTTCAAGTGGGTGGGACTGATCGTTATAGTTGCGCGACTCCTCGGCAACCAACGAGAGGAACATCTGCACCTCGCTGACCACGCTTCAGCCATTGCAAAGTTTTCATCTTCTTTTTTCAAGCAAGTACTTTAAAAACAGACGCTACAGCATTGGCTGTTGTCTACTGGCTATTTAAATCTAGCGGGTTTAGTGTCTCGTCTCGTGTCGCAAATACAATGACGCTGGTAGTGACGATTCTGTCTGACCAATCAGTGATCTGCAGTGTTTGCACGTCACATTTTAGTACCGGTACGGTACGCTTGGAACCTCAACAGACCAGGTACCATTTAAAGCGAGCCGAAGCGAGCCGTACCGTACCGTACCATGCAGTGGAAATGCGCCATAAGTGAGCCGTACTGAACCGAGCCGTACCGTACCATGCAGTGGAAAAGCGCCAAAGCGTGCCGTACCGAACCGAACCGTACCGTACCATGCAGTGGAAAAGCGCCAATACACACACACACACACATACATACACATACACACATACACATACACATACACATACATACATTAAAATAAACAAATAAATAAATAAATAACTCACAGGCAGAAGTGATATAATAATCGTTTAACGTTAACTTCTCACAGCTGGTTTCATTAAGGGCCAAGAAAGTTTCACATACCGTGACAAAATAAGGAATGGAAGTTAGTTAGAGGGGGACCGCCCAAACTCCTGTAGTCTTTCCCTTGCACGGATCGCTGTGTCCTCACTCCGGCTCGCTGTGATGTCAGGGCCTGAAGAAACTGCTCCACCTCCCGGTTCGGATTCGCGGTGCTGCGGCCAGGTGTCTCCACCGAGTACCCTCTCTTCCTCAGCTCCTGCGCTGCTTCTTGTGCACTCTCGTAAGTGCGTGGTCCAGATTCCCAGTGAATGCGTATCTTATCCAGTGGTGTCTGTAATCGGATTCCCTTCTCTTTCAAAAGCCTCTTTATTCCCGCATACGCCTTGCGCTTCTGGACGATCTCCGTAGCATAATCATGATCAAACGTCAGGCGTCGTCCTTCAATCATTATTTTCTTTCCCCGTGCTTTTTTCAGTACTGTTTCTTTGGTGGTAAACTCCAGAAAATGTACCACTATGGACCTGGGTGGCTCATTCCGCTCTGGTTTGCGAGCTAATGCTCTATGGGCACGCTGAATCGGCAAGCTAGTGTCCGCTGTCAGTTCAAGTTCGCTTTTCAAAAGATGCTCCACAAAATCAGACACGAGGTTGCCTTCCTTACCCTCGGGTACGCCATAGATGCGAATGTTGTTCCGCCTATTCCGACCCTCTAAATCAGTCAACTTTTCCTGCATTATTTTCTGTTTTTCCATGGACTTAATGAGCGCCTCCTTCATAGCCGTGCTAGCCAACTCGGTCTCGTTGATCCGTGTTTCCGCTTCATTCAGCCTGGCTTCATGGGCCTGTGTCTGGGCGGAGTTAGCGGAGAGTTTTTGGTAAATTTCCTGCTTAAGCTCTTTGAGTTCGTTTTTCATGTCTTCCTTGAGTTCTGTTTTGAGACTATTTAGATCTGCTTTTTGTTCGGTCCTGAAGTCGCGTATTTCTTTACTGATACTTCAAAGCACTGAGCACATGTCTCCCGCGGGATTACCGTCGGAGCACTGAGCGTCGTCCATCTCTGGTTTATTCTTCCTTTTCTGTGCTTCACGTTTCTTTTGACTTCTGGTCGTTGCTCCCCTATTCATTCCAAAGTAAAATTACTATGAGTTGTTTGCATTTAGTGAATTAAGGGGGGCTAATTCGAACTTGCTATCGGGAGCTCAAGATCACGCAGCCATCTTGTCTCTCAGTCCACCTGAAGCCGCATCAATGCTTTTCAACATATTAATGTACATATATGGCTGTCTAATTTCATCCATGTGTTCTGAATTCACATGTAGATTTTCATTAACGTCAAATTCAATTCACACAGCTAATTTCATAAAGCTCTCAATATGAATAACTGAGCACATCTGTATTCGTGTCTGTAATGCTGTTGTGTGTCAGAATCCTCTCAGAACACAGCACGACCCGTGACGAGGTCAGCAGGAGTGTGTGGGGTCGTGACGAGGTCAGCAGGAGTGTGTGGGGTCGTGACGAGGTCAGCAGGAGTGTGTGGGGTCGTGACGAGGTCAGCAGGAGTGTGTGGGGTCGTGACGAGGTCAGCAGGAGTGTGTGGGGTCGTGACGAGGTCAGCAGGAGTGTGTTGTGGGCCCGTGTGGATCCTGTGCTCGTGTCCGATGATCTGCTCTTCAGGGTCTCTGTGCCGTGGTGTTCTGTGGAACTACCGATCAGATGGAGACGTAAGCGTCGCAGAGGACACACTCAAGCACCAAAATATCAATACAAGGCTGGAGCTTGTAGAACAGTTTGGCAAACTTTATTTGCATTGTTTCATCAGTAAACAGCACTGCCCGGGAACTGATGGAGGCGGTTCTGGAGACTCTGGATCATAAAGCTGGTGTCAGTGGACAATTCCTGATGAAACTCTGTGACTCGGAGGAGTTTCTCAGAAGGTATGTTCTTGAATGTTCTTTGTTGTTGCTGAATGCAAATGCTCTCTCTGCTGTTGTTTAAGTTTGTTTGACCTCTTCCAGTGATGAAGCCCTGGGGTCTCACGAACACATCCAGCTGTATCATAAGTTTGCTTCAGATGTTCCCGTGAGGATGATGCTCAGGGACACCGTGGACAAAACCCTGATGCGAGATGTATGACATTTGGCTCTAAACAATTACTCCTTTGCAGAAGCTCATATTGTTATGAGATTGCATGTGTCTGCAGGAGGAGGACGACCGGCAGATGTTTCATTATAATCAAGTCCTCGCTTCTGCTTGTCCATCCAACACTATAAGGTTTGTTTACGTCTGTACTATGAAAGCATAAAGCTGACAAAATCCCATTTGAAATGTAATTTGTCCATGTATGGTATTCCTGTATTTTAATGTACATTTCCCTTACCTCTGCTTGGTACATTTTATTTTTAAATTGAAACATCACTCTATATATTTCACGATTTGCAAAATTAAAATTGACTGTTGTTAGCTGTGACGTGAATATGTTAAGCAGTCACTGTATTTTCTTACCAACATTGAATTTATTGCATAGTATTAATGAACACGCCATTTCAAAATCATTTGAATTTGAAATCAATTTTATTTGAAATTTTGCACATTAAGGCATTTGAATGAATTTTACATTTACATTACCAGAACTGGAACTGTGTGGGAAATGTACAGATATAGATTGCCACCATTTGAAATTACTGATACATATTGAATATAATTTGTTCTCTTAGGTCGTGTCTGCAGGAGAAACTAAATTTGTACAGCAGGGAAGTAAACGAGCTCATGAGAAGCCAGGTGTGTGTCTCTGACCTCCACATGCATGATTGAAATGCTTAGAAATACTGTACATATTGTAGAGTTTATTCTGAATGATCTGAGTGGCTTCATCAGTTGATGGATGGACTGTAGTCAAGTTGTCAAAACGATGTTGTGTAATTATGAAACAAATTTGATTCAGCTGCAAAGCATCTCTACAGGACACAATATTGTCATTTATTCCAATCAATTCAGTTCAAGTTGTTCTCATCTGCAGTCAAATCAGTGATATTTGCTGAATATTAAAGGAATGGTTCACTTAAAAACATGAAAATTGTCATCATTTACTCAACCTCAAGTTGGTTCAAACCTGTATAAATTTATTTCTTCTGCTGAATAATGGAAGATGTTTTGAATAATTTCGGTAACCAAACAGTTGATGGACCCCATTGACTTCCACAGTATTTTTTCCCTATAATGGTAGTTTGGTTACCGACATTCTTTAAAATATCTTAAGTAAATGATGAATTTTGCTGTGAACACTTCCTTTAAGTAACTGACAGCTGCTGAAGCACTCAAAAAACATGAGTGAATGTAATGAACGAGTGTGTGTCAGTGTGGCGTGTGTGTGTGTGCGGTGGTGGACAGTGTTGGTGGTGTGTGTGAGCAGATGTGTGGCGTCACCACAGCAGATCTAGAGGAAGCCGTCGGGCGGCTCAAGCGCGGCGCTGCTCTCGCACAGGTACGGGTCTTTCTCTGCATGTGGGACACTGAAGGAAGTTAATTTCCAGGAATTATAATTATTAATTATAATGTTGTTTTCCCTAGACTCCAGTGGAAATGAGTGATTGTGAAACTGGTGAGTCTTAAATAAAGGGATGTTCTGAAACGTGCTGTTGATCTATAGGGGACGAGGGTGTGTTTGTAAGCGTGAAGTCTGCATGTTTCAGCTGTGGTCGAGCTCCACCAAGCTCTGCTGAAGCTGCTCCACATTTTCTTCACAAACTTTGATCTGGACTTCAGAGGACCGGATGTTCCCGATCCGCCAGCGTCCGACATCCGGCTCAACACACACATGCTTCAGCTCCACTTGACCAGCTTCTACCGGCTCCTGCCCGACTGGGTCCACGGGTACACACCAGTGCAGAACACACACACACCAGTGCAGAACAGAACACACACACGCCAGTGCAGAACACACACACACCAGTGCAGAACAGAACACACACACACACACGCCAGTGCAGAACAGAACACACACACACCAGTGCAGAACACACACACACCAGTGCAGAACAGAACACACACACGCCAGTGCAGAACAGAACACACACACGCCAGTGCAGAACAGAACACACACACGCCAGTGCAGAACACACACACACCAGTGCAGAACAGAACACACACACGCCAGTGCAGAACAGAACACACACACACCAGTGCAGAACAGAACACACACACACCAGTGCAGAACACACACACACCAGTGCAGAACAGAACACACACACGCCAGTGCAGAACAGAACACACACACGCCAGTGCAGAACACACACACACGCCAGTGCAGAACACACCCCCGCCACCGCCAGTGCAGAACACACCCCCGCCACCGCCAGTGCAGAACACATCCCCGCCACCGCCAGTGTAGAACACACACACACACACCAGTGCAGAACACACACGCCACCGCCAGTGCAGAACACACCCCCGCCACCGCCAGTGCAGAACACACCCCCGCCACCGCCAGTGCAGAACACACCCCCGCCACCGCCAGTGCAGAACACGCACACACGCCAGTGCAGAACACGCACACACGCCAGTGCAGAACACGCACACACGCCAGTGCAGAACACGCACACACGCCAGTGCAGAACACGCACACACGCCAGTGCAGAACACACACACACGCCAGTGCAGAACACACACACACACGCCACACACACCAGTGCAGAACACACACACACGCCAGTGCAGAACACACCCCCGCCACCGCCAGTGCAGAACACACCCCCGCCAGTGCAGAACACACCCCCGCCACCGCCAGTGCAGAACACACACACACACCAGTGCAGAACACACACACGCCACCGCCAGTGCAGAACACACCCCCGCCACCGCCAGTGCAGAACACGCCAGTGCAGAACACGGACACACGCCAGTGCAGAACACGCACACACGCCAGTGCAGAACACGCACACACGCCAGTGCAGAACACGCACACACGCCATTGCAGAACACGCACACACCCCAGTGCAGAACACACACACACGCCACACACACCAGTGCAGAACACACACACACGCCAGTGCAGAACACACACACACGCCACCGCCAGTGCAGAACACACCCCCGCCACCGCCAGTGCAGAACACACCCCCGCCACCGCCAGTGCAGAACACGCCACCGCCAGTGCAGAACACGCCACCGCCAGTGCAGAACACACACACACGCCAGTGCAGAACACACACACACACCAGTGCAGCACACACACACGCCAGTGCAGAACACACACACGCCAGTGCAGAACACACACACACGCCAGTGCAGAACACACCCCCGCCAGTGCAGAACACCCCCCCCCCCCCACCGCCAGTGCAGAACACACACACACGCCAGTGCCAGTGCAGAACACACACACACGCCAGTGCAGAACACACACACACGCCAGTGCAGAACACACACACACGCCAGTGCAGAACACACACACACGCCAGTGCAGAACAGAACACACACACGCCAGTGCAGAACAGAACACACACACGCCAGTGCAGAACAGAACACACACACACCAGTGCAGAACACACACACACCAGTGCAGAACAGAACACACACACGCCAGTGCAGAACAGAACACACACACGCCAGTGCAGAACACACACACACGCCAGTGCAGAACACACCCCCGCCACCGCCAGTGCAGAACACATCCCCGCCACCGCCAGTGTAGAACACACACACACACACCAGTGTAGAACACACACACACACAACAGTGCAGAACACACACGCCACCGCCAGTGCAGAACACACCCCCGCCACCGCCAGTGCAGAACACACCCCCGCCACCGCCAGTGCAGAACACGCACACACGCCAGTGCAGAACACGCACACACGCCAGTGCAGAACACGCACACACACCAGTGCAGAACACGCACACACGCCAGTGCAGAACACACACACACGCCACCGCCAGTGCAGAACACACCCCCGCCACCGCCAGTGCAGAACACACCCCCGCCACCGCCAGTGCAGAACACGCCACCGCCAGTGCAGAACACGCCACCGCCAGTGCAGAACACGCCACCGCCAGTGCAGAACACACACACACGCCAGTGCAGAACACACACACACGCCAGTGCAGCACACACACACGCCAGTGCAGAACACACACACGCCAGTGCAGAACACACACACACGCCAGTGCAGAACACACCCCCGCCACCGCCAGTGCAGAACACCCCCCCCCACCGCCAGTGCAGAACACACACACACGCCAGTGCCAGTGCAGAACACACACACACGCCAGTGCAGAACACACACACACGCCAGTGCAGAACACACACACACGCCAGTGCAGAACACACACACACGCCAGTGCAGAACACACACACACGCCAGTGCAGAACACACACACACGCCCACGCCAGTGCAGAACACACACACACGCCAGTGCAGAACACACACACACGCCAGTGCAGAACAGAACACACACACGCCAGTGCAGAACAGAACACACACACACCAGTGCAGAACACACACACACCAGTGCAGAACAGAACACACACACGCCAGTGCAGAACAGAACACACACACGCCAGTGCAGAACACACACACACGCCA
Organism: Semotilus atromaculatus; assembly: GCA_031834385.1. Lineage (NCBI taxonomy): Eukaryota > Metazoa > Chordata > Actinopteri > Cypriniformes > Leuciscidae > Semotilus > Semotilus atromaculatus. The sequence goes on along the minus strand of JAULUF010000039.1, from coordinate 963,177 downwards.
GTGCAGAACACACCCCCGCCACCGCCAGTGCAGAACACATCCCCGCCACCGCCAGTGTAGAACACACACACACACCAGTGTAGAACACACACACACACACAACAGTGCAGAACACACACGCCACCGCCAGTGCAGAACACACCCCCGCCACCGCCAGTGCAGAACACACCCCCGCCACCGCCAGTGCAGAACACGCACACACGCCAGTGCAGAACACGCACACACGCCAGTGCAGAACGCACACACGCCAGTGCAGAACACGCACACGCCAGTGCAGAACACGCACACACGCCAGTGCAGAACACGCACACACGCCAGTGCAGAACACGCACACACGCCAGTGCAGAACACGCACACACGCCAGTGCAGAACACGCACACACGCCAGTGCAGAACACACACACACGCCAGTGCAGAACACACACACACACGCCAGTGCAGAACACACACACACGCCAGTGCAGAACACACACACACACGCCACACACACCAGTGCAGAACACACACACACACGCCACACACACCAGTGCAGAACACACACACACGCCAGTGCAGAACACACACACACGCCAGTGCAGAACACACCCCCGCCACCGCCAGTGCAGAACACACCCCCGCCACCGCCAGTGCAGAACACACACACACACCAGTGCAGAACACACACACGCCACCGCCAGTGCAGAACACACCCCCGCCACCGCCAGTGCAGAACACGCACACACGCCAGTGCAGAACACGGACACACGCCAGTGCAGAACACGCACACACGCCAGTGCAGAACACGCACACACGCCAGTGCAGAACACGCACACACGCCAGTGCAGAACACGCACACACGCCAGTGCAGAACACGCACACACGCCACACACACCAGTGCAGAACACACACACACGCCACACACACCAGTGCAGAACACACACACACGCCAGTGCAGAACACACACCCCCGCCACCGCCAGTGCAGAACACACCCCCGCCACCGCCAGTGCAGAACACACCCCCGCCACCGCCAGTGCAGAACACGCCACCGCCAGTGCAGAACACGCCACCGCCAGTGCAGAACACACACGCCAGTGCAGAACACACACACACGCCAGTGCAGCACACACACGCCAGTGCAGAACACACACACGCCAGTGCAGAACACACACACACGCCAGTGCAGAACACACCCCCGCCACCGCCAGTGCAGAACACCACCCCCCCCCCCCCACCACCGCCAGTGCAGAACACACACACACGCCAGTGCCAGTGCAGAACACACACACACACGCCAGTGCAGAACACACACACACGCCAGTGCAGAACACACACACACGCCAGTGCAGAACACACACACACGCCAGTGCAGAACACACACACATGCCACACACACCAGTGCAGAACACACACACACGCCAGTGCAGAACACACACACACGCCACTGCAGAACACACACACACGCCACCGCCAGTGCAGAACACACCCCTGCCACCGCCAGTGCAGAACACACCCCCGCCACCGCCAGTGCAGAACACGCCACCGCCAGTGCAGAACACGCCACCGCCAGTGCAGAACACACACGCCAGTGCAGAACACACACACACGCCAGTGCAGCACACACCAGTGCAGAACACACACACGCCAGTGCAGAACACACACACACGCCAGTGCAGAACACACCCCCGCCACCGCCAGTGCAGAACACCCCCCCCCCCCCCCACCACCGCCAGTGCAGAACACCCCCCCCCCCCCCCCCCCCCACCACCGCCAGTGCAGAACACACACACACGCCAGTGCCAGTGCAGAACACACACACGCCAGTGCAGAACACACACACACGCCAGTGCAGAACACACCCCCGCCAGTGCAGAACACACCCACGCCAGTGCAGAACACACACACGCCAGTGCAGAACACACCCCCGCCACCGCCAGTGCAGAACACACACACACACGCCAGTGCAGAACACACACACGCACGCCAGTGCAGAACACACACACGCACGCCAGTGCAGAACACACACACGCACGCCAGTGCAGAACACACACACGCCAGTGCAGAACACACACACGCCAGTGCAGAACACACACACGCCAGTGCAGAACACACACACGCCAGTGCAGAACACACCCCCGCCACCGCCAGTGCAGAACACACACACACACGCCAGTGCAGAACACACACACGCCAGTGCAGAACACACACACGCCAGTGCAGAACACACACACGCCAGTGCAGAACACACCCCCGCCACCACCAGTGCAGAACACACACCCGCCACCGCCAGTGCAGAACACACACCGCCAGTGCAGAACACACACACACGCCAGTGCAGAACACACACACACGCCAGTGCAGAACTCACACACACGCCAGTGCAGAACACACACACACGCCAGTGCAGAAGACACCCACGCCAGTGCAGAACACACCCACGCCAGTGCAGAACACACACACACACACGCCAGTGCAGAACACACACACACGCCAGTGCCAGTGCAGAACACACACACACGCCAGTGCCAGTGCAGAACACACACACACACACACGCCAGTGCAGAACACACACACGCCAGCGCAGAGGTAGAGGTAACTGGTGTATTGGTCAACAGAAAACATGAGTATTGGTTACCGCGTTTTACAAGTTAAACTTCAGTCAAATTAAAGATTTAAGTACAAGAACTCAAACCAAACATTTGGTAGCACTTTATTTTACAGTCTTGTTCCCCATGTACATACTATAATCACAATAACTGGGTAGTAACTAGATAACTAACCCTAAATTCACCCTAAATTAAATGAATAAAAATAAAAACATCACTTTACCTCAAATCAGCAATAGCACATGCATGAACTAATGTAACTAGCTAATAAACATCACTGCATTGGCCGCTAGCAGGAGTAAATGATGACAGGATGTTCCTCAATGGGTGAACAACCTCTTTAATGCTCAGAGAACATTGATGAATGAATTAATGAGATGTGGTGTGTGTTTTAGCTATGATCACTTCAGCGTGAGCTGCGCGCTCACACACTGTGGCAGGAATCTGACGGAACCGGTTCTGTGTGAGAACATCAGCACGTCACTGCAGATGCACTGCAAGATCCACTGCAACCGCCTGTAAGAAACCGGCACTTACTTTATCGAGTTTATCAAAGGCGAGTAAAATGTGTTTTTCACCCTGATGTTTTTTCTGTTTCTGTTGTGTGTTTCAGATTAGTGTTTCCTGTTCCAGTTAGAGAGCTGCCATATGAATCAATGTTGACTTTTCATCTATTGGGCTCAAAACATTCCAGAAACCCTGAGCTCCTCTGCTGGGCGGCCCTTCCTCTCCTTAGCAACAAGTATGCCATCAAACGCTCTTTCATAAAGCACTGATTATCTTAGTTGTCTTCTATCGGTCTGCTGTTTCTCAGATCCTCTACACACACATACACGAACGCAAACACTCATTCCTAGTGACTCAAACAGTTTTCCAGTGTTTGTCACGGAAACTACAGATGAAATTGTTTGGTAACAACGAGGATTTTAGATTTAATAAATTATAACAAAGATGAAAGATGATAATGAAACGATAGTCAAACATATTGTCAACAACAATATAGCACATAAAAAAATAATGCAGCAAATAATAGACAATATACTTACCAAAATATCAATCATTAAAGTGAATTTTGTCAACAATTATCTGTCCCACCAGGTTTTTGTGGGAGGTTTTTTTTTTTGGCGTCCCAAAGATACAGAAAATTCACTGTTCTTAAACAGTTGTTGCGTGTTTTGTGTTGTTTTGCAGTAAAAGCCCATTAGTAAACATGATTTACTTGTGTAATTTGTGTCAGTGACAGTAAGAGTACATTTATCTGTCAATACTTTTATGCATAATTACTGAATTTGTGGTTCTGGACAGCCATGGTTCAAGCCGTGTTTCTGTGAGCTGCTGTGATTGATGTTGTGTGTTGCAGGACTCTGGTTCACGGCACGGTTCTGCTCAGCATGTCCACACAGGTGCCGCCCAGGTGTCCTCCGTCATCAGCACTGACTCACGGCCATCGGCAGCCCACGGGAGTCATTCTACAGGTCAGCTCTCCCGTACCGCACACACACACACACATCCTCTGGAAACATCAGTACCGTACACACACACACACGTGCTCTGGAAACATCAGTACCGTAGACACACACACACACACACACACACACACACGTGCTCTGGAAACATCAGTACCGTACACACACACACACACACACACGCTCTAGAAACATCAGTACCGTACACACACACACACACACACGTGCTCTGGAAACATCAGTACCATACACACACGTGCTCTGGAAACATCAGTACCACACACACACACACACACACACACACACACACACACACGTGCTCTGGAAACATCAGTACCACACACACACACACACACACGTGCTCTGGAAACATCAGTACCATACACACACATACATACACAAACACAAACACACATGCTCTGGAAACATCAGTATCACACACACACACACACGTGCTCTGGAAACATCAGTACCACACACACACACACACACACGTGCTCTGGAAACATCAGTACCATACACACACATACATACACAAACACACATGCTCTGGAAACATCAGTACCGCACACACACATGTGCTCTGGAAACATCAGTACCGTACACACACATGTGCTCTGGAAACATCAGTACCACACACACACACACATACTCTGGAAACCTCAGTACCGTACACACACATGTGCTCTTGGAAACGTCAGTACCATACACACACACACACGTGCTCTGGAAACATCAGTACCGTACACACACACACGTGCTCTGGAAACATCAGTACCGTACACACACACCTGCTCTGGAAACATCAGTACACACACACACACACACACACACGCTCTGGAAACATCAGTACCGCACACACACACGTGCTCTGGAAACATCAGTACCGTACACACACATGTGCTCTTGGAAACATCAGTACCGTACACACACACACGTGCTCTGGAAACATCAGTACCGTACACACACACCTGCTCTGGAATCATCAGTACACACACACACACACATGCTCTGGAAACATCAGTACCACACACACACACGTGCTCTGGAAACATCAGTACCGTACACACACGTGCTCTTGGAAACATCAGCACCGTACACACACATGTGCTCTTGGAAACATCAGTACCATACACACACACACACTTGCTCTGGAAACATCAGTACCGTACACACACACACGTGCTCTGGAAACATCAGTACCGTACACACGTGCTCTGGAAACATCAGTACCGTACACACACACGTGCTCTGGAAACATCAGTACACACACACACACACACACACACACACATGCTCTGGAAACATCAGTACCGCACACACACACATGTGCTCTGGAAACATCAGTACCGTACACACACGTGCTCTTGGAAACATCAGTACCATACACACACACACGTGCTCTGGAAACATCAGTACCGTATACACACACGTGCTCTGGAAACATCAGTTCCGTACACACACACGTGCTCTGGAAACATCAGTACACACACACACACATGCTCTGGAAACATCAGTACCGCACACACACACATGTGCTCTGGAAACATCAGTACCGTACACACACATGTGCTCTTGGAAACATCAGTACACACACACACACACACACATGCTCTGGAAACATCAGTACCGCACACACACACATGTGCTCTGGAAACATCAGTACCGTACACACACGTGCTCTTGGAAACATCAGTACCATACACACACACACGTGCTCTGGAAACATCAGTACGTGCTCTGGAAACATCAGTTCCGTACACACACACGTGCTCTGGAAACATCAGTACACACACACACACATGCTCTGGAAACATCAGTACCGCACACACACACATGTGCTCTGGAAACATCAGTACCGTACACACACATGTGCTCTTGGAAACATCAGTACCATACACACACACACGTGCTCTGGAAACATCAGTACCGCACACACACACATGTGCTCTGGAAACATCAGTACAGTACACACACATGTGCTCTTGGAAACATCAGTACCATACACACACACTCGTGCTCTGGAAACATCAGTACCGTACACACACCAGAGTATGTGAGCGGAGTGGAGCGGCAACAATGTTCCCTCCGCGCTCCAAGCATTTTATAATCACTCCGCTCCAGCTCCGCTCCGGGTTCACAATTTACCGCTCCCCGCTCCACTCCTCGCTCACTGATATCAGAAACACCGTTCCGTCTTCGCTCCCCGAGGAAATTGCGAATAAAGTATTTAAGTATGCTTTGAAATCTCACAAAATTTCTCCTCATTATAATATATAGGCATATTAATTTTTTTATTTTTTTTTAAACCTCATTAGGAGAATAGTTTCAATGTGGTTTATTGGATAGTGTGCAAACTTTTCCTATGACATGCTATGCTTATTACATTATCAGCATTATAAGTTAAATATCATTGCTGCTTTTTGCAGAGCATATTTTGTTTGGAAAGAAGAAAATAACGTTTTCATCAGTTATTTTATCTACGGGTCACTAGCAGTAGCACACATTTTATTTCTCGTACCATTTATAGCCTACGCCGAAAACTTGTTTTTGCTTGCATAGCCTATGATAAGCAGTTTTCACGTGCATATGATACGCACTTCACACACCTATAACCAGGTGTTTAGTGTATTTCATTTGCAAGCAAAAACTATTTTTTGGTGTATAAATGGCACAAGAAATAAAATGTGTGCTATAGATACGCACTTTCATGAGATTGTGTTGCCCGATCATATTCAGTAGAACTATAACCTCCCGCAGCCACTCATGTCCATCGGAGTCATCATATCCTTAAAAATTTTTTCTGATTTAAGTGATCCATCTGTAATGTGTTTAACGTGTGAATCCTTACAAAAAATGCAGTTCTATAATGAGCCGTTGGCATGAATTGTACTCGTGATGGAGCGGCAGCGGAGCGCTCTTGGAGCGAGTGAAAACCACGACGCTCCGACTTTTAAAAAATCCGCTCCGCACTCCATTCAAAATCACACCGCTCCGCTCCCACTCCGCTCCGCTCACATACTCTGACACACACACACGTGCTCTGGAAACATCAGTACCGTACACACACACACACGCACACGTGCTCTGGAAACATCAGTACCGTACACACACACACGTGCTCTGGTAACATCAGTACCGCACACACACACAAACACACGTGCTCTGGAAACATCAGTACCGTACACACACACACGTGCTCTGGTAACATCAGTACCGCACACACACACAAACACACGTGCTCCTGAAACATCAGTACCGTACACACGCTCTGGAAACATCAGTACCGTACACACACACGTGCTCTGGAAACATCAGTACCGTACACACACACACACACACATGCTCTGGAAACATCAGTACCGTACACACACACACACACACACACACACACACACACACACACACATGCTCTGGAAACATCAGTACCATACACACGCACACACATGCTCTGGAAACACCAGTACCGCACACACACACATGCTCTGGAAATATCAGTACCGTACACACACGCACGCTCTGGAAACATCAGTACCATACACACACACACACACACACACACACACACACGTGCTCTGGAAACATCAGTACCGTACACACACACACACGTGCTCTGGAAACATCAGTACCGTACACACACACACATGCTCTGGAAACATCAGTACCATACACACACACACACACACACACACACACACACACATGCTCTGGAAACATCAGTACCGTACACACACACACACATGCTCTGGAAACATCAGTACCATACACACACACACACACACACACACACACACACACACATGCTCTGGAAACATCAGTACCGTACACACGTGCTCTGGAAACATCAGTACCGTACACACACACACACACACACACATGCTCTGGAAACATCAGTACCATACACACACACGTGCTCTGGAAATATCAGTACCGTACACACACACACACGCTCTGGAAACATCAGTACCATACACACACACACACACACACGTGCTCTGGAAACATCAGTACCGGACACACACATGCTATATAAGAAGTCTACACACCCCTGTACAACATCTGGTAAAAACTGAAACAGATAAATCATATCAGACCTTTTGTACCTTTAATGTGAACATCACAAGCTATGCAGTGACACTTTTCAGAGAAGAAAAGAAATTAAAACTTAAAATAACCCAACTGACTGCCAGCTGTTTTACAGGGGTGTTTTCTTCCTAATGAGTGAACATGTGTATATGTAACATATTCAACCATATTTCTTCCTCTTGAGATGTTTTGTGAGATTCATTCCAGAGTATAATTGTATATGTTGTTATGGCTTAAGTTCATAAATGAAATCTCCTTCATGTGTGTTTGTGTGTGAAGCTTGATTTCCCAGACTCTGAGCAGTGGCGTTACGAGCGAGCGTCCGCACGGCCCGGGTCAGTCCTCGAGTCTCCTGCGTCTGATCCTGCGTCTGATCCTGCGTGTGTTCCTGCGTGTGAAGAGCTGCAGAAGAGAATAGCAGACGTGTCTCAGAAACACTGCCTGTCGCTGTCAGTATAAGATAACCCTCTCCTGAACCTGCGGGTAATGTGGACACTGATGTGGTCTCTGATGTCACTTCCTCTGTTGATCGCCCGCAGGTTGACTGAGAACGAGAAGGTGTTCCTGTGGAGCAGACGGCAGGTGTGCAGCTCGAGGAACTCACTCCTACACCTGGTGCTGGGCAGCGCTCCTCAGTGGAGACCGCAGGACCAGCCCGAGATCTACGGGATCCTGCAGCGCTGGGGCATCAGCTGTGAGGAGGCCCTGTTCCTCCTGAGCCACGAGTATGTGCTGTTTCTGTTACCCGTCACAGCTTCAATAGATAAGGGTTAGGGTATCATTTCTTAAAGGGTTAGTTCACTCAAAAATGAAAATTAGCCCATGATTTACTCTACCTCAAGCCATCCTAGGTGTGTATGACAAGTGCATCTGTCCATCATAAAAGTGCATCTGTCCATCATAAAAGTGCATCTATCTATCCATCATAAAACTACATCTATCCATCATAAAAGTGAATCCATCTATCCATGACAAAAGTGCATATATCCATCATTAAAGTGCATCCATCCATCATAAAAGTGCATCTGTCCATCATTAAAGTGCATCTATCCATCATAAGAAGTGCAGCTGTGTTTTATACTGGGTTAACCAGGATAACCACTATATTTCCTCTAAACAATTAGGATAAAATTATATCAGACCTTTTGCACCTTTAATGTAAAAATCACAACTTGTGCATTGCCAATAAAAACCAAAGTGACACGTTACCTCGGAATAACTGCATAAGTGCAGTGGTTGAGGAGATTCCCCCCTTCTATGTAAAGCGCTTTGAGGTCCCAGATAAAGCGCTATATAAATGTAACGAATTATTACTATTATTATTATTATTATTATTATTATTAGCTCTTATAGTAGCAGCAACTAGAGGAATATGTTAGAAAAATCTTACAAGAACAATAGGTTCCTTGCGTAACCCCCGGTTCAATCATAGCATTAGGTGAGGTGTCTCACTATGGGATACGCCCCTTCCGCGTATTCCTCAGAAGCCCTATTACATTACGCCATCCCCAGTTGGCTGGCAGACATGACGTAGTGTCTAGGAGTGGCTACCGCACCCCTCAGTATAAGAGCAACACAACGTCATTACGACAATTAAAACAAGCACAGCTGTTCCTCGCTTCACACAGCAAGGAGGGTGATCTGGTGAGACACCTCACTTAATTCTATCAGAGAACCCGGGGTTACGCAAGTAACCTATTGTTCTCTTTCAAGCATACGTTTCGGTGTCTCCCTATGGGATATCCTTACTCCCGTATTGCCAGATAGCCTGCCTCGAAGTCTCCTGTCAACCACAGCACCGCCTTTAGGATTGAACGAGTCATGAGTCATGACTCAACTCCAACGCTCAATACTGCATGTGCTAAAGTTTGAGCAGTAACATCCAGTTTATAAAACCTTGCAAATGTACGCGGTGAGGACCAACTCGCCGCTTCGCAAATATCCGGTGTCGTGACTCTTTTAAAGAGAGCCCACGAAGTTGACATTCCTCTTGTTGAGTGTGCACGTAAACCAGCTGGGGACGCATGACCCTTACTGGAATATGCCAATGAAACCGCCTCCACTATCCAGAGCGACAGACGCTGCTCAGTAATCGGCTTCCCCGTACGTGGTTTTCACCCAAGATACGAACAGCTGATCACTCTTCCTGAACCCTCAGGTTCTTTTAGTGTAAATGCGTAAAGCACGCACAGAGCACAACTCATTTAGCTTTTGCCGTTTTGATGGAGCTATCAGATCCTGTAGAAATGATAGAATGACTGCCACTGAGCACTGAAAAGGAATATCATGCTTAGCCGCGCACCAGCACTCAAACACGGCCCATTTGCCTTCATAAAGAGACGTAGTTGACGAAGCTCTAGCATTCTGTATGGTTCTGATAACACTTTCAGACAGACCAGTTGTATTAAAATTAAACCACTCCCTGGCCAGGTCCATAATGCCAAGTGTTCCGGGTGGGTATGAAAGTGAAAACTGAAACTGAAAATGAAACTGGTTTTGTTTTCATCAAAATCTGTATTATTTGACTGTAAAGCTGTGTTTCTGACATGTAGTGATTGGTTTTCCAGATCCTGTTGTGTGATTTATCAGTACAGTGGAGTTATCAACTTATCAATACAGTCTTATCTATACAGTGGACTGTCTGTAGGTGCTGCTCATCAGGGCGCACACAGACACACAGACACTTTACTGTGTACATGCTGTTCTTCTGACGGTTTAGTGTGAGTGTGATGTTGTGATCTTTCAGGTTTCATGACCAGTTTGTGCGTTCAGTGGCTGTGCAGCGTTTCCAGCAGATGTGTGACAGTCAACTGGAGGAGTTTCTTCCACAACTTGTGCAGGTGAGACGCACATACAGACACGCCTGGAAACACACATCTGAGACTCACACACACACTCACACACCTGTAAACACACATCTGAGACACACCCACACTCACACACCTGTAAACACACAGCACTTTTCAAACACATGCACACACACACACAACCCTTTTCAAAACCGGTGCTGATCAGTGTTGTAGCTGTGAATCCTGATGTGTGTTCCTCCTCAGGCTCTGAAGATGGAGTGGGACTCTGACGGGCCGCTGGTGACGCTGCTACTCTCCAGATCCCTGCGCTGTATCCGTATCGCTCAGCAGCTGTACTGGTGCGGACACACACACACACACACACACACACACACTATTAGCTACGGTTTAGCACTTTTTACTGTACTGAATGAATTATCAAGCTGTAGCCTGTTAACTCTTGTGTGCTGGTTGTGGGACTTTTGGGCGATTTATTTGTTGCCTTTTTTCTCCCATCACATATTTTGGTAATCGTCATGTTGCCTCTGGTGTGTGTGTGCGCAGGTTGCTGGTGGACTTGTGTGTGTGTGTGTGTGTGTGCTTACGATAAATATGAATTAATGATATTGAGAAGAGGATCTATGACCTCTGGAAGCATCTCTTTCAATAGCTTAGTCGGTATAGGGTCTAACATACAAGTTGTCGATTTAGATGATTTAACAAGTTTAGAAACATCTTCCCCTCCTACAGCAATGAATGATTCTAATTTTTACTCAGGGAGACTACAATGCACTGCCTGATGCAATACTGTAGTAGATTGTTGCATAGTTATCATTTTCTCTCTAATAATATCAATCTTGTAAGTGAAGAAGTTCATAAGGTCATTACTGCTGTGTTGCTTGGAAATGTCTGGGGTTGAAGCTTTATTTCTTGTTAGTTTAGCCACTGTTTCAAATAAATACCTAGGATTGTGTTTTTTTCTTCTAAGAGGGTTAAGCAGATCTAGCAGCTTTAAAGGCCTTTCTGTATGCAATAATGCTGTCTCTCCACGAAATGCGAAATACCTCTAGTTTTGTTTTCTTCCAGCTTCACTCTATTTTTCTAAATTTTTTGAGGGTGCTCGTTGTACAACGGCGTTGGACTATTTTCTTTAATATTCTTTAAGCGCAAAGGAGCAACTGTCTAAAATACTGGAAAATAATCAATAGTGTGTGTGTGTGTGTGTGCAGGCTGCTGCTGGACGCTCTGGAGGACTGGCTCTATAAGAGCTGGATCAGTAAGGTTCTGTCGGCACTGAAGCACTGCTGTGGACGTGCGCTGAGACTCGAGCTGCAGCGGGAGAGACGACTGATGGATCTGCTCACACACCTGGCCCAGAGAATACACACTGCGGACAAACACAAGAGAAAGGTGTGAGCTGGAACACACAGCAGACACACACACACACACACACACACACACACACACACACACACACACACACACGCACACACACACACACACATATTGCTTGAGTGCTGAAGTGTTGTGTCTGTGCAGGATGTGTTTCGCAGAGAGCGATGGAAGATTGCCAGCTTTTTCTCCGATGGTCTGTCCTGCAGGCTTCCGTTAGACCCGGCGGTCGAGGTCAAGGGTGTGAACATCGAGGTAAACGCATTCATGAGATTTACTGTGCATTAGTGGAACAGATGAAGGGTTTCAGTTCAGAGGTCAAACCCTGTGCATATGTTTTGTCTCTTACTGAACTTTAATCATTCAATAATCCCTGATACTTTACAATCTTTAATCAGTTCTGAACTTTTCTCCTTGTTGTTTTGTATGTCAGTAAAATATGGTTAAAAAATGGATGATCTTGCATCTGCTCAATATTATGATCATGATCAGATGAATTATTACACTTGGAATTTCCCGTCTCTTGTCGTGTTGTGATCTGTAGAAATGTCAGATCTTGTGAAACTGTCAGTGAAAAGCACTTTTTTGTGTGTGAAATCTCTGCTATTATGGGGCCTGAAAACTGACATTTTTCTGCGAAAAGGAGCATAACTGAGCAAACATGACTTATTATTTCTAATACTTTAGTCATAAATGGAAGATTTGAGATGGATCTGTACTTTCCCAGTTCAATAAGATCCAGTTGTGAAGGGGTTTCCCAGTGAACAAAAACCTGTTCTAAGAACGTTTTGCTAATGTTCATATAAACGTTTTTTCTGAATGTTCTGAAACAAGTAGAAACATTTAAAAACGTTAGACGAATATCAATAATATCCGGCATGTTCTCTGGATGTGAGCTAGAGATACAGAGGATCTGACAGTGTTAGTGATGTAGTGTTTGTTCTGTGTGAATCATAAGAAACTCTGTGTGTGTCTCTCAGGCTTTTAAGGTTTATAACTCAAACGCTGCTCCTGTGGAAGTTTCCTTCATCACTGCCGACCCGCTGGGACGAAACTACAGCATCATCTGCAAGGTACGAGGGTCTTCAGCAGTTTCAGTGTCAGTTCGGCTGAGCGGAGTGTGTGTGCTGTTGTTTCAGTTCGGTTGAGCGGAGTGTGTGTGCTGTTGTTTCAGTTCGGTTGAGCGGAGTGTGTGTGTGTGTGTGTGTGTGCTGTTGTTTCAGTTCGGCTGAGCGGAGTGTGTGTGTGTGTGCTGTTGTTTCAGTTCGGCTGAGCGGAGTGTGTGTGTGTTTCAGAGTGGAGAGAACCTGCGGCAGGACATGCTGGTGCTGCAGATCGTGCGTCTCCTGGACCGCATGTGGAGGCTCGAGCGGCTGGACATGCGCATGGTCACATACAGATGCCTTTCTGCTGGCAGAGATCGAGGTCAGTGTGTGTGAGTGTGTGTGTCAGTGTGTGTGTCAGTGTGTGTGTCAGTGTGTGTGTCAGTGTGTGTGTCAGTGTGTGTGTCAGTGTGAGTGTGTGAGTGTGAGTGTCAGCGTGTGAGAGATTCAGTGTGTGAGTGTATGAGAGTGTATTACATTTAACATTTTAATATGAGTATGAGTGTGTGAGTATGAGCAAAGCCTGTCTACGGATAGCCTGGCCACTCCCTATTAAGTCCTATTGTACCGAATTGTGGTTGTAGATCCACCAGAGTTCCACTGGGGGTGATCGCCCGAGTGCAGAATGAATCGGAGTCTATGGAGCTAGACGGCTAAATTTGTCCCTTTCACCGATTGCCTTTGAGAAATCTCAGATTTGATTGTAGGGTTTGCAAGTTCAACATGGGTTATAGGTTGAGAGTTGAATGAACGAGTACTTGTGATTTCTTACAGGTTGAGTTGTTGTTGCCCATAACACGCTAGCATTCTGCTAATGAACGCTGATTGGTCAGTGAAGGACTGATTACGACCAGAGATACCGCTTGATGGCATCGTGGCATCCGAAGTGGGACCAGAATGTTAAGGCGCACTTTTTCGCGTTTCCATTTTTTTGAGTGTGTGAGAGTGAGTGAGTGTGTGAGAGTGAGTGAGTGTGTGAGAGTGAGTGAGTGTGTGAGTGTGAGGGGTGAGTGTGAGGGGTGAGTGTGAGGGGTAAGTGGTGAGTGTGAGTGGTGAGTGTGAGTGGTGTGAGAGAGAGCGCGTGTGAGAGAGAGCGCGTGTGTGTGAGAGAGCGCGTGTGTGTGAGAGAGCGCGTGTGTGAGAGACCGCGTGTGTGAGAGACCGCGTGTGTGAGAGAGCGCGTGTGTGAGAGAGCGCGTGTGTGAGAGAGCGTGTGTGTGAGAGAGCGTGTGTGTGAGAGAGCGTGTGTGTGAGAGAGCGTGTGTGTGAGAGAGCGTGTGTGAGAGAGAGTGTGTGAGAGAGAGTGTGAGAGCGTGTGTGAGAGCGTGTGTGAGAGCGTGTGTGAGAGCGTGTGTGAGAGTGTGTGTGAGAGAGTGTGTGAGAGAGTGTGTGTGAGAGTGTGAGTGTGTGTGTGTGAGTGTGTGTGTGTGAGTGTGTGTGTGTGAGTGTGTGTGTGTGTGTGTGTGTGAGTGTGTGTGAGTGTGTGAGAGTGTGTGAGAGTGTGTGAGAGTGTGTGAGAGTGTGTGAGAGTGTGTGAGAGTGTGTGAGAGTGTGTGAGAGTGTGTGAGAGTGTGTGAGAGTGTGTGTGAGAGTGAGTGTGTGTGAGAGTGTGAGAGTGTGTGAGAGTGTGTGAGAGTGTGTGAGAGTGTGTGAGAGTGTGTGAGAGTGTGTGAGAGTGTGTGAGAGTGTGTGAGAGTGTGTGAGAGTGTGTGTGTGAGAGTGAGTGTGTGAGTGTGTGAGTGTATGAGTATGAGTGTGTGAGTATGAGCAAAGCCCGTCTACAGAGAGCCTGGCCACTCCCTATTAAGTCCTATTGTACCGAATTGTGGTTGTAGTTCCACCAGAGTTCCACTGGGGGTGATCGCACGAGTGCAGAATGAATAGGAGTCTATGGAGCTAGACGGCTAAATTTGTCCCTTTCACCGATTGCCGTTGAGAAATCTCAGATTTGATTGTAGGTTTTTGAGTGCGTGTGAGAGTGAGTGCGTGCGTGTGAGAGTGAGTGCGTGCGTGTGAGAGTGAGTGCGTGCGTGTGAGAGTGAGTGCGTGCGTGAGTGAGAGTGAGTGCGTGTGAGAGTGAGTGCGTGTGAGAGTGAGTGCGTGTGAGAGTGAGTGCGTGTGAGAGTGAGTGCGTGTGAGAGTGAGTGCGTGTGAGAGTGAGTGCGTGTGAGAGTGAGTGCGTGTGAGAGTGAGTGCGTGTGAGAGTGAGTGCGTGTGAGAGTGAGTGCGTGTGAGAGTGAGTGCGTGTGAGTGTGTGAGAGTGAGTGTGTGAGAGTGAGTGCGTGTGAGTGTGTGAGAGTGAGTGCGTGTGAGAGTGAGAGTGAGTGCGTGTGAGAGTGAGTGCGTGTGAGAGTGAGAGTGAGTGTGTGAGAGTGAGTGCGTGTGAGAGTGAGTGCGTGTGAGAGTGAGTGCGTGTGAGAGTGAGTGCGTGTGAGAGTGAGTGCGTGTGAGAGTGAGTGCGTGTGAGAGTGAGTGCGTGTGAGAGTGAGTGCGTGTGAGAGTGCGTGTGAGAGTGAGTGCGTGTGAGAGTGAGTGCGTGTGAGTGTGTGAGAGTGAGTGTGAGTGAGTGTGAGTGTGTGAGTGAGTGTGTGTGTGAGAGTGAGTGTGTGAGTGAGAGTGTGTGTGTGAGTGAGAGTGTGTGTGTGTGTGTGAGAGTGTGTGTGAGAGTGTGTGTGTGTGTGAGAGTGTGTGTGTATGAGAGTGTGAGAGTGTGAGGTGAGTGTGAGAGTGTGAGTGTATGAGAGTGTGAGTATGAGTGTGAGAGTGAGAGTGTATGAGAGTGTGAGTATGAGTGTGTGAGTATGAGCAAAGCCCGTCTACAGAGAGCCTGGCCACTCCCTATTAAGTCCTATTGTACCGAATTGTGGTTGTAGTTCCACCAGAGTTCCACTGGGGGTGATCGCACGAGTGCAGAATGAATAGGAGTCTATGGAGCTAGACGGCTAAATTTGTCCCTTTCACCGATTGCCGTTGAGAAATCTCAGATTTGATTGTAGGTTTTGACGCAGCAACTTATTTTTTTTTGGTTGCTGGCACTTTTTTCTGCCTACGGTATGTTTATGTATGTACTGTGAAATTTACATGGAAAATAAATTGAATTTGAGTACTTGTTGTATTCTTGTGATAGGAAATACAGGATACATATGGTATAGTATTGCCACCTTAAAAAAACAACAACAACCACCAATGTCTCGCTCAATAGTGCTAATATCAATAAAAATTGAAAAAGGAGAAAAATCACAGGTGTGCAATGATAAATTGTTTTAATAGTGGGCAAAAAAAAACCCTCCTCTAGTCAAGTGTTTACCTGTGTCCGCTGTGTTGTCGATGCCTCGAGAGAAAAGAAGTGCAGAGCGCGAAAGCCCCAAAGTGACTGAAGGATTGCCGTAAAGCAGTATCTCTGGTCATAAGATGTGTACGACATCATTGACATTTTAAGACTTTTTAAAGCAAATAAGTGACTAAAAAATCTAACACCCTGCAATGTGTAATTTCTTTGCATCTCCTTTCGAATACAACATTTAAATTACTAGACAAAAAATTTTATCCTGAGAAAAGTGGATTTTGAGGGGTATAGCTCCATAGACCTCCATTCATTCTGCCCTCGTCCTGTGAGCGCCCTCATGTGGAACAGAGTGGAACTGCAACCAGTTCAGAAGCCGGAAGTTTACTGAGAGTTGGAGTTCTCCCCTTATTAGACATTCTCTGGTATGAGTGTGAGTATAAGTGAGAGTGTTAGTGTGTGTGTTTACTCTTTCCACTGGTTTGACTATTCAGGTCTGGTGGAAGTGGTGCAGGACGCAGTGACTCTGGCGACGATCCATCAGGAATGGGGTTTATCCGGAGCGCTGAGGGAAGACACCTTAGAGAAGTGGTTCCACATGAGGAACAAGACTAAAGAGGACTACGAGAAGGTGACGGATCAGTACTATAGCAAAAATAACATATAATACATATATAATACATAATACATATAACATATAATAATTTCTGTAATCTATATTTTCTGTTTGACTGTGAAAATAAATAAGTGTAAATACTTGCAATACTGACGTTGTTTCAAGAGCATCACTGCTCACGTAAAATATTGATACCAAATGTTTTAACTTGTAATTTTCTTACTGTGAAAAAGAATGCGCAAAATAGACTAAGTGGGAAAAATTTACGTACAGCTGTCATACACACAGCGAGAGCAGAAACACACACACACACACACACACACACACACAGACACAGACTGACCTTGAATCTCTAACACACACACTGTCCTTCCCTCAGGCTGTGCTGAACTTCCTCCACTCGTGTGCCGGCTGGTGTGTCGTGACGTTTGTTCTGGGCATCTGTGACCGTCACAATGACAACATCATGATCAAACACAGCGGCCACATGTTCCACATCGACTTCGGGAAGATCATGGGAAACGCGCAGAAGTTTGGCAGCATCAGGAGGTGAGTGTTTGTTCTCTTGTCTCGTAGTCTTTGAGTAATCGAAAGGAAACCCTTATAAAAGAAGTGTGTGTTTGTGAATGCAGAGACCGAACGCCCTTCATCTTCACGCCGGAGATGCAGCGCTTCATCACAGGCGGCGACGAGAACCCTCAGCGCTTCCATCGGTTCGTGGAGCTGTGCTGTACCGCTTACAACAGCCTGCGCACACACACACCACTGCTGCTCAGCCTCCTGCAGCCGGTGAGACAGACACACACACACACACACACACACACACACGGACACACCAGCTTCACTTCACTGACTCCTTCTGTTATCTGATGGTGTGTGTGTGTAGATGCTGGCGGCCGGAATGCCTGATATGAAGGATGTCCGGGATCTTCAGTATGTTCACAATAACCTGCGGCCACACGACTCTGAGCTCGAGGCCACTTCATATTTCACCAGGTCAGCAGAGATCAGAGAATACTGGAACTAGTGTATTGAAATAAGTAAGAGATAATGTACATCCAGCCGGTTGTTATCTCAGAATAAACACGACAGGGTGATCAGGATCAGTACTTACATCAGCCTGAAGGGGGTTTATTCTGAGAACACACACACACACACACTTATTCTTCTTCTTCTTATGCTGTCCATCGATTTCGAAGATGACGTCACTTCTAGGATGCTTTGTTGGAGTGTTGATGCAACCGCTGCTGACGGCGGTGCCATTGTAGGTGGCTGTGAAGCCCAATCCGAGAGCCACATGTCCTGCTGCAGTAAGGACATGTGAATGCTGAGTCTGGGTGTGGATATAGTTGTGACTGTGCTCGTTGAAGTCTGCGCTGATGTAGCTCGGTTCTGTTGAGCGCGCTTTAATTCGATCTGTTGGGCCCCCAGATCACATGCAGAACTCCATACCTGACGGTTGGCAGCTTTTGCTTCCAGGACTCCAGGGCTGATGCCACAGCTTTTCAGGGTCTCCTTGAGATGATCCTTGTATCGACGCTTCTGACCCCCAGGTCTCCTGTTGGCTGCGTATATCTGTCCATAGAGGACTTGCCGGGGTAGGCGGTGGGAGGGCATGCGGATAACGTGTTCAATCCATCACAGTTGCCGCCTAGCAAGGATTGCCTCCATGCAGCTGGAGTTGGTGCGCTGGAGAATGTCTGTGTGGGGGATTTTGTCTTTCCATGTGACACCTAGTATACGCTGTAGACATCTGATATGAAAACCCTCAAGACACCGAATATGCCTGCGGTAGGGAGTCCATGCTTCTGCACCAAACAGCACGGTGGAGACGCAGACTGCCTGGTAAACGGACACTTTGGTGAAAGTACAGAGACTTTAATAATAATAATAATAATACATTTTATTTCAAGGCGCCTTTCTCTGCACTCAAGGACACCGTACAAGGATACATAAGAAATTTAAAAGCACCAGAAATAATTAAACAACATTAAAAAAAAACAGCAGAAAGAGGCAGAGCAATTAAAATCAAGTGAGATAGGCAGTTTTGAACAGATGTGTTTTTAGTTGTGATTTGAAATGGGAGAATGAATCAATGTTTCTGAGTTGGGGTGGTAATGAGTTCCAGAGACGGATCTTTATTACCAAAGACTCGAGCTTGAAGTCTGCCAAAGGTAGAGGAGGCGAGATTAATGCGTGCCTGGATCTCGCTGTCTATGAGGCAGGTGGGTGTTAGAATGCTTCCAAGGTAGCTGAAGTGCTGAACCACCTTTACTGGTGAACCATGAATATAGAATTCAGGGGGTGTGGGGGTAGGGACCGTGGTCTGTACAATGATCTCTGTCTTTTGAATGTTAACTTGTAGGCCACAAGCCTGATACACTGCGCATACAACATCCAATGTGTGCTGCATTGCGGTAGGGCTGTGGGCTAGGAGGGCACAGTCATCGGCATATTGCAGTTCATGAATTGTGAGAGTAGTGCACTTGGTGATGGCTTGCAGGCGGCGAAGGTCAAAGAGGTTCCTGTCCAGACGAAACTGCAGGCAAACACCCTCATCGGAGCTGAGGGAATTGCGGGAGAGGAGGGTGACTGCTGCCAGGAAGAGGTTGAAGATCACTGGAGCCAGTACACACCCCTGTTTCACTCCTACCTGCACAGGAAAGGAGGGCGATTGAGATGTACCCACAGTCACACGAGCCTGCATGCCAAAATGAAACTGTTGTAGAATGTACAGAAATCTTGGTGGCACCCCAAACTTCTCCAGAATGACCCAAAGGACTTGACGGTCAATGGTGTCAAAAGCCTTTGCCAGGTCGATGAAGGCAATGAACAGGTCTTTATTCTGTTCTCTGGCCTTCTCTTGGATTTGGCGCAGGACAAAGATTAGGGATGGGTATCGTTAAGGTTTTAACGGTATTACTACTCTTACCGATACTGCTTATCGATCCGGTACTTTAACGGTATTCTTATCGGTTCTTTTTGTTATATTAATAATATATATATATATATATATATATATATATATATATATATATATATATATATATATATATATATATATATATATATATATATATATATATATAATTTAAAACATAATTAATAGGCTATTGCTTTATATTTTGAAATGTAAAATAAATATTAATAGCAAAATAAAAAGCAATGCTTTAACAAAACAAATAAAAACATGTATGTTATGCAGAAGGGTGCAGGGTTTTGTGTTTTATCTACAGAAGACATAGGACACCAAAAACAAAAGTACAAACGCATGGTCAAACAAACAAAGTATACAATAAAACGAATATACAAATTATATACCCAGTGCTTTAATTTCAGTAATGTCAACATTACTGTGCAGGTGAGTAATATGGGCTAAAAAGACATCTAATAAAGTAATCAAATGTAAAATAACACTGCATAGTTTATCATAGATAGATTAAAGCTTATAAAAGCCAAAAGTATTCATTCAAGAGCTGCGACTGATTTTCTCTTTCCCTTTTGTTGTTTGATTCACATTAATGGAGCAATCGTCAGCAGGTTTATTAGACTGCTGCCTCTTTAAGACCAAATGCAGATCTAATCATTATTAGGCCTACATCATATTTTCTCCCAACTATTTACGCCCATTTAAGACATACACTGTTTTTAAATGAATAAACTGTTTAAGTGAATCTCCAAGACGGTCATTTTTACACATGTTTGTTTGTGTATATTTCATCGTTTAGACGCGCACACGAAGCCCAAAGTAGGCTATACGTTGCTTGTCTCGTTGCGGTGTGTTTCGGAGCGCGCGCCGCCTTTGGAACAGCGTCTATTGCGTACATTTTGGTGCTTTTAATAGCTTTTTATTATCAAACGCGTCCCGCAGTTTAGCAACAGTAGAGACTGCATTTTACAACAATCACAGATCGTGCTGATTCTGACGTTACGTTTGGGTTTGAGGGAGAAATGACAGCGCTGTGAAAGGAAGGAAGTTGCGCTAGACAGAATGCGGCTTTAGTTTTTTATGGTTTTACCTCAAATCAAATATCTTATTTTTTATAATCATTGGAAGCCAAAATCGAAATCTAAAATAAAATGTTTAATATCAAAGAGCTAAAGTGTAACCATATACGTTTGATTGTTTAGTTCGCCTCATCATCACTCATTAAGCAGAGCTGTTGTGTTGTGCGCGCCGTGGCTCCGCGTGAAAAACCGTGCTCTCACACACACTCTCTCTCTCTTTAGCAAAAATGCATCACAGACAAATGGTTCAATATTATTATATAGAAGTGGCTGGCGAGATTAAATTAGCAAGATAACGTCTTTATAGCAATAATAAATAGCACGTGTGTAGTTTCTTAATTTCTCCAGTACCGACAGCAGAACCGATAACGTCCGAGCTTATCGATCCAGCGGTCTTTCAAAATTCAGCACCGGGGCCCGTTTAATACCGGGTTTCGGTACCCATCCCTAACAAAGATCATGTCGGAGGTGGACCGATCCTTCCTGAAGCTGCACTGAGACTCAGGAAGGATCCTTTCTGTGATGCTCTTGGTAAGATGGGACAGCATGACCCTCGTTAATATTTTCCCTGCCACAGAGAGCAGGGATATGCCACGACTGTTTCCACAGATGGACTTGTCACCTTTTTTCTTGTGGATGGTAACAATGTGTGAGTCTTTCCAGCCTTGAGGAACAGTTTTTTGTGCCCATACTATCTGGATGAGTTGGTGGAAGGTTTTGGTGAGCAGGTACCCGCCTTTCTTTAGAGCTTCTGCAGGGATTCCATCAGGACCAGCAGACTTATTGTCCTTGAGGCTTCGTACTGCTATAAGGACTTCTGAGAACTCGGGTGGGTCATCAAGCTCATGTACAGGTGGAAGCACTGGGAGGCGCTGCAGGACAGTGGGGTCAGTCGGATTATTTTGATTGAGAAGGGTGTTAAAATGTTCAGCCCAACGCACAAGAATTTCTTGTTTGTCCTTGTGCAGAATTGTACCATTTGCAGATCTAATAGGGGTGATTCTGTGTTTTTGGGGTCCATATAGTGATTTCATTGCATCGTAGAAAGCTTGAGAGTTGTTGGTGTCCGCATAGCCTTGGATTTCATGGGCTTTCCTAAGCCACCAATCATTCTCCATTATGCGAAGCCTGCGTTGCACCTCAGCACGGATATTACTCCAGTGTGAGCGCAGAGAGGGAGATTGTGGATTGGAGAGGTGAGCAGTGAAGGCTTAACGCTTCTCCTCCAGAAGGATCAGTATTTCGGGGCAGCTATCGTCAAACCAGTCCTGGTGACGCTTGGAAGTGAAACCAATTGTGTCAGTAGCAGCTTGTTGTATGGCTGAGCTAAAATTAGCCCATAGGCTTTCTGCTGTATTGTGTAGGGGATGAATGAGAACAGAGGAAAGGTTATTAGCCAAGCAGTGACGTCAGGGGATTTTAGGGCTCGGAAGTTGAGTCGCCTTGAGGGTTGATGCCTAGTGTGTTGGGGTCGGACCTTTAGGTGTATCTCGGATCTGATCAGCCGATGATCTGTTCAACACTCCGCACCACGCATTGCGTGTGTGTGAACACACACACACGCACACACGAAGGGGTTTATTCTGAGAAAACACACACACACACACACACACACACACACACACACACACACACACACACACACACACACACACACACACACACACACACACACACACACACACACACACACACACACACACACACACACACACACACACACACACACACACACACACACACACGAACGAACGAAGGGGTTTATTCTGAGAACACACACACACACCTACCCCTGAAGGGGTTTATTCTGAGATAACAAGCGGCTGGATGTACATTATCCCAGTGTTGGGCAAGTTACTTTTAAAAAGTAATTAGTTACAGTTACTAGTTACTTCTTCCAAAAAGTAACTAAATTAGTTTCTCAGTTACAAATTTTAAAAGTAACTAGTTACTTAAGAAAGTAACTATTGCGTTACTTTCAAGTAAAATTAAATTTTAAATGCTCAAATGTGACCCCACCTCTACCCCTCTTTAACGGAACTTAAAATAATGTTCAATTATTTATGATAAATCTGAATATTATAATGAAATGGACACTTAATACAATACATTATTAACAGAAACATGAAACATTGTACACACATCAAAAAAAAAAAAAATGTTGCTGTGGAACAAAGTGAGACTAGCCTCCAATCAGATTCGTTCCTTTAATTTCTTGAAGGAAAAAGTAATGTCTATACTTACATTTAGAGAAGGCTACTTTTGGATTATTTGGGCTCGTCGCCATACCTGTCTCTCGTTGACTGACTGGCTAGTGTTGTTCCTTGTGTGTCCTGTCCTGTCCGACTATGTGTTATGATGGGTCGTTCGCAATTCATGAGCGTTAGCCGTTAGTGATGATGGGTCGTTCGCGAATGAGCGTTAGTGATGATGGGTCGTTAGAGACTCTAAGAGCCGGCTCTTTTAGGTGAACGTCGGGAGCTGGCTCGCTATCTGAAGAGCCGACTCTATTTTTACAAATTTAGCCTATAGAAATTAAATAATTATGTAATAAAAATTTAAATATTATAGTCAAAGTCATTTAAAGAGCCGTTTGTGAGCCAAAAGAACAGGTGTTGTACTTAATTCCGACTCCCGGACAAATCGCACTCCCCCTTCGCGTGCACGCGCCTCCCACATAAGCGCGCTGAAGCGAGAAATGCACTTCTTTTCCCATATGCGTTGCAAAAACAAACAAACAAAAAAACATGGCAGATCGAT
The DNA here is from genome assembly GCA_031834385.1 of Semotilus atromaculatus. NCBI lineage: Eukaryota > Metazoa > Chordata > Actinopteri > Cypriniformes > Leuciscidae > Semotilus > Semotilus atromaculatus. The sequence continues at coordinate 939,091 of JAULUF010000039.1, read as the reverse complement.
TCAAACTATAAACTTCGACGGGTAAGGAATGAAGCTGTTAATTTCACTTAATTTAACTGAACTTAACTTTTGTGTGTTAACACGATGTGGTTCACATGAAAATATTGTATCACTCTCCCCATTGCACATTAATGTAATTAAAAATAATAACTCTCTTTTCAGTGAGCTGAGTCAAAAGAGTCGATCGCCCATCACTACTATGCGTGCTTTCGAACACCCGCCCAACTCTACCTCTGATTGACTTACAATGACATTTTACTCTACCTCAGCCAATCGTCAGCATTTATGCGCTTGTCTCGTGCTCTGCCCACTAACCAAGGAAGAACAGTAAAAAAAGTATTTGCCTCTCGCTCAGAGATCTAGTTGGTCTGATGAAAAAAAACAGCTTCATCAGTTAGGCTATAGTAACGCGCCGCATTTTTTGGCAGTAACGGTAACGGCGTTATTAGGATGAGAAGAGTAATCGATTAGATTACTCGTTACTGGAAAAAGTAATGCCGTTAGTAATAACGCCGTTATTCCCATCACTGCTCATTACATGGATACTTGCCACATAAGTAAATAATTAGACTGAAAATATTGAACTAAATATTTTATTAGCCCTTTACATGCAAAGCTTCCGCGGAGAGAGCAGTTTCAGCGGCGAGTTCAAACTAGACTGACATTTAAGAGATACGGCATACAGTCGGTCGAATCTGAGGCCTTCAACACCATTATCCTGCTGCCCTCTGAGTGTTTGTGGAGGTTCTGCTTTTTTAGGACTAGACTTTTTTTTCTGTTTCAGAAAGATTAAGGAGAGCATGGAGAGTTTCCCCGTGAAGTTAAACTTCCTGATCCACAATATGGTGCAGTTTTCCTCCGGCAGACGTTCGGAGCCGCTGACTGACAGCCGGATCTCCAACACATCCAACATCCAGCAGGCCGTGATCCAGAAATACAGCGGCAGCGGCAAAGATGTGGTGAGATTCCTTCAGGAAGACCTTCGAGAAGAGGATTGAATGAAGAGTGGGAATGAAAGAAGTTCAGTGGAGAATATTCAACTGTGCTGTTAATCTTTTGAACTAAAAATAATATCATCCCAGATAAGGCAGTCATACTTCAGTTTATGCTTGTGTAATCTTGGCTTATAATGACAAGTATACAGAAAAGTCTAAGTATATTTGGGCAGTAAATATTTTTTTTCACACACATTGTCTTCCATCTCATTAACATACGTTCAAATAGAGTAACATTGTAAGTTTAATGTAGATAAAGTTAACAAATGAAACGGTAACACTTTACAATAAGGTTCATTAGTTAATTACATTAGTTAGCATGAACTAATTATGAACTGCATGTTTACAGCATTTATTAATCTTTGTTAATGTCAACATTTACTAAAACTTAATTAATATCTTGGTAACAATAATGCACTGTGAACTAACATGAACAAACAATGAACAGCTTTATTTTTATGAAGCTTTTTACAAAGATGAATAAATACTGTAACAAATGTATTGTTCATGGTTAGTTTATGTTAGTTAATATATTAACTAATGTTAACTAATGAAACCATACAGTAAAGTGTTACCAATAAACAGGGAAGGCTGTGTTTGTGTAGTAAAGCGTATTGAGCAGTGTTCGGGTCCGAGCCTTCACAGAACTCTAGCAGACATCGAATGGCTCCTAATGACAGCAATGCTTCTCCTGTCAGACGTACGAGCTGAAGCTGACCATCGAGGACGGGTTCGTCATCAGTCACAAGAGCTTTGCTCAGTTCGAGATGCTCCACAAGCTACTTCAGAAGCACTTCATCGAGTCCACACTGCCCAAGTAAGAGTCTGTTTACACAGCCGGCCCAAGGAGGTGTGTGTGTGTGTGCGCAGTCAGTGAGTAAAATTGAAGTGAGTGAGTGCAGTGCAGTCAGTGAGTTAGTGCAGTGAGTGAGTGAGGGCAGTGAGTGAGTGCAGTGAGAGTGAGTGAGTGATTGCAGTGAGGGCAGTGAGTGAGTGCAGTGAAAGTACAGTGAGTGAGTGCAGTGAAAGTACAGTGAGTGAGGGCAGTGAGTGAGTGATTGCAGTGAGGGCAGTGAGTAAGTGCAGTGAAAGTACAGTGAGTGAGTGCAGTGAAAGTACAGTGAGTGAGGGCAGTGAGTGAGTGATTGCAGTGAGGGCAGTGAGTAAGTGCAGTGAAAGTACAGTGAGTGAGTGCAGTGAAAGTACAGTGAGTGAGGGCAGTGAGTGAGTGCAGTGAAAGTGCGGTGAGTGAGGGCAGTGAAAGCACAGTGAGTGAGGGCAGTGAGTGAGTGCAGTGAAAGTACGGTGAGTGAGGGCAGTGAAAGTGCGGTGAGTGAGGGCAGTGAGTGAGTGCAGTGAAAGTACAGTGAGTGAGGGCAGTGAAAGTGCGGTGAGTGAGGGCAGTGAGTGAGTGCAGTGAAAGTGCGGTGAGTGAGGGCAGTGAAAGTGCGGTGAGTGAGGGCAGTGAGTGAGTGAGTGAGTGCAGTGAAAGTGCAGTGAAAGTACAGTGAGTGAGTGCAGTGAGTGCAGTGAGAGTGAGTGAGTGATTGCAGTGAGGGCAGTGAGTGAGTGCAGTGAAAGTACAGTGAGTGAGTGCAGTGAAAGTACAGTGAGTGAGGGCAGTGAGTGAGTGAGGGCAGTGAGTGAGTGATTGCAGAGAGTAAGTGCAGTGAAAGTACAGTGAGTGAGTGCAGTGAAAGTACAGTGAGTGAGGGCAGTGAGTGAGTGATTGCAGTGAGGGCAGTGAGTAAGTGCAGTGAAAGTACAGTGAGTGAGTGCAGTGAAAGTACAGTGAGTGAGGGGAGTGAGTGAGTGCAGTGAAAGTGCGGTGAGTGAGGGCAGTGAAAGTACAGTGAGTGAGGGCAGTGAGTGAGTGCAGTGAAAGTACGGTGAGTGAGGGCAGTGAAAGTGCGGTGAGTGAGGGCAGTGAGTGAGTGCAGTGAAAGTGCGGTGAGTGAGGGCAGTGAAAGTACAGTGAGTGAGGGCAGTGAGTGAGTGAGTGAGTGATTGCAGTGAGGGCAGTGAAAGTACAGTGAGTGAGGGCAGTGAGTGAGTGCAGTGAAAGTACAGTGAGTGAGGGCAGTGAAAGTGCGGTGAGTGAGGGCAGTGAAAGTGCGGTGAGTGAGGGCAGTGAGTGAGTGAGTGAGTGATTGCAGTGAGGGCAGTGAGTGAGTGCAGTGAAAGTGCAGTGAAAGTACATTGAGTGAGTGCAGTGAGGCAGTGAGTGAGGGCAGTGAAAGTGCGGTGAGTGAGGGCAGTGAGTGAGTGAGTGAGTGATTGCAGTGAGGGCAGTGAGTGAGTGCAGTGAAAGTGCAGTGAAAGTACATTGAGTGAGTGCAGTGAAAGTGCAGTGAGTGAGGGCAGTGAGGCAGTGAGTGAGGGCAGAGTGCAGTGTAGGGCTGTAACAATTCCTCGATTCAAGTCGAGTACTCGATTTAAAAATATCCTCGATTGCAATTTACCCGTGTCGAGTAACCGGCAAAATACCGGAAGTGGTGCATTCCACAGACGAGAATCCATAAACCACATTATTACACCGTTTTCTAAGCCTACGCGATCTATTTAAAACCATTTACAATCATAATAAAGCATAGTGCTATCATGAAATCACAATGGCTGTGAATCAGTTAAAATAAATTTAAGCCTATGTGCTGTTTTTTTCCCCCCACAGAGAAGCACGAACCTTTAATTATTTACATGCGTGCAGGTTGTGTTAAAAGTACCTCAGCTCCGTTCACAGTAAATGCTGCTCCACACATTCTCAGTCTCTGCATGTGCTGGAGCGCAAAACCTCTGACGCGTGTTTCATAGTTGGACTGTCATCATTTTTATGCGTGACAGTGTCTCGGGTTTCTCAAACTCCATCTCTGCGTGCGAGTTTGTCTGCTTAACGTTCATCTGCACGCGCCACGCAGTGTGTGCCGTTTCACAAGAGTTGTAGCGCAACTCATTTGAAAATCTACGCCAACACAGGAGAATATATAAATATATATATAATATACACTCACCGGCCACTTTATTAGGTACACCTGTCCAACTGCTCGTTAACACTTAATTTCTAAGCAGCCAATCACATGGCGGCAACTCAGTGCATTTAGGCATGTAGACATGGTCAAGACAATCTCCTGCAGTTCAAACCGAGCATCAGTATGGGGAAGAAAGGTGATTTGAGTGACTTTGAACGTGGCATGATTGTTGGTGCCAGAAGGGCTGGTCTGAGTATTTCAGAAACTGCTAATCTACTGGGATTTTCACGCACAACCATCTCTAGGGTTTACAGAGAATGGTCCGAAAAAGAAAAAACATCCAGTGAGCGGCAGTTCTGTGGGCGGAAATGCCTTGTTGATGCCAGAGGTCAGAGGAGAATGGCCAGACTGGTTCGAGCTGATAGAAGGGCAACAGTGACTCAAATAACCACCCGTTACAACCAAGGTGGGCAGAAGAGCATCTCTGAATGCACAGTACGTCGAACTTTGAGGCAGATGGGCTACAGCAGCAGAAGACCACACCGGGTGCCACTCCTTTCAGCTAAGAACAGGAAACTGAGGCTACAATTTGCACAAGCTCATCGAAATTGGACAATAGAAGATTGGAAAAACGTTGCCTGGTCTGATGAGTCTCGATTTCTGCTGCGACATTCGGATGGTAGGGTCAGAATTTGGCGTCTACAACATGAAAGCATGGATCCATCCTGCCTTGTATCAACGGTTCAGGCTGGTGGTGGTGGTGTCATGGTGTGGGGAATTTTTTCTTGGCACTCTTTGGGCCCCTTGGTACCAATTGAGCATCGTTGCAACGCCACAGCCTACCTGAGTATTGTTGCTGACCATGTCCATCCCTTTATGACCACAATGTACCCAACTTCTGATGGCTACTTTCAGCAGGATAATGCGCCATGTCATAAAGCTGGAATCATCTCAGACTGGTTTCTTGAACATGACAATGAGTTCGCTGTACTCAAATGGCCTCCACAGTCACCAGATCTCAATCCAATAGAGCATCTTTGGGATGTGGTGAAACGGGAGATTCGCATTCATGGATGTGCAGCCGACAAATCTGCGGCAACTGTGTGATGCCATCATGTCAAAATGGACCAAACTCCCTGAGGAATGCTTCCAGCACCTTGTTGAATCTATGCCACGAAGAATTGAGGCAGTTCTGAAGGCAAAAGGGGGTCCAACCCGTTACTAGCATGGGGTACCTAATAAAGTGGCCGGTGAGTGTAGAAATATATGCAAATTGTTGTTCATTGCGATTTTTAAAATAAAAGTTTAACCCTTGCACTGAGTTTGCATGTTTTGACGTGCACTGCACATGTTCTTGTACAAAAAATTACAGCAGCTGTTGCATTTCTATCGTACAGAAGTGACCAAATATTAAAGATTAATTTGATATTTGAATTAAATTTTGTTGGGCTAATTTTAAATAAGGATTTGATCGTGCCTTAATGTAGCCAAGCCGTTGGTGCTCTCTGCGGACATTTGTTTTTACGTAATGTACATAAGTTATGTTTATATCATTTATTTTTAGGGCTGTCAAATGATTAATCACGATTAATCGCATCCAAAATAAAAGTTTGTGTTTACATAATAAATGTGTTTGTACTGTGTATAATTATTTTATATATATAAATACATACACATGCTTGTATATATTTAAGAAATATTAGCATGTATATACTATACATAGATTTATATATAATTTATATTATATATAAATATAAATATTTTATATATAAATAACACATTTTTCTTAAATATATAAATGCACGTGTGTGTACTTATATATACAAAATAATTTTACACAGTACAAACACATTTATTATGTAAACACAAACTTTTATTTTGGATGCGATTAATCGTGATTAATCATTTGACAGCCCTATTTATTTTACATGGTGTATTTTAACAGCGTTGTTCAATAAAACCCATTTGATTACTTTGATACTTTATTTGAACAAATAATTATTGCTTGTTATATATTTAGGTAACACTTTAATACATATTTAAATGTTTTTAATGTATTAACCAACATGAACTAACAATGAACAATACATTTGTAACTGTATTTATTAATCATTGTTAAAGTTAGTTTCATTTTTTTTCATGTTAGTTCACAGTACATTAATGCTAACAAATACAACCTTTGATTTTAATATTGTATTAGTAAATGTTGAAAGTAATATTACATTAAGATTAGTAAATGCTGTAGAAGTATTGTTCATTCTTAGTATTTTAACTAAGGTAGTTAATTAATGAACCATATTGTAAAGTGTTACCTATTTGTATTTATTTGTATACCAAGTCATTTTAAAGGTTGTTGTTCACTTGGATCTATTTTTATCATCACAACATTTTATCCGATTACTCGATTAATCGATGGAATAATCAGTAGAATACTCGATTACTAAAATAATCGATAGCTACAGCCCTAGTGCAGTGAGTGAGTGAGTGATTGCAGTGAGGGCAGTGAGTGAGTGCAGTGAAAGTACAGTGAGTGAGGACAGTGAGTGCAGTGAAAGTACAGTGAGTGAGTGCAGTGAGAGTGATTGCAGTGAGTGAGTGCAGTGAAAGTACAGTGAGTGAGGACAGTGAGTGCAGTGAAAGTGCAGTGAGTGAGGGCAGTGAGTGAGTGAGTGCAGTGAAAGTGCAGTCAGAGTGATTGCAGTGAGGGCAGTGAGTGAGTGCAGTGAAAGTAAGTGAGGACAGTGAGTGCAGTGAAAGTACAGTGAGTGAGGGCAGTGAGTGAGTAAGTGCAGTGAGAGTGATTGCAGTGAGGGCAGTGAGTAAGTGCAGTGAGTGAGGGCAGTGAGTGAGTGCAGTGAGAGTGATTGCAGTGAGGGCAGTGAGTGAGTGCAGTGAAAGTACAGTGAGTGAGTGCAGTGAAAGTGCAGTGAGTGAGGACAGTGAGTGCAGTGAAAGTACAGTGAGTGAGTGCAGTGAAAGTACAGTGAGTGAGGACAGTGAGTGCAGTGAAAGTACAGTGAGTGAGGGCAGTGAGTGAGTGAGTGCAGTGAAAGTGCAGTGAGAGTGATTGCAGTGAGTGCAGTGAAAGTACAGTGAGTGAGGGCAGAGAGTGCAGTGAAAGTGCAGTGAGTGAGGGCAGTGAGTGAGTGCAGTGAAAGTGCAGTGAGTGAGGGCAGTGAGTGAGTGAGGGCAGTGAGTGAGTGAGTGCAGTGAAAGTACAGTGAGTGAGTGCAGTGAAAGTACAGTGAGTGCAGTGAAAGTGCAGTGAGTGAGGACAGTGAGTGCAGTGAAAGTACAGTGAGTGAGGGCAGAGAGTGCAGTGAAAGTGCAGTGAGTGAGGGCAGTGAGTGAGTGAGTGCAGTGAAAGTACAGTGAGTGAGTGCAGTGAAAGTACAGTGAGGACAGTGAAAGTGCAGTGAGTGAGGACAGTGAGTGCAGTGAAAGTACAGTGAGTGAGTGCAGTGAAAGTACAGTGAGTGCAGTGAGTGAGGACAGTGAGTGCAGTGAAAGTACAGTGAGTGAGGGCAGAGAGTGCAGTGAAAGTGCAGTGAGTGAGGGCAGTGAGTGAGTGAGTGCAGTGAAAGTACAGTGAGTGAGTGCAGTGAAAGTACAGTGAGGACAGTGAAAGTGCAGTGAGTGAGGACAGTGAGTGCAGTGAAAGTACAGTGAGTGAGTGCAGTGAAAGTACAGTGAGTGAGGGCAGTGAGTGCAGTGAAAGTACAGTGAGTGAGGGCAGAGAGTGCAGTGAAAGTGCAGTGAGTGAGGACAGTGAGTGCAGTGAAAGTACAGTGAGTGAGGGCAGAGAGTGCAGTGAAAGTGCAGTGAGTGAGGGCAGTGAGTGAGTGAGTGCAGTGAAAGTACAGTGAGGACAGTGAAAGTGCAGTGAGTGAGGACAGTGAGTGCAGTGAAAGTACAGTGAGTGAGTGCAGTGAAAGTACAGTGAGTGAGGGCAGTGAGTGCAGTGAAAGTACAGTGAGTGAGGGCAGTGAGTGAGTGAGTGCAGTGAAAGTGCAGTGAGTGAGTGCAGTGAAAGTGCAGTGAGGGCAGTGAAAGTGCAGTGAAAGTACAGTGAGTGAGTGCAGTGAAAGTACAGTGAGTGCAGTGAAAGTGCAGTGAGTGAGGACAGTGAGTGCAGTGAAAGTACAGTGAGTGCAGTGAAAGTGCAGTGAGTGAGGACAGTGAGTGCAGTGAAAGTACAGTGAGTGAGGGCAGTGAGTGAGTGAGTGAGTGAGTGCAGTGAGGGCAGTGAGTGAGTGCAGTGAAAGTACAGTAAGTGAGAGAGTGCAGCGAGTATGTGAGTGAGTGCAGGGCAGTGAGTGTGAGAGTTAGGGCAGTGAGTCAGTGCTGTTCTTCCACAGCCGGCCTGATTGGCCTGATGAGGAAAGTGTGTGCCGCACTGATCCTGATCTGCTGTTCTCCTGCTTCCAGGTTCCCCAGCTGGTTCCACATGTCCTTCACGGCGAGCAGGAGGATGGTTCTGCTGAACCGGTACCTGAAGGAGCTGTTCTCCGGGCCCTGCAGAGGAGTAAGCATGACAGAGCCACTTCCCAGAGTTCACAGCACCATCACTGATGTTTCCCAGAGTTCACTGCACCATCACTGATGTTTCCCAGAGTTCACTGCACCATCACTGATGTTTCCCAGAGTTCACTGCACCATCACTGATGTTTCCCAGAGTTCACTGCACCATCACTGATGTTTCCCAGAGTTCACTGCACCATCACTGATGCTTCACTGTGTTTATGACAGAACGAGTACGTCTGCAGCCTGTTCCTGGACAGACCGAACGCTGTCTGCAAATCAGGTGATGTTTCCATATCAGTGATGTTTACATCAGTGACAGCAGCTTCTGATGATTCATTCTGAATCTTAATTCAATTTAATTTATTCAAATAACTGAATAATCCTTGATTTAATGAAATCATAAATGCATTTGATTGTTAAATGCAATTTGATTGTTAAATGCATACATCTTACAGTGAAGTACTATAGTGTGTAAAAAGTAATATTTTCTGTATATTTATAATATACATTTTTCCCAGTGTTAATGTGTTTATAATATAGTTAATGTCAGGGCTCTCACGAAGCGGATAATAAATCACAGCTAGCTAGTTATAATAGTCACAGCGCCATCTCAGTCCCAATGAAATGCTGCTCTTCCTTTCAGTTTCATGATCAGTGATAACACAGATCTGTTGTCTTCTGGCTTTGACTGGTTTAGGGATTCATTCACATATTTTATTCCCAAACCAGCGATAATTTGAAGGTTTAAATGGATCGGAATTTCCAAGTGCTTTACATTTTCATAAACAAGTTATTTCTTGTTTAAAACTGTAATGTTCCCGCAGTTCTGCGTCAGTTAGCGGCTCCTTGTTTCTGTTTGTTTCAGAACCAGATGCTCCTCTCCGACCACAGGTTCAGCTCTACCTGTCTTATAAAGACTTTAAACTGTCTGTCATGATAAAGCACTTGAAAAATATTGTAAGTCATTTTTTCAACCCTTCTTGATTTTAAAATGTTGTGTTCACTTAACTAACTCACTCACACTACTGACCAAATGTTTGAAAGAGTTATGATTTGAAAGAAGTCTCTTCTGCTCACCAAGGCTGCATTTATTTGATTAATAATATTTCACAACATTTATGTTTTTATTGTATTTTCAGTTGGATGTTCATCTAATCTAATCTAAGAAAAACACTCCATTAATGATGTATAAATAATGTTTTTGTGCTAACGTTCTAAGAACATTATTAAAGACCAGATGATATTACCGTTACTGGAAGAGCGTTTTTTCATAACTTTGTGAGAATGTTCGCTGGCTGATGTGTTTTGAAGCAGATCTGTGTGTGTGTTTGTGTTTGTCTCTCTCAGAGGTTGTCTAATGGCTCATGTCCGGATGCGTATGTGGTCACGCGACTGAGGCCCGACCCACACGACCAGAGCAAGAGGAAGACTAAAGCAGTCCGCAGCAACGACAATCCCACATTCAATGAACTGGTGAGCATAAACACCAGCTACAAGTGAAGATGTTTTTTAAGCGCATGTTTCCAGCAGCAGTGGATCTGAGTGTGAGGTTGCTGTTTCTCTTAGATCGAGTACAGGAACGTGCTGAAGCTCCACGGCCGTGTGCTGGAGGTCACGGTGAAGAGCAGAAAGGCTTTCGTTGCTGCCACAAACGTGGTTCTGGGAGAGCGGGTTCTGGACCAGGAGAAGTGGTTTCCTCTGGGCTTCTCTGCGGTTTAAAGACCAGCGCTCACTGAACATGAAGCTTAGCGTTTCACAGAACCATCAGCTGTTTACATGATCTCTACGTTTCTGGCAGAGATCATATAATATGAAGGAAAGATGGCGATCAGTATTAATAAAACTCACCGGATGGGGTTTCTTGCCACTGTCTCCTTGCTCTCGCTGCTCAGACACGTTAAAGCTGTACTGTAAACTATTGTAGATCGGATTCACTGTATTCTAGAGCTGCTTTGTTGTACCTGTATTAGAAACCACTGATTCTTCACACACTGATTTTACTGTAAAACTGATTTTAAGGAATCTGTATTGTATGAAGTGCTAAATTAATAAAAGTAAAACTTGATAAATATATATGGCAATTAAGAACTCTTTATTCCTAAAGAAAGTTGAGTTGTTTCCCAGAACTCAACATGCTTATCTTCATCTTCATCATCCTCATCCAGCTGTGATTCTGAAGGAGCTTTATATATCATTAGGGTTAGTCAGTCTGAGAGAAGAGGAGTGAGGATCCGCTGTAGTGTAGAGGACTGGTTACTGCTGATCAACACGGTTCATCAGATACGAGCAGTTGGAGGAATAATGAGATCAGGTTCCTCAGATCCACGTTCCTGAAGCTCAGCTCAAACATGACCACTCTCACTTGATGCTAGTAACTGAAGCCCTTGACCAGCTTGTCAGGGTGTAGATTGGAGTTTGGACTAAACTCTGCGTGTAGACTGGGGTTGGGACTAAACTCTGCGTGTAGACTGGGGTTCGGACTAAACTCTGCGTGTAGACTGGGGTTGGGACTAAACTCTGCGTGTAGACTGGGGTTCGGACTAAACTCTGCGTGTAGACTGGGGTTCGGACTAAACTCTGCGTGTAGATTGGGGTTCGGACTAAAAACTGCGTGTAGACTGGGGTTCGGACTAAAAACTGCGTGTAGACTGGGGTTCGGACTAAAAACTGCGTGTAGACTGGGGTTCGGACTAAAAACTGCGTGTAGATTGGGGTTCGGACTAAAAACTGCGTGTAGATTGGGGTTCGGACTAAACTCTTCGTGTAGACTGGGGTTCGGACTAAAAACTGCGTGTAGACTGGGGTTCGGACTAAAAACTGCGTGTAGACTGGGGTTCGGACTAAAAACGGCGTGTAGACTGGGGTTCGGACTAAAAACTGCGTGTAGATTGGGGTTCGGACTAAAAACTGCGTGTAGATTGGGGTTCGGACTAAACTCTTCGTGTAGACTGGGGTTCGGACTAAAAACTGCGTGTAGACTGGGGTTCGGACTAAAAACTGCGTGTAGACTGGGGTTCGGACTAAAAACTGCGTGTAGACTGGGGTTCGGACTAAAAACTGCGTGTAGATTGGGGTTCGGACTAAACTCTTCGTGTAGACTGGGGTTCGGACTAAACTCTTCGTGTAGACTGGGGTTCGGACTAAACTCGGCGTGTAGACTGGGGTTCGGACTAAAAACTGCGTGTAGACTGGGGTTCGGACTAAAAACTGCGTGTAGACTGGGGTTCGGACTAAAAACTGCGTGTAGATTGGGGTTCGGACTAAAAACTGCGTGTAGATTGGGGTTCGGACTAAACTCTTCGTGTAGACTGGGGTTCGGACTAAAAACTGCGTGTAGACTGGGGTTCGGACTAAACTCTTCGTGTAGACTGGGGTTCGGACTAAAAACTGCGTGTAGACTGGGGTTCGGACTAAAAACTGCGCGTAGATTGGGGTTCGGACTAAAAACTGCGTGTAGATTGGGGTTCGGACTAAACTCTTCGTGTAGACTGGGGTTCGGACTAAAAACTGCGTGTAGACTGGGGTTCGGACTAAAAACTGCGTGTAGACTGGGGTTCGGACTAAAAACTGCGTGTAGACTGGGGTTCGGACTAAACTCTTACTGTAGATTGGGGTTCGGACTAAAAACTGCGTGTAGACTGGGGTTCGGACTAAAAACTGCGTGTAGACTGGGGTTCGGACTAAAAACTACGTGTAGATTGGGGTTCGGACTAAAAACTGCGTGTAGATTGGGGTTCGGACTAAACTCTTCGTGTAGACTGGGGTTCGGACTAAAAACTGCGTGTAGACTGGGGTTCGGACTAAAAACTGCGTGTAGATTGGGGTTCGGACTAAACTCTGCGTGTAGACTGGGGTTCGGACTAAACTCTTCATGTAGATTGGGGTTCGGACTAAAAACTGCGTGTAGACTGGGGTTCGGACTAAAAACTGCGTGTAGACTGGGGTTCGGACTAAAAACTGCGTGTAGACTGGGGTTCGGACTAAACTGCGTGTAGACTGGGGTTCGGACTAAAAACTGCGTGTAGACTGGGGTTCGGACTAAACTCAGAGTGTAGATTGGGGTTCGGACTAAACTCGGTGTGTAGATTGGGGTTCGGACTAAACTCAGAGTGTAGATTGGGGTTCGGACTAAACTCGGTGTGTAGACTGGGGTTCGGACTAAACTCGGCGTGTAGATTAGGAGTTCGGACTAAAGTCTGCGTGTAGATTGGGGTTCGGACTAAACTCGGCGTGTAGATTAGGAGTTCGGACTAAAGTCTGCGTGTAGATTGGGGTTCGGACTAAACTCGGTGTGTAGATTGGGGTTCGGACTAAACTCTGCGTGTAGATTGGGGTTCGGACTAAACTCTGCGTGTAGACTGGGGTTCGGACTAAACTCTGCGTGTAGACTGGGGTTCGGACTAAACTCTGCGTGTAGATTGGGGTTCGGACTAAACTCGGCGTGTAGATTGGGGTTCGGACTAAACTCGGCGTTTAGATTGGGGGTTCGGACTAAAAACTGCGTGTAGACTGGGGTTCGGACTAAAAACTGCGTGTAGACTGGGGTTCGGACTAAAAACTGCGTGTAGACTGGGGTTCGGACTAAAAACTGCGTGTAGATTGGGGTTCGGACTAAAAACTGCGTGTAGATTGGGGTTCGGACTAAAAACTGCGTGTAGACTGGGGTTCGGACTAAAAACTGCGTGTAGATTGGGGTTCGGACTAAACTCTTCGTGTAGACTGGGGTTCGGACTAAAAACTGCGTGTAGATTGGGGTTCGGACTAAAAACTGCGTGTAGACTGGGGTTCGGACTAAAAACTGCGTGTAGACTGGGGTTCGGACTAAAAACTGCGTGTAGATTGGGGTTCGGACTAAAAACTGCGTGTAGATTGGGGTTCGGACTAAAAACTGCGTGTAGACTGGGGTTCGGACTAAAAACTGCGTGTAGATTGGGGTTCGGACTAAACTCTTCGTGTAGACTGGGGTTCGGACTAAAAACTGCGTGTAGACTGGGGTTCGGACTAAAAACTGCGTGTAGATTGGGGTTCGGACTAAACTCTTCGTGTAGACTGGGGTTCGGACTAAAAACTGCGTGTAGATTGGGGTTCGGACTAAACTCTTCATGTAGACTGGGGTTCGGACTAAAAACTGCGTGTAGATTGGGGTTCGGACTAAACTCTGCGTGTAGACTGGGGTTCGGACTAAACTCTGCGTGTAGATTGGGGTTCGGACTAAACTCGGCGTGTAGATTGGGGTTCGGACTAAACTCGGCGTTTAGATTGGGGGTTCGGACTAAAAACTGCGTGTAGACTGGGGTTCGGACTAAAAACTGCGTGTAGACTGGGGTTCGGACTAAAAACTGCGTGTAGACTGGGGTTCGGACTAAAAACTGCGTGTAGATTGGGGTTCGGACTAAAAACTGCGTGTAGATTGGGGTTCGGACTAAAAACTGCGTGTAGACTGGGGTTCGGACTAAAAACTGCGTGTAGATTGGGGTTCGGACTAAACTCTTCGTGTAGACTGGGGTTCGGACTAAAAACTGCGTGTAGATTGGGGTTCGGACTAAACTCTTCATGTAGACTGGGGTTCGGACTAAAAACTGCGTGTAGATTGGGGTTCGGACTAAACTCTTCGTGTAGACTGGGGTTCGGACTAAAAACTGCGTGTAGATTGGGGTTCGGACTAAACTCTTCATGTAGACTGGGGTTCGGACTAAAAACTGCGTGTAGATTGGGGTTCGGACTAAACTCTTCGTGTAGACTGGGGTTCGGACTAAAAACTGCGTGTAGATTGGGGTTCGGACTAAACTCTTCATGTAGACTGGGGTTCGGACTAAAAACTGCGTGTAGATTGGGGTTCGGACTAAACTCTGCGTGTAGACTGGGGTTCGGACTAAAAACTGCGTGTAGATTGGGGTTCGGACTAAACTCGGTGTGTAGATTGGGGTTCGGACTAAATTCGGTGTGTAGATTGGGGTTCGGACTAAACTCTTCATGTAGACTGGGGTTCGGACTAAAAACTGCGTGTAGATTGGGGTTCGGACTAAACTCGGTGTGTAGACTGGGGTTCGGACTAAATTCGGTGTGTAGATTGGGGTTCGGACTAAACTCGGCGTGTAGATTAGGAGTTCGGACTAAACTCGGTGTGTAGATTGGGGTTCGGACTAAACTCGGCGTGTAGATTAGGAGTTCGGACTAAACTCGGTGTGTAGATTAGGAGTTCGGACTAAACTCGGTGTGTAGATTAGGGGTTGGGACTAAACTCGGTGTGTAGATTAGGAGTTCGGACTAAACTCGGTGTGTAGATTAGGAGTTCGGACTAAACTCGGTGTGTAGATTAGGGGTTGGGACTAAACTCGGTGTGTAGATTAGGAGTTCGGACTAAACTCGGTGTGTAGATTAGGAGTTCGGACTAAACTCGGTGTGTAGATTGGGGTTCGGACTAAACTCGGCGTGTAGATTAGGAGTTCGGACTAAAGTCTGCGTGTAGATTGGGGTTGGAACTAAACTCGGCGTGTAGATTAGGAGTTCGGACTAAAGTCTGCGTGTAGATTAGGAGTTCGGACTAAAGTCTGCGTGTAGACTGGGGTTGGAACTAAACTCGGCGTGTAGACTGGGGTTGGAACTAAACTCGGCGTGTAGACTGGGGTTGGAACTAAACTCGGCGTGTAGACTGGGGTTTGAGGTTCTGTCGTAGACTGGCTCTACTGGAGAAGCGCGAGATCCAGAAAGTTATGAACTTTTCAGCAACAGAATCCATTAATCATTAGCAATGTTTCCATCCAAAGTTCTCAATTTAACTGGAATATGGCATAAAACATTTATGAATAAAGCAGTGTTTCCATTATATGTGTTCAAGAATACAAAACCTTCACTTCCTGGGAAACTGCCCTAAAATATCAGTAATGCAATCAGCTGTTTTCCCTCCATCATAAACGAGTGTCTCGAGCGTCAGACGAACACCGTAAACGCCATCATGTTCTCTAGCGTTCGGGAACACACTCGTGAGACGCTTCTGGAGGCAATTAAACAATCATTCTGATCACACACTTCAACTTTCAGAAACACCAAACCAACATTAGAGATGCTGCGATGCCATTGGTCCACTGGTTACTCCAGTTATCCAATCACAGCCTTCGCTGAGGCATCCCACATCGAGGGATCTATTCTGTAAATGTGTTTTCATCATAGTTTATGTGTCTTCTAATACCTAATTATGTGTATCTTGGTGTTCCATCCAGTGTTTTTCAGCATGTTCCTAAATTCAGACTTACACAGTTCATGCTCGCTCTGAAAAGTGAGACATGAGAACATATTTCAGGCCACAGTTTCATCCAGATATTCAAAATGTTAAACTAATGTTTGATCGCACTGAGAATGTCACAACACACATATACTGTAAAAGCGATCACAGGGAATGTGACATTGTTTTACTGTACAGTCTCTCTTTATAAAGAGTAAATGTTTAATATCCTTTACCCGTCGTCAGATTCTTCCTCTAGTGTGAGCGCATAGAAAACTACAATATAACATCAAATAAACAATCATGAACTCAAGTCAAAGACAGAACTCTGCATTCGTCTGAGGCTACTGAATATAAAGCAATATAAAACAAAAATGCCATGTATTCACATCAGCACTGAACTGCATTGTGGGAGTTATTTGCATCCATCAATAGTTTTCAGTCGCAGAAAAGAGGAGAAGAGGAGATTCTCTCTTACGAACTTTAAAAATGGAGACGTCTGTTTTGCAGCAGTACAGAAATTGTTTTATTTTTTTTCTTTTATATACGGATGGCCTTTAAAAGTTTTAGACAGAAAAGTTTTACATGAGATTAAGGGGAAATGAATTCCTTCCTTGATGTTGTTTGAGTCTCTCCTGTTTTCTGTCTATCGGGCACTTCTGAAGAATTGGCACCTCAGTCAACATGAGTCGTGTGTGTGTGTGTGTGTGTGTCAGATCCGCGTGAGCTGGTGCCACAGACTCGAGGGAAGAATACTCTCCACCTTCTCCATGATGAAGTTCAGCGGGGCAAACAGCGTGCTCAGAAACTGAGGGAGAAACGGACAGAAACCAGTCAAACTGCTCTGGACAGCACAGCGTCAGTCACATGATGAAACATGCAGAAGCACTTCAGCTTCAGGTGATCTGATCGGAACGGGCCGATACTGATATCCGATTACTATATAGCCGTACTATAATATTACAGGTTAAAATAAACAACAGAGCCCAGACTATTATATTAAAATATTTATTTTCACATATAATAATCACACTCAAGTTGTATACAAACATTTCAATTGTACATAAAGTAGTTTTCATAAAACTCTTCATGACAAGAAGACAACTTGGATTCAACCGCTCGATTCATAAGGATTTATTTTATGATCTCTTTATGAACATTATGAAGCGTCAGACTTTCAATGACTTTCAAAATATCAGTAACACTTTGCTTTAAGGCCTTTGTATGTATAATAAAAGTATTTTTAATGCATTATGTATTAATTGTATGATTAATGAATAACTGTAATCACAGTTATAATACATTATAATATTAAAGGGGTCATGACATGGTTTTTTGTTTTGTTTTATTATGTTCCCTTAGGTGCAATTATAGTATTACTATAGTTTTTTTTACAAAAAACTTAAAAAATTTAGTGATTTATGACCTTTTCCCACCCTGTTTCTCCCCCTCTGATTCAAACAGTCTGTTTTGGGGGCGTTTCCCCTTTAAGACTTCAGTGTTAACACCCACTGTTATGATAGAGATAGAGAGAGAGAGAGAGAGAGAGAGAGAGAGAGTTTGAAGGCGCTCGCTCGCTCTCTGCTCGTTCTTTCAGTAACATTCCCTGTCACACTCATCTCACTCACCGTTCAAATAAGGCTTTGGCGCGCTGCATATGCTGCAAATAAACTGCATCCGACTGCTTTCCGTTCGGCAGCGTATTCAAACACTCAAACAGGAACAGCACATCTGCGTGGCATAGCAATCTTCTTGTAAACAGACCCACTCGCTGCACGTCGAGTCGTCGACTGAACACATGTGGGCGAGAGCCGCACGACAACGATGCGAAATGAGGCGTAGTTGTCCTGCGCTGGAGGCGGTCATATGCAAACGACTGGTACGTCACTTCGTACCGTGACGTCACTTCTTACCATGGATCCAGAACGAGCTGTATTTAGAGCTTGATTAAATAAATGCTTCGTTTATAATGGGGAGGACGTCTTAAGCTATGAAACTTGCAGGAAGTTTTAATAGTACATAGATCTCTTATATACCAAAAGATCAAGGCAAATGGTTTCTCATGTCATGACCCCTTTAATGTTACCCCTTCAGAAAGTCTAATGCATTAGAACACGTGACAAATATTATGCATTTTAACTTTGGTTACCATTATCTATGAAAAGATATAATGCATTATAAATGTACATTGTGAATGCCTTTATGATGCATTTAAGCGAAGTGACAGAATGATGATTGCTAAATGATTGTAAACTCTCTCTGTAATGTTGTGTTTGTGTGATACTCACGGCTTTAGCGAACACTCCCATGAGCTCCGGGAACTGGTGCGTGAGCAGCGCTAGCATCGCCGTGAAGGAGCAGAGACCCGCCGTGAACAGGATGAAGAACGGCAGCTCTTTCTTGGGATACACTGACACCTCGTGGAACACTGCTTACACACACACACACACATTCAGGGTTAACTATTACTGCACCATCAGTCAATAATCACATGACTTAAACGCCACTGACACACGTTCATCGCGACTAACTGATTCAGTCACACAGCGGCTCACTGATTCATTCACACCGCGACTAACTGATTCAGTCACACAGCGGCTCAATGATTCATTCACACAGCGACTAACTGATTTAGTCACACAGCGGCTCACTGATTCATTCACACAGCGACTCACTGATTCAGTCACACAGCGACTCACTGATTCAGTCACACAGCGACTCACTGATTCAGTCACACAGTAGTGGGAGAGAGCTGAGTATAGGAGAAAGCTGAGTATAGGAGAAAGCGGAGTAGTGGGAGAAAGCGGAGTAGTGGGAGAAAGCGGAGTAGTGGGAGAAAGCTGAGTCTAGGAGAAAGCTGAGTATAGGAGAAAGCTGAGTATGGGAGAAAGCTGAGTATGGGAGAAAGCTGAGTATAGGAGAAAGCGGAGTAGTGGGAGAGAGCTGAGTATAGGAGAAAGCGGAGTAGTGGGAGAGAGCTGAGTATAGGAGAAAGCTGAGTATAGGAGAAAGCGGCGTATAGGAGAAAGCTGAGTAGTGGGAGAAAGCAGAGTATAGGAGAAAGCTGAGTATAGGAGAAAGCTGAGTATAGGAGAAAGCTGAGTATAGGAGAAAGCTGAGTATGGGAGAAAGCTGAGTATAGGAGAAAGCTGAGTATAGGAGAAAGCGGAGTAGTGGGAGAGAGCTGAGTATAGGAGAAAGCGGAGTAGTGGGAGAGAGCTGAGTATAGGAGAAAGCGGCGTATAGGAGAAAGCTGAGTAGTGGGAGAAAGCTGAGTCTAGGAGAAAGCTGAGTATAGGAGAAAGCTGAGTATAGGAGAAAGCGGAGTAGTGGGAGAGAGCTGAGTATAGGAGAAAGCGGAGTAGTGGGAGAGAGCTGAGTATAGGAGAAAGCGGCGTATAGGAGAAAGCTGAGTAGTGGGAGAAAGCTGAGTCTAGGAGAAAGCTGAGTATAGGAGAAAGCTGAGTCTAGGAGAAAGCTGAGTATGGGAGAAAGCTGAGTATAGGAGAAAGCTGAGTATAGGAGAAAGCAGAGTATAGGAGAAAGCTGAGTATAGGAGAAAGCTGAGTATAGGAGAAAGCTGAGTATAGGAGAAAGCTGAGTATAGGAGAAAGCTGAGTATGGGAGAAAGCTGAGTATAGGAGAAAGCTGAGTATAGGAGAAAGCGGAGTATAGGAGAAAGCTGAGTATGGGAGAAAGCTGAGTATAGGAGAAAGCTGAGTATAGGAGAAAGCGGAGTAGTGGGAGAGAGCTGAGTATAGGAGAAAGCGGAGTAGTGGGAGAGAGCTGAGTATAGGAGAAAGCGGAGTAGTGGGAGAGAGCTGAGTATAGGAGAAAGCTGAGTATAGGAGAAAGCGGCGTATAGGAGAAAGCTGAGTAGTGGGAGAAAGCTGAGTAGTGGGAGAAAGCTGAGTATAGGAGAAAGCTGAGTATAGGAGAAAGCTGAGTATAGGAGAAAGCTGAGTATGGGAGAAAGCTGAGTATAGGAGAAAGCTGAGTATAGGAGAAAGCGGAGTAGTGGGAGAGAGCTGAGTATAGGAGAAAGCGGAGTAGTGGGAGAGAGCTGAGTATAGGAGAAAGCTGAGTATAGGAGAAAGCGGCGTATAGGAGAAAGCGGAGTAGTGGGAGAAAGCTGAGTATAGGAGAAAGCTGAGTAGTGGGAGAGAGCTGAGTATAGGAGAAAGCGGAGTAGTGGGAGAGAGCTGAGTATAGGAGAAAGCTGAGTATAGGAGAAAGCGGCGTATAGGAGAAAGCGGAGTAGTGGGAGAAAGCTGAGTATAGGAGAAAGCTGAGTATGGGAGAAAGCGGAGTAGTGGGAGAGAGCTGAGTATAGGAGAAAGCGGAGTAGTGGGAGAGAGCTGAGTATAGGAGAAAGCTGAGTAGTGGGGAAAGCTGAGTAGTGGAGAAAGCGGAGTAGTGGGAGAAAGCTGAGTATAGGAGAAAGCTGAGTAGTGGAGAAAGCTGAGTATAGGAGAAAGCGGAGTAGTGGGAGAGAGCTGAGTAGTGGAGAAAGCTGAGTATAGGAGAAAGCGGAGTAGTGGGAGAGAGCTGAGTATAGGAGAAAGCTGAGTACTGGGAGAAAGCTGAGTAGTGGGAGAAAGCTGAGTAGTGGGAGAAAGCTGAGTAGTGGGAGAAAGCTGAGTAGTGGGAGAAAGCTGAGTAGTGGGAGAGAGCTGAGTAGTGGGAGAGAGCTGAGTAGTGGGGAAAGCTGAGTAGTGGAGAAAGCGGAGTAGTGGGAGAAAGCTGAGTATAGGAGAAAGCTGAGTAGTGGAGAAAGCTGAGTATAGGAGAAAGCGGAGTAGTGGGAGAGAGCTGAGTATAGGAGAAAGCTGAGTATAGGAGAAAGCGGAGTAGTGGGAGAGAGCTGAGTATAGGAGAAAGCTGAGTATAGGAGAAAGCGGAGTAGTGGGAGAGAGCTGAGTATAGGAGAAAGCTGAGTAGTGGGAGAAAGCTGAGTAGTGGGAGAAAGCTGAGTATAGGAGAAAGCTGAGTAGTGGGAGAAAGCGGAGTAGTGGGAGAGAGCTGAGTAGTGGGAGAAAGCTGAGTAGTGGGAGAAAGCTGAGTAGTGGGAGAAAGCTGAGTAGTGGGAGAAAGCTGAGTATGGGAGAGAGCTGAGTAGTGGGAGAGAGCTGAGTAGTGGGAGAGAGCTGAGTAGTGGGAGAGAGATGAGTAGTGGGAGAGAGATGAGTAGTGGGAGAGAGCTGAGTATAGGAGAAAGCTGAGTAGTGGGAGAAAGCTGAGTATAGGAGAAAGCTGAGTATAGGAGAAAGCTGAGTAGTGGGAGAGAGCTGAGTATAGGAGAAAGCTGAGTAGTGGGAGAAAGCTGAGTATAGGAGAAAGCGAAGTAGTAGGATAGAGCTGAGTAGTAGGAGAAAGCTGAGTAGTGGGAGAAAGCTGAGTATAGGAGAAAGCTGAGTATAGGAGAAAGCGGAGTAGTGGGAGAAAGCTGAGTATAGGAGAAAGCTGAGTATAGGAGAAAGCTGAGTATAGGAGAAAGCGGAGTAGTGGGAGAAAGCTGAGTATAGGAGAAAGCTGAGTATAGGAGAAAGCTAAGTAGTGGGAGAAAGCTGAGTATAGGAGAAAGCTGAGTACAGGAGAAAGCTGAGTATAGGAGAAAGCTGAGTATAGGAGAAAGCTGAGTATAGGAGAAAGCTGAGTATAGGAGAAAGCGAAGTAGTAGGATAGAGCTGAGTAGTAGGAGAAAGCTGAGCAGTGGGAGAAAGCTGAGTATAGGAGAAAGCTGAGTATAGGAGAAAGCTGAGTATAGGATAAAGCGGAGTAGTGGGAGAAAGCTGAGTATAGGAGAAAGCTGAGTATAGGAGAAAGCTGAGTAGTGGGAGAAAGCTGAGTAGTGGGAGAGAGCTGAGTATAGGAGAAAGCTGGCTGAGTATAGGAGAAAGCTGAGTATAGGAGAAAGCTAAGTAGTGAGAGAAAGCGGAATAGTGGGAGAGAGCTGAGTAGTGGGAGAAAGCTGAGTATAGGAGAAAGCTGAGTAGTGGGAGAAAGCTGAGTATAGGAGAAAGCTGAGTATAGGAGAAAGCTGAGTATAGGAGAAAGCTGAGTATAGGAGAAAGCTGAGTATAGGAGAAAGCGGAATAGTAGGAGAAAGCTGAGTATAGGAGAAAGCTGAGTATAGGAGAAAGCTAAGTATAGGAGAAAGCTGAGTAGCAGGAGAAAGCGGAGTATAGGGAGAAAGCTGAGTATAGGAGAAAGCTGAGTAGTGGGAGAAAGCTGAGTAGTGGGACAGAGCTGAGTAGTAGGAGAGAGCTGAGTATAGGAGAAAGCTGAGTAGTGGGAGAAAGCTGAGTAGTAGGAGAAAGCTGAGTAGTGGGAGAGAGCTGAGTAGTGGGAGAGAGCTGAGTAGTGGGAGAGAGCTGAGTAGTGGGAGAGAGCTGAGTAGTGGGAGAGAGCTGAGTATAGGAGAAAGCTGGCTGAGTATAGGAGAAAGCTGAGTATAGGAGAAAGCTAAGTAGTGAGAGAAAGCGGAATAGTGGGAGAGAGCTGAGTATAGGAGAAAGCTGAGTATAGGAGAAAGCTGAGTATAGGAGAAAGCTAAGTAGTGGGAGAAAGCGGAATAGTAGGAGAAAGCTGAGTATAGGAGAAAGCTGAGTATAGGAGAAAGCTAAGTATAGGAGAAAGCTGAGTAGCAGGAGAAAGCGGAGTATAGGGAGAAAGCTGAGTATAGGAGAAAGCTGAGTCGTGGGAGAAAGCTGAGTAGTGGGACAGAGCTGAGTATAGGAGAAAGCTGAGTAGTGGGAGAAAGCTGAGTAGTAGGAGAAAGCTGAGTAGTGGGAGAGAGCTGAGTAGTGGGAGAGAGCTGAGTAGTGGGAGAGAGCTGAGTAGTGGGAGAGAGCTGAGTATAGGAGAAAGCAGAGTAGTAGGAGAGAGCTGAGTATAGGAGAAAGCTGAGTAGTGGGAGAGAGCTGAGTAGTAGGAGAGAGCTGAGTATAGGAGAAAGCAGAGTAGTAGGAGAGAGCTGAGTATAGGAGAAAGCTGAGTAGTGGGAGAGAGCTGAGTAGTAGGAGAGAGCTGAGTATAGGAGAGAGCTGAGTAGTAGGAGAGAGCTGAGTATAGGAGAAAGCTGAGTAGTGGGAGAGAGCTGAGTATAGGAGAAAGCTGAGTAGTGGGAGAGAGCTGAGTATAGGAGAAAGCTGAGTAGTGGGAGAGAGCTGAGTATAGGAGAAAGCTGAGTAGTGGGAGAAAGCTGAGTATAGGAGAAAGCTGAGTATAGGAGAGAGCTGAGTAGTGGGAGAAAGCTGAGTATAGGAGAAAGCTGAGTATAGGAGAGAGCTGAGTAGTAGGAGAGAGCTGAGTATAGGAGAAAGCTGAGTAGTAGGAGAGAGCTGAGTATAGGAGAAAGCTGAGTAGTGGGAGAGAGCTGAGTATAGGAGAAAGCTGAGTAGTGGGAGAGAGCTGAGTATAGGAGAAAGCTGAGTAGTGGGAGAAAGCTGAGTATAGGAGAAAGCTGAGTGGTGGGAGAGAGCTGAGTATAGGAGAAAGCTGAGTATAGGAGAAAGCTGAGTATAGGAGAAAGCGAAGTAGTAGGAGAAAGCTGAGTATAGGAGAAAGCTAAGTAGTGGGAGAAAGCGGAATAGTAGGAGAAAGCTGAGAATAGGAGAAAGCTGAGTATAGGAGAAAGTTGACAAGTGGGAGAAAGCTGAGTATAGGAGAAAGCTGAGTATAGGAGAAAGCTGAGTAGCAGGAGAAAGCTGAATATAGGGAGAAAGCTGAGTATAGGGAGAAAGCTGAGTATAGGAGAAAGCTGAGTAGTGGGAGAGAGCTGAGTATAGGAGAAAGCTGAGTAGTGGGAGAGAGCTGAGTATAGGAGAAAGCTGAGTAGTGGGAGAAAGCTGAGTATAGGAGAAAGCTGAGTATAGGAGAGAGCTGAGTAGTGGGAGAAAGCTGAGTATAGGAGAAAGCTGAGTATAGGAGAGAGCTGAGTAGTAGGAGAGAGCTGAGTATAGGAGAAAGCTGAGTAGTAGGAGAGAGCTGAGTATAGGAGAAAGCTGAGTAGTGGGAGAGAGCTGAGTATAGGAGAAAGCTGAGTAGTGGGAGAGAGCTGAGTATAGGAGAAAGCTGAGTAGTGGGAGAAAGCTGAGTATAGGAGAAAGCTGAGTGGTGGGAGAGAGCTGAGTATAGGAGAAAGCTGAGTATAGGAGAAAGCTGAGTATAGGAGAAAGCGAAGTAGTAGGAGAAAGCTGAGTATAGGAGAAAGCTAAGTAGTGGGAGAAAGCGGAATAGTAGGAGAAAGCTGAGAATAGGAGAAAGCTGAGTATAGGAGAAAGTTGACAAGTGGGAGAAAGCTGAGTATAGGAGAAAGCTGAGTATAGGAGAAAGCTGAGTAGCAGGAGAAAGCTGAATATAGGGAGAAAGCTGAGTATAGGGAGAAAGCTGAGTATAGGAGAAAGCTGAGTAGTGGGAGAAAGCTGAGAATAGGAGAAAGCTGAGTATAGGAGAAAGCTGAGTATAGGAGAAAGCTGACTAGTGGGAGAAAGCTGCGTATAGGAGAAAGCTGAGTATAGGAGAAAGCTGAGTATAGGAGAAAGCTGAGTATAGGAGAAAGCTGAGTAGTGGGAGAAAGCTGAGTATAGGAGAAAGCTGAGTATAGGAGAAAGCTAAGTAGTGGGAGAAAGCTGCGTATAGGAGAAAGCTGAGTATAGGAGAAAGCTGAGTATGGGAGAAAGCTGAGTATAGGAGAAAGCTGACTAGTGGGAGAAAGCTGCGTATAGGAGAAAGCTGAGTATAGGAGAAAGCTGCGTATAGGAGAAAGCTGAGTATAGGAGAAAGCTGAGTATAGGAGAAAGCTGAGTATAGGAGAAAGCTGAGTATAGGAGAAAGCTGAGTATAGGAGAAAGCTGAGTATAGGAGAAAGCTGAGTATAGGAGAAAGCTGAGTAGCAGGAGAAAGCTGAGTAGCAGGAGAAAGCTGAGTAGCAGGAGAAAGCTGAGTAGCAGGAGAAAGCTGAGTAGCAGGAGAAAGCTGAGTATAGGAGAAAGCTGAGTATAGGAGAAAGCTGAGTAGCAGGAGAAAGCTGAGTAGCAGGAGAAAGCAGAGTAGTGGGGGTTACGGGTTACCATCCTCTTTTTCCCGGACATGTCCGTCCGCCGAGATCGTCCAAAATGTTCGGGATTCAGCTTTTGCTTTCTGCAGTCGCCATTCATTGTTTACATGCACACCAACAAGTGATCGGTTGATGTCCGAATTACCATTGCTAAGAAAATTCCCGCTCCTCCGTGAGAGATACGAGACCGGTGCGTCTCACAGGTGTAGCTCATCAGTAATCGCGCCTTTCTCCCGCGGCCCTCACTCGTCCTGCTCGCCACAGTAAACATGAGGAATGGCGACTGTAGAATGCAAAAGCCGAATCCTGGACGATCTCGAAATCCCGGACAGACTCATCAAGGAGACTCACTAGTAGCCTAGCCTTGTTGTTTAACTACTGCGCTCTGTTACTGGTAGGCGTGGCCTCATAGGGCAGCGAAGCAAGTGCATTCTGGGAGTTATTGTCTTTCATCCCCATAAGCCAAGAATACATTTTCTGGCTTTTCTCAGTCTAGAAAGCTCCAAATTCAAAAATAATTTCACATTTCTTCTACATAAATGACCCATTTTAAATACACATTCATCTTTCCAGAGGTGAAGTATCCCTTTAAAGTGTTTTTGGAGATTAACAGCTGTGTTCGTTATAACAATAACAGCACACGGGTTAACTAGTGTTCATTTCATTAATGTAAAATTCAACGAAAAATTTTAATTGAAGGCCTTTTTCAGTAACTCTGACTAGATGACAACACTTCAGCACAAGATCTCAGAGTTACTGAAAAAGGCCTTCAATGAACATTGTTCGTTGAATTTTACATTAATGAAATGAACACTAGTCCAAAAACACCTTAAAGAACAGAAGCGATCCATGCGTTTGATAAGTTTTCATAATGTATAGTGTTAATTTACATGTTAAGGAAACTAGATAAGTAAAATAAAGCATGTGTTTGAGTCAACGTTCTCTTGATTTGTGCTGACAAGTGAAAGTGAAGTTCAGCAAAATAAATAAAACTAAATTTAGCAAATGACAACAATCATTCACAGTAATCATTATTACAATTTTGAGCAAAATCAATGCGATTATCAGTTTAACTATTACAAAGCATGACTAAATATGACCATGTTTTTATTGACTAAAACTAGAAGTCCCGGACGACTAATCAAAAAAATATAACAACTACTAAAAAGTACATTTGACCGTATGAAAGGTATGGTTTCTCGCTAAAGCGTCTGAGAATGAGCGAGCGCCAGTAATTACAGGAGATTATTACACACAGGAGAAGCTCTTACTGGGCAGCAGTTCTCTGTCCGCCGTCTCGGTGCACACCGGATACGGGTAGAACAAGTGTCCTTTCTCCAGAGGATACGGGATCATCCTGAAAGCTGAAGCATCAGTCCATCAACACACATCTAATGCATCTCCAACACTTTTACCAGAATCTTCACTTTCATTTCATCCCTTCAATATGAGTTACATATTCCATTTCTGTCACTGATGGAGTTTGTGTTCCTCGCCTCTGGCCTGATCAGTCGAGCTTTAAAACACTTAAAGTCCCCCTGTAGTTAATCATTTCATCCAGGGTGTGAGCTACGGGACAATACGGGTAATGAGACACGGGCTCCCCTGACAACGTGATTCGTGAAATTTTGGGGGGTCTCAAAAAATATTGACAATGTTTTATTTTAATGTGCAATTTCAGTTTTGTGTAATGTGATCATCGTGGATTATTATGTGTAAAATAGCAAAAATTCATAGATTCATAGAAAAAACATAATTGTTGGAGGCCATTGATCTGCGCGCGAAGTCCTTTCTGTGTTAAGGTAAGGCATGTTATTCCCGGTTATGTGTTGTTATAGTTCTGCGTGACTCTCGATGTCTTAATTGAACAGAGGAATTATGGTATTCTTCTGTAGCCTGACGAGTTAATTTAACCCTTGTTAGAGTGAACTTAAAGACAGCCTATTTGTGGGTGGCTGTTTGCAGTTTGACTTATCAATTTGTGTCAATAAAGTATAATAGGGTGAATCCTGTATATAGTGCTTGCATAGTGCATACACTTGTAGCTGTTATGTATCTTTGGAAGTCCTTGCAAGTCCCCCTCCCCCACCTTTGTGGAAAAAAACTAAATAAGTGGGCTCCCCCAAAGGACAAGGTATAGTTCGAACACTGATTTCATCCCTTCAAACTCATCTTTGATCACCAAAATGACATATCTATGTTTTATCCTATTTCCTTAATGAGGCAAGCGTGTCGAGTTCCATTCAACATATTTTTAGTATACGTGGTTCTATGAATATGTAAATGAGCCCCACCTCCACTCACTCACTCACTCAGAGATCCACTGGTTGACGATCACACGTTGATCTGATTGGTTACAAGGTCGTTTGTGACGTCAGAAACACCAGCGATTTCACACCGTGTTTTTGAGACTGTCTTTGGTTCACTGCAGTTTTAAGCAGAAAATACTCAGCAATGCTGTCGACTTATGAACTTACACATGTGTGTCTTAAAACATATTACAAATACCACATAGACATATAAACAACAATACAAACTGGATTTTCACCACAGGGGGACTTTAATATTCAGTAATATTGTTGATCTGACTGCACCGATGCCATTGGATGAGAATAAAACTTGATTTGAATAATGACAATCTTCTGTAGAGCTGCTGTACAGCCGAATCTGAATTTGATCTCATATTTAATGAAGTTTGATCTGATTCTGTTATTTTCCTGTTTATTGCAGTGAAGCTGCTTTGAAATGTTCTGTATTGTATAAAGCGCTGTAGATATAAAGCTGATTTTCTCTGAATCTGACATGATGTTTTGTCATAATGTTGGGTAAATCTGTAGTTACTGTGATGGAGTCGTCTGTCTCTGATATGATTCATGGTTCTGGACTGTGACTTCTTAAAGTCTCCATGAAATCAAAATTGACAAAATTGTGTGTGTCACTCACTTCCCTCCCAGGTGCAGTGCAGCAGGTTGAGTGCTCCCTCGACTCGCTTCCAGTGCTGCAGGTGGAAGAATGTGTATGCGATCGCCTCGCTGTCTCCGCGCTTCAGGATGTGCTCCGGTGGCAGGATCAGGCTCTTCATCTCTAAGAGGTACTGAGGAGACACAGGGTCAACACAGGTCTCACACACACAGACAAACACACTAACTCACTCTCACACTAACTCACACTAACTCACAGACACAAGACACACACAGACACACTCTCTCACACACACTCGCTTTCACACTCACACACACAGACACACACACTCTTGCTTTGCTCTCACATTCACTCTCACACACACACTCACACACACACACAGACACTCTAACACACACGATCACTCACACTCTCGCTCACTCACTCACACAAACTCGCTCTCTCACACACACACACACACACACACACACTCACTCTCACGCTCTCTCACACTCACTCTCACACACTCACTCTCACACACTCACTCTCACACACTCACTCTCACACACACTCTCACACACACTCTCACACACACTCTCACACACACTCTCACACACACTCTCACACACTCACAGACACTCACAGACACTCACTCACTCTCACACTCACTCTCACAATCTCTCACTTTCAGTCACTCACTCTCACACACACTCACTCTCACACTCACTCACTCTCACACTCACTCACTCTCACAGTCACTCACTCACTCTCACACTCACTCACTCTCACACTCACTCACTCTCACAGTCACTCACTCACTCTCACACTCTCACTCTCACAATCTCTCTCACAATCTCTCACACTCACTATCACACTCACAGTCACTCACTCTCACACTCACAATCTCTCTCACACTCTCACACTCACTCACACACTCTCACTCTCACACTCACACTCACAATCTCTCTCACACTCTCACTCACACACTCTCACAGTCACTCACTCTCACTCACTCTCACAATCTCTCTCACACTCACAATCTCTCTCACACTCACTCACTCTCACACTCTCAGTCACTCACTCTCACACTCTCTCACTCACACTCACTCACTCTCACAGTCACTCACTCACTCTCACAATCTCTCATTCTCACAATCTCTCACTCTCACTCACTCTCACAATCTCTCACTCTCACTCACCCTCACTCACTCTCGCACTCTCTCACTCACTCACTCACACTCATTCTTACACTCTCACTGTCGCACACTCACACTCGCACTCTCACACACACAATCTCTCACACTCATGCGCTCTCGCTCTCACTCTCACTCTCACAATCACTCGCACTCACACAATCACTCACTCTTGCACTTACTCTCGCACTCACTCTCAGTCACTCACTCTCGCACTCACTCTCGCACTCACTCTCAGTCACTCACTCTCGCACTCACTCTCGCACTCACTCTCGCACTCACTCTCGCACTCACTCTCGCACTCTCTCTCGCACTCTCACTCGTTCTTGCACTCTCACTTTCGCACTCTCACACTCGCCCTCTCGCACTCTCATGCGCTCTCGCCCTCTCATGCGCTCTCGCACTCTCATGCACTCTCGCTCTCACACTCACTCACACTCTCTCACACTCACTCACTCGCACTCTCTCGCACTCTCTCGCACACTCTCACACTCGCTCTCACACTCGCTCTCACACTCGCTCTCACACTCGCTCTCACACTCGCTCTCACACTCGCTCTCACACTCGCTCTCACACTCGCTCTCACACTCGCTCTCAAACTCACACAATCACTCTCTCGCACTCACTCTCGCACTCTCTCTCGCACTCTCTCTCGCACTCTCTCACTCGCTCTCGCCCTCTCTCTCGCACTCTCTCACTCGCTCTCGCACTCTCATGCGCTCTCGCTCTCGCCCTCTCGCACTCTCATGCGCTCTCGCCCTCTCACACTCTCATGCGCTCTCGCTCTCACACTCACACTCTCTCACCACACTCTCACACTCTCACCACACTCTCGCACACTCTCACACTCACACTCTCACCACACTCTCACCACACTCTCACCACACTCTCACCACACTCTCACCGCACTCTCACCGCACTCTCACCGCACTCTCACCGCACTCACTCTCGCACTCACTCTCGCACTCACTCTCGCACTCACTCTCGCACTCACTCTCAGTCACTCACTCTCGCACTCACTCTCGCACTCACTCTCGCACTCTCTCTCGCACTCTCTCTCGCACTCTCTCTCGCACTCTCACTCGTTCTTGCACTCTCACTTTCGCACTCTCACACTCGCCCTCTCATGCGCTCTCGCCCTCTCATGCGCTCTCGCCCTCTCGCACTCTCATGCACTCTCGCTCTCACACTCACTCACTCTCTCGCACACTCGCTCTCACACTCGCTCTCACACTCGCTCTCACACTCGCTCTCACACTCGCTCTCACACTCGCTCTCACACTCGCTCTCACACTCGCTCTCACACTCGCTCTCACACTCGCTCTCAAACTCGCTCTCACACTCGCTCTCAAACTCACACAATCACTCTCTCACACTCACTCTCGCACTCACTCTCGCACTCTCTCTCGCACTCTCTCTCGCACTCTCTCTCGCCCTCTCTCTCGCACTCTCATGCGCTCTCGCTCTCGCCCTCTCGCACTCTCATGCGCTCTCGCCCTCTCACACTCTCATGCGCTCTCGCTCTCACACTCACTCACACTCACTCACACTCTCACACTCACACTCTCACCACACTCTCACCACACTCACTCTCACACTCACTCTCACACTCACTCTCACACTCACACTCACACTCACTCTCACACTCACTCTCACACTCACTCTCACACTCACTCTCACTCACTCTCACACTCACTCTCACTCACTCGCAATCGCACTCACACTCACTCGCTCGTACTCACTCGCACTCGTTCTTGCACTCTCACTGTCGCACTCTCACACTCGCTCTCGCTCTCTCATGCACTCTCGCACTCGCTCGCACTCACACTCTCACTCGCTCGCACTCACACTCTCACTCGTTCTTGCACTCACTCTCGCTCTCTCACTCGTTCTTGCACTCACACTCGCTCTCGCCCTCGCACTCTCTCTCACACACTCATTCTTGCACTCTCACACTCGCTCTCGCACTCGCACTCTCATGCACTCTCGCTCTCACGTGCTCTCTCTCACTTACACTCACACTCGCTCTCACTCTCAGCTGTGTAATGGTGATGGAGTGCGGCTCACTTTGGGTACGTGTGGGTTGAACTCCACGGCTCTGTGTATGGCTTCCACTGCATTCATTTCTGCGGTGCTCAAACCTCTCCGTGATGCCGCCTCTGGAGAAAACCTGCACACACACATTAGAGTTATTACAGCTTGTTTTTAACATTTGTGGCCGCTTCATACGCTTCCAGTTATTTTACCTTTACAAAACCAGTCCGTTATGCTGCTTTATATCGCAAACTGGTATTTCTTATCATATTATTTTAATTAATTAGCATAATAATAAACACAGTGGCTTGTAGCACAAATAGTTTTATCGTTTACTGCACTTTGTTATTCTTTTATAGCGGCTAATGAATCGGAGGAAAACAGCTGACTTCTGCATTGCTAAATAAGGTGGATGTGTGCAAAGTTCCAGCTTAATGATATACACTATATTGATAGGATAGCATCTTGCAGTTGATGGAGATTTGTGGGATGCACATCCAGGGCACGAAGCTCCCGTTCCACCACATCCCAAAGATGCTCTATTGGGTTGAGATCTGGTGACTGTGGGGGCCATTTTAGTACAGTGAACTCATTGTCATGTTCAAGAAACCAATTTGAAATGATTCGAGCTTTGTGACATGGTGCATTATCCTGCTGGAAGTAGCCATCAGAGGATGGGTACATGGTGGCCATAAAGGGATGGACATGGTTAGAGATGTTCCGATACCCTTTTTTCCTTCCCGATACCGATTCCGAAACCTGGACTCAGGGTATCGGCCGATACCGAGTACCGATCCGATACCTGGGTGTGTATCTATACAGCTGCAATTCATACTAGCACTGTATGAATTGATAGAATTATTTTATGGTGTGCTTCAGACTTATCCCTTAGGTAAACATGAACAAATACATGTGAACTAAAATATTTTTATTATCTGACATATATTTCACAGCAATATATTATTTATTTTTCTTAAGTGAAAAAGAACTTCAAATGCAGCCACACATCTAATACTGTAAACTGAAAAGGGTATTTTAGTTTTACAATATAACTGTATAAAAAAGTGCAACAAATAAGTCTAGGAATCTAAAAAATTGTATATGAATAATATAAGAAAATAATCTCTTTATAACCTAAAGTCCAGAAACAATTTTGTTGAATAAACGGCATTTTATTTTTGACGGCGGCTATTCATCCAGAAAAATAAACTCGATCATTTTGTCAGTTATATTTATTGCTCTTTGGCTGTCTTCTGAAAACTTTTCT
Organism: Semotilus atromaculatus; assembly: GCA_031834385.1. Classification (NCBI taxonomy): domain Eukaryota; kingdom Metazoa; phylum Chordata; class Actinopteri; order Cypriniformes; family Leuciscidae; genus Semotilus; species Semotilus atromaculatus. The sequence continues at coordinate 906,928 of JAULUF010000039.1, read as the reverse complement.
CTTTGTTTGAATGAAGCTTCCAGAGATTGTTGATTCTAGCGCGGCTCGTTCTTCTCTGCCCTTGCCTGTGTGTAACGTTAACCCTCGTGTTCTGCGGGGTGACGCGTCTTCAAATGCTTTAAGTTAACTTACTCGTGTTGAAATGGCTAATACTTGTTCCACCCCTCGAAATCGCCGTTTTACTAGCTGGTTGGTCCAGTCTGAAATACTGCCAAACACAAACAGCGGACGTACAGCTGCTAGCGTGCGCGTTTTCTTCTTCGCTGATCTCAACAGTGGTTGCTTGCTTGTGGCAACAGCACAACTTCCTGTGTTGCCACAAGCAACAACTGTTTAGAGCAGCGAAGAAGAAAGTGCGCGCGCGCGTTTAGAGCAGCGAAGAAGAATTGATCTCCGATTTGCTGCGTTAAGCAAAGCTCGCGTGCATAATAGGTATTGTTTAAGAAAATGGTATCGGATCGGTACACGGGTAGAAGTACTCGCCGATACCGATGCCAGAATTTTTATTGGTATCGGCGGCATTTCCGATACTAGTATCGGAATCGGAACAACTCTAGACATGGTCAGAAACAATGCTCAGGTAGGCCATGGCATTTAGACGATGCCCAATTGGCACAAAGGGGCCTAAAGTGTGCCAAGAAAACATCCCCACACCATTACACCACCACCACCAGCCTGCACAGTGGTAACAAGGCATGATGGATCCATGTTCTCATTCTGTTTATGCCAAATTCTGACTCTACCATCTGAATGTCTCAACAGAAATCGAGACTCATCAGACCAGGCAGCATTTTTCCAGTCTTCAACTGTCCAATTTTGGTGAGCTCTTGCAAATTGTAGCTTCTTTTTCCTATTTGTAGTGGAGATGAGTGGTACCCGGTGGGTTCTTCTGCTGTTGTAGCCCATCCGCCTCAAGGTTGTGCGTGTTGTGGCTTCACAAATGCTTTGCTGCATACCTCGGTTGTAACGAGTGGTTATTTCAGTCAAAGTTGCTCTTCTATCAGCTTGAATCAGTCGGCCCATTCTCCTCTGACCTCTAGCATCAACAAGGCATTTTCGCCCACAGGACTGCCGCATACTGGATGTTTTTCCCTTTTCACATCATTCTTTGTAAACCCTAGAAATGGTTGTGCGTGAAAATCCCAGTAACTGAGCAGATTGGGAAATACTCAGACCGGCCCGTCTGGCACCAACAACCATGCCACGCTCAAAATTGCTTAAATCACCTTTCTTTCCCATTCTGACATTCAGTTTGGAGTTCAGGAGATTGTCTTGACCAGGACCACACCCCTAAATGCATTGAAGCAACTGCCATGTGATTGGCTGATTAGATAATTGCATTAATGAAAATTGAACAGGTGTTCCTAATAATCCTTTAGGTGAGTGTATAACTAACAGTGCAATTTTGCAATTAAACCATTATCAAGCCCGTCATGAATAACATAGCAGGTGAATGCAAACTCACTTATCGGACACGGCTCTGGCCTTCAGAAGCGCCGCTGTGTAGCAGATTGTGGCAGACTTTGGCAAACTGATGTCTGTGGAAGACAACAATCATGTGATGATTAAGAAATACATCATTATGCATAAGAGACTGAAAACATACGCCTGAGGACTCAACAAGACACAACGTGTGTAAAAACAGGGTGGAAAAGAGCCAAACACCGACAGTTCACATAAAAACATAAAATCATGCTTTTAATTTGAGTCAAACTTTGAATGTGCATTAAAATTTAAACAATACAAAGTCCTTGAACATGGAAAGCAATAGAAATGTCAGAAATTAATGAGTATATTTCCCCTCACAGATCACAATCAGGACAGAGTCTCTCCGCTCATATCTTCACGTTTCCTCACAATATTCTCATGCAATACATACAAAGACATCTGTAACACATCGTGTGTGTGTTGGTCGTACCGTCGTACTTGGCGAGCACGGCCTGAACATCAGCGTAGTTCTGCAGCTCCAGGAGAGACTCCAGCAGGTTCTCATGAATATTGAACATGCTGAGCAGAGGAAACTCCTTCATTAACTGCAGGAAACACAGGAACAGCTCACATTCTCCACCACTGCAGACGGTGTGTGTGTGTGTGTGTGTGAGTGTGTGAGTGTGTGAGTGAGTGAGTGAGTGAGTGAGTGTGTGTGTGAGTGAGTGTGAGTGTGTGTGTGAGTGTGAGTGAGTGTGTATGAGAGTGAGTGAGTGTGTGAGAGTGAGTGTGTGAGAGTGAGTGAGTTAGTGAGTGTGTGAGTGAGTTAGTGAGTGAGTGAGTGAGAGTGTGTGAGTGTGTGTGTATGAGTGTGTGAGTGTGAATGAGTGAATGAGTGAGTGAGTGAGTGAGTGAGTGAGTGAGTGAGTGAGTGAGTGTGTGAGTGTGTGTGAGTGTGAATGAGTGTGAATGAGTGTGAATGAGTGTGTATGAGTGTGTGAGTGTGAGAGTGAGTGAGTGAACGAGTGAGTGAGTGAGTTTGAATGAGTGTGTGAGAGTGAGTGAGTGTGTGAGTGTGTATGAGTGTGTGAGTGTGAGAGTGAGTGAGTGAACGAGTGAGTGAGTGAGTTTGAATGAGTGTGTGAGAGTGAGTGAGTGTGTGTGTGCTTTAATTGCATCATGGCTGCACCTCAGTTGTACATTGTTTTAAATATAACAGCAGACCGTCATTAATCTGACTGTTCAAGATATCTAGAACTATATAGAGAACTCACTGAATATCACTTTCAGTTTGCGGATTCCATTATGATTGAAAATGGCGTTCCTATCTTCTGTGTGGATCAGAGTGTGTGTCAAGAGTCAAAGGTCACTCACGTCTCGCATCATCTTGACGGCTTCTCGCGTGCGGCCGAGCTTTCTGGAGCACATGGCGAGTCTTCTCTTGATGTAGACTAACACGTTTGTGTCCCTTCCTATGAAACACACACACACACACAAATAACAAGAAAGAATAACAACATATAAATAAAAGAGCAAAACTGTATAAATAATTAATTGCAAAAATCCATGACTGCCGTAAAAGCAGCAGCAGGTACCGTGGTGCACCGGTAACAGCGCTCTCAGTGAGGTGTGTGTGTGTGTGAGAGAGGTCAGGTGTGTGTGAGGTCAGAGGTCAGGGGTCACTCACTGTGCTGGGCCTCGTACTGGGCCCCGTGGTGCTGCAGCTGCTGGCTGCGCCGGTAACAGCTCTCTCCCACCTTCAGCGCCTGCTTGAAGAGCTTCTCCGCCTCCACGATCGTCGTGGCCTCCTCCTCCGCCAGGAGAACATACGCCGTCGCACACCTGACACACACACACACAAGCAGTGCTGAGAACACACACGCTAACACACACTTCCCTCCATTACGACACAAGAGGTTAGAGCGGAGCTAAACAGCAACAATAATAGTAATTGACTTCCTTTATGAGGGACAACAGATAATATTCTAGTGTTGTTATAAGCGAGATTGTTAGTATAAAACTGTCCTAACCAGACAAAATCTGCGATAAAAGGTGCGGTTTTCATCCGTGATGGGATTGTATTTTATGTGCTTTATTCAAGGTTAAAAGCATCTAGTGACCTTTATAGCCGACGATGAATAATTTACCTCAGATCAGTAAACATTGAAGCAGTGAACCAACAAATGTATTCTAATGTACTATATTTTAGTTCGATAATGGTTTTTATTTAATATTTTGTATTTTTAGGGGATTTTATGGTACTACATTATATTTACGCTGTATTTATAATCCATTCATTCATGTTTTGAACTTAAACTGTGGTAAATCTTGAATGCTGTAGAGCAACAGACTGAAGTTTGATCTCTTTTCAAATACGACACTTGGCAGATTATTGCTGAAGGCAAAAAAGTTTTACGTGTATTATGAAAAATTAGCAAAAATACTATTTGCAATTTTTATATGAAATATACAGTACTGTGCAAAAGTTTTAGATTGGTAAGATTTTTTATGTTTTTAAAAGAAGTCTCTTCTGCTCACCAAGGCTGCAATTATTTTATAAAAAATACAAAAAAACAGTAATATTGTGAAATATTATTACAATTTAAAACAGCTGTTTTCTATGTGAATATATAGTGAAGTGTAATTTATTCCTGTGATCAAAGCTGAATTTTCATCATCATTACTCCAGTCTTCAGTGTCACATGATCCTTCAAAAATCATTCTAATATGATGATTTGATGCTCAAGAAACATTTATGATTATTATCAGTGTTGAAAACAGTTTTTTACATTTTTATTTCATGATGCTATGATGAATAGAAACTAAAAAAGAACAGCATTTATCTGAAATCTAAAGCTTTTGTAACATTAAACTCTACCCTTCAAAAGTTTGTGGTCAGTAAGAATTTAAATTTTATTTTTGGGGGAAAGAAATATAATAAATCAATACTTTTATTCATCAAGGATGAGTTAAACTGATTAAAAGTTACAGTAAAGACATTTATAATGTTAGAAAATATTCTATTTTAAATAAACGCTGTTCTTTTGAACTTTCTATTCATCAAAGAATTTTGAAAAAAAAATTGTACACAACTGTTTTCAACATTGAAAATAATAATGAATGTTTTTTGAGCATCAAATCATCATATTACAATGATTTTTGAAGGATCATGTGACACTGAAGACTGGAGTAATGATGCTGTAAATTCAGCTTTGATCACAGGAATAAATTACACTTTACTGTATATTCACATAGAAAACAGATGTTTTAAATTGTAATAATATTTCACAATATTGCTGTTTTTTTGTATTTTTTATCAAATAATTGCAGCCTTGGTGAACAGAAGAGACTTCTTTTAAAAACATAAAAAATCTTACTGATCTAAAACTTTTGCACAGTACTGTATATTTTCAATAACATGTTTTACTCTAAAACTGTGAGAAAACCAAAAGCCATGAACCTAAACAAGTTGTGCTCCAAATGTGAGGTTGATATCTCAGTAATGATCTTTCAGTGAGTGTGCGGCTGCAGTACCGTATGCTTCCACTAGAGGAAATTCGTCTCCCATTTGTTTCCAAAGCGTTTTTTGACGGCGAGGAGCACAAGTGACTATTGTTTTCAGGACCATTTAACCTGTTCGAATCATGTCCATACATTTTTTTTGTGTTCACATAGCAAGTGCTAAAACCTTTATTAAGTTTCATACCATTCCGGTGAAGAATTATTTAAAATATTTTAAAACCAAATGTAACATTTTTCAGTCAAAAATGACAGAAGAGCAATAATGTTAAAATGGTATAATATTTATGAATTTGATTATATATTTATCCATTTGGTTGTGAATGCAGTGCGCTTGCAGAGAGGCTCCGCCCACACAATCTTCTAATTGGCTGTGGTTTGTGACTGATTTGTCTGGTTAGGAGCACAGATTAAACATGCTGGGAATATATTTAGGGCCCTATGAAATCCGTTTTATTTTTTCTCAAATTCTGTTTTATTTTTTTGCAAATTCCTTTTTTTTAAATTTATTTTTAGCCCTTTCGGATTTTTCGGATTTTCTTGTTTTCTTTTCACTTCTAAGCAGTATTGACCTTTAAAAATTCAGTTACACAAACTCACAATTCAGCTTTTTTATTTAAACTGTTAATATATTCAGCAAAGCACATTCAAAATTCTCCAAAATTCAGCCAAACCTTCAACAAATATCTGGCCAAAAATAACAGTAACATGAAGGTAAAAAGTTACATGGTAGGGTTGATGAATATTAAATTAAAGATTAAATGCAGCCATGCTCCAGGGAGACAGAAACATTGAAACAACGATATGTGCCTGACAGAAAGCCAACACAATGACATATTACAGCCATAAAGTACAGTGTTAACCCATCATCATCAGTGATGATGCAGAACAATGTATTTTCTATCTACAAAAAACAAAACATCCTATTTGAATCAACTGGCCTTTACCATCTTCATCATCTATCATCTTTACCCCTGACTTTATTCTTTCAAGCAGAAAATACATATTTAAATACATATACATATTTATTTTTATGAATTAAATATAATTAATCCTTAAAGCTATTAACAAACAGTGAATGCTTTTCTCTTTTTCTTTTGTTGCTTGACCAATATTAATGACACGGACCGCTATAGGATTATTACCCACTGTCACTTTAAGACGTCGGATCATGTCCAATGACATGCAATTGCACTGATGCAGCGCACATCCGATACACTCACAACTGTTTAAGACATAACCGACATAGTTTACATGAATACTCTCCAACACGCACATTTAGACATAATGTTGTGTGTATTCGTCTATTCAAACACGAAAGAGAGCTCAATTCAGTCCTCGCGCGCTGAATATGTGTCTATTGTGCACGGCTGCACGCTTCAGGTCGGGTGTTACCGAATAGAGCTCTTTTTTGCATCATCACTCTAATTCAGATCGCCTGCTCTACTCATTCTCCCAGACGTTTAATTTTTTTTTACGTTTTATGAGACCGCTGGGTAGATCAGCACGTTACAGTATACAAATGTGCGCATCTACCACAAACGCAAGACATCAGTCCTGACTGGATCGCTTCCTAAATCGTCACTATCTAGTTACATTTTCGTCTAGTTTTTATCACTGAAATATAGTCATTCAATATAGATCAGTGGTTGTTATTCGTTATTGTCAATAGATTTTCGTCATAGTTTTTGCCACTCGCTTCGACATTTTTTTACCCTACGCGTGAACGTGAGGACGTATGGTTACTAGGCAACATTTAACAATGCCATTTGGCCACGGTTTAGGTAGAGACCTTTCTACGTTTGTTGTTTTAAACTGAAAAATGAGAAGGAAGTTTATTTATTTATTTAAAAATATATATTTTATTTAATATGTCAACAAAATGCAAATTCCGCGTGCATAAGATAATTCCGTTTTCATGTGTAAATTCCGTGATTCCGTCCGCGTTTTCTGCATCACGGAAATCATATGGCCCTATATATTACAGCGTATTTCAAAAGCTAGAGGATTTCTGCAGGAGTAACACAGGCTAGATCTATCTATCTGAACCATCAGTTGTTCAGTGCATGAGTGTTTGCAGTGCAGCAGATCATCACTCACTCCTCCAGATCTAGAGCTTCATGAGCCGCCGTGATCCGAGCCTGAGGATTCCTCTCTCTCCAGGCCTTCTGCATGACTGTCAACACACACACACACACACACACACACACACACACACTTATGCAAAGGTCTCCCAAATGCTGTGCAGAATCAGTAATGCTGTGCTCTTACTGGCGTCTGCAGGCCGCAGGTGATCAGAATCACAGGTGAAGAACGTCTGATGATCCTGCGCTGATAGATTCATGTCGTAGTATGTGAGCGGCTCTCGCCCCGTTACCCACGTGTACCTGCAGCAAACACACTCATCATCAGTTACTCAGTACTCTCATCATCAGTTACTCTCATCATCAGATTTTCAACATCGGTTACTCTCATCATCGGTTACTCTCATCATCATCATCGGTTACTCTCATCATCGGTTACTCTCATCATCGTCATCGGTTACTCTCATCATCGGTTACTCTCATCATCAGTTATTCAACATCGGTTACTCTCATCATCGGTTACTCTCATCATCAGATTTTCAACATCGGTTACTCTCATCATCAGTTATTCATCATCGGTTACTCTCATCATCGGTTACTCTCATCATCAGTTATTCAACATCGGTTACTCTCATCATCGGTTACTCTCATCATCGGTTATTCATCATCAGATTTTCAACATCGGTTACTCTCATCATCAGTTATTCATCATCGGTTACTCTCAACATCGGTTACTCTCATCATCAGTTACTCTCATCATCAGTTATTCAACATCGGTTACTCTCATCATCGGTTACTCTCATCATCAGATTTTCAACATCGGTTACTCTCATCATCAGTTATTCATCATCGGTTACTCTCATCATCGGTTACTCTCATCATCAGTTACTCTCATCATCAGTTATTCAACATCGGTTACTCTCATCATCGGTTATTCATCATCAGATTTTCAACATCGGTTACTCTCATCATCAGTTATTCATCATCGGTTACTCTCAACATCGGTTACTCTCAACATCGGTTACTCTCAACATCGGTTATTCAACATCGGTTATTCATCATCGGTTACTCTCATCATCGGTTATTCATCATCGGTTACTCTCAACATCGGTTATTCATCATCGGTTACTCTCATCATCGGTTACTCTCATCATCGGTTACTCTCATCATCGGTTACTCTCATCATCGGTTACTCTCAACATCGGTTACTCTCAACATCGGTTATTCAACATCGGTTATTCATCATCGGTTACTCTCATCATCGGTTACTCATCATCGGTTATTCATCATCGGTTATTCATCATCGGTTACTCTCAACATCGGTTACTCTCATCATCGGTTACTCTCAACATCGGTTATTCAACATCGGTTATTCATCATCGGTTACTCATCATCGGTTATTCATCATCGGTTACTCTCAACATCGGTTATTCATCATCGGTTACTCTCATCATCGGTTACTCATCATCGGTTACTCTCATCATCGGTTACTCTCAACATCGGTTACTCATCATCGGTTACTCTCATCATCGGTTATTCATCATCGGTTATTCATCATCGGTTACTCTCAACATCGGTTACTCTCAACATCGATTACTCTCAACATCGGTTACTCTCAACATCGGTTACTCTCATCATCGGTTACTCTCATCGGTTACTCTCATCATCGGTTACTCTCAACATCGGTTATTCATCATCGGTTACTCTCATCATCGGTTACTCATCATCGGTTACTCTCATCATCGGTTATTCATCATCGGTTACTCTCAACATCGGTTACTCTCAACATCGGTTATTCAACATCGGTTACTCTCAACATCGGTTATTCATCATCGGTTACTCTCATCATCGGTTATTCATCATCGGTTACTCTCAACATCGGTTACTCTCAACATCGGTTATTCAACATCGGTTACTCTCATCATCAGTTTTTCAACATCGGTTACTCTCACCATCGGTTACTCTCATCATCGGTTACTCTCATCATCAGTTACTCTCATCATCAGTTACTCTCATCATTCTCATCATCGGTTACTCTCATCATCAGTTTTTCAACATCGGTTACTCTCACCATCGGTTACTCTCATCATCGGTTACTCTCATCATCAGTTACTCTCATCATCAGTTACTCTCATCATTCTCATCATCGGTTACTCTCATCATCAGTTTTTCAACATCGGTTACTCTCATCATCAGTTACTCTCATCATCAGTTACTCTCATCATTCTCATCATCGGTTACTCTCATCATCAGTTATTCAACATCGGTTACTCTCATCATCGGTTACTCTCATGTCATTCCAAATCTATCATACACGATCGCTTTATATCAACAGATTTAAGTTAGGCTTTTATTCACATATAAACACTGATCAGCGAACATAAAAAAAGCTCAAACGTGCATGTGACACGTGAGAATGAAGATCATTGGTGCTCATGCTTGAGCTTCCATTTAACATGTTTTTTCTTTATGAAAAAGCTTCAGAGTTTTGGTTGAATAGACTTCCAACAGAGGGACAGAAATCTCAAAATATCTTCATTTGTGTGAAGATGAATGAAAGTCATGTGTGTTTGAAACGACAGAAGGACAGAATGGGTGAAATATCCCTTTAAGAGCTTCATGCGGGTTTCTGCCAAAATAAAAGCTTGATTGTTTAATGTTTGAAAATGAAGAAATGAATACTGCCATAAATATGAGGATAAAATAAAATTATTATTACTATATTATTCTTCAAAGAAATATTACAATAGTACTATTTCTCATTTTGTTTAGTAATAATAATAATAATAATAATAATAATAATAATAATAATAAAATAAATAAATAAAAAAATAATAATAATAATTTTACAGTTGTCAAATTGATATACAATCACAAACTTTTTGGCCAAAAAAAAAAAATGCATTTTAAAATCAAAAAAAAAAAATATATATATATAAACAGCGTTTACCAGACAGTTAAATATAGACTAGCTTGTTTTGACGGTCACTCACCGGTTATATTCAGCTCCTCTGAACAGATTGAGCGGATTTCTCCAAACCTTACACTCTATACACACACATATGAAAACATCGTTAAACAAACTCAAAGACTCAGACTGACAGTGATTGATTGGTGATTGACAGCTGACCTGAGACGCTCTGCCGGCTGGAGTCGGTGTCTCCATTACTGGCACTGGTGTTGCTGGGAGAACTGGTGTCGACTCCGCCTAGCAGAGGACGCAGGTGACTGACCGAAACCTGCTCGATGAACGACGTCCCGTACTTCCGGAAATACCACCACTCGAAGATCTGGGACACACAGCATCATGATCACACTCTCCTCTGAGCAATAACAATCATTACACGCAATAAACCTTTTCTGCACTGATTCCAACTTCACAAATAAAACCCACAGAGCTGCTTTTACTGACAGAGTCCCTGCGGTTATTCAATTGTAAGGAATTAATGCAATAAAAACAATAGAAAAATACAGCAGTTTAAAATTACACAAGATGTTTCACATTTCCATAAGCTAAAAAACTTTTGTGGTAGGTTTTCTTTTCTGGTACACACGTCCTTTAGAGAGCTGACTAAATAAAACCGCCGTCTACTCGCATTAAAAGCAGGACAGTCCAAGATATGTTTCACAGGAAGGGGATCATGCAGAACATAAATAAATATGGATCTTTCAGCAGAAGAGCATGAGTGAGTCCTAAAACGTGAAGCTGCTTGATCAAATGTTATGCAAGTAAACGTAACTTACCAGAATGAGTCCTGAGATGAGGGATGAGGTGCCCGTCAACGCCACGTAGAACTTGGGGGTCAAAGTGTTGAGGAACATGCTCACTACACACACACACACAGAGAGAGAGAATGAGATGATCAGGCTTATTCCTTCATTCATGTAAATTAAGTTCTGACAGCACGTGACTCATGTGTTTATTTATATACGGTTTCAGTCGCTCTGGAATCAGCCAAGAGACAAGACCAGTTCAGTTCAGTTCAGTTCAGTTCAGTTCAACAGTTCAGTTCAGTTCAGTTCAGTTCAGTTCAGTTCAACAGTTCAGTTCAACAGTTCAGTTCAGTTCAGTTCAACAGTTCAGTTCAACAGTTCAGTTCAGTTCAGTTCAGTTTGTTCACAGAAGAATCGGGTCTGGAAAGAGGTGATGAAACGCTTAATTTTGGATGAACTTTCCTTTGAACTGTAATGAACGTTAAAAAGAGCGACAGGTGAACTGACACGAGACTGATCGAGCAGCGACACACTCGATTAACATCCAAACACACGGCGTCCGTCCGACAGCAGCTGCACTCATTCATTCAGCTGGAGAGACTCTCACACACACACAGAAGATCCATTCATCACACACTCCATCTACAGGCCTCAGTCTCACACACACACACACATACACTCACACACACTCACTTCTGTGAAGCTGCTTTAAAAAGCTCTTCTCACTGCAGTTTAAAAGTGTGTGGTCAGTAAGATTTACTTAAAGTTGACATTATGCCCCTTTTCACAAGACGTAATATAAATCTATGAATGTGTCTGTGAAATTTCTGCTCAAAATACCAGATTATTAATTATAGCTTGTCAAATTTGCCCCCTTTTGGGTGTGAGCATAAGCACGCTGTTTTTGTGTGTGTCCCTTTAAATGCAAATGAGCTTTAGCTCCGCCTCCATCCAGAAGAGGGCGGAGTCTTCACACGAGCTTCAGAAACTCCGGCAATACCAACACAGGCCGATCTCACTCATCCAGAGTCCCAGTATAACCAGTAGCGAGTGCAGCCTTACGGAGAGACTCCGAGTTTCACTGACACACGGTTCTGAATGTTAGTGAGACATTTATGTAGTTGTTGTGGAGTTACATTGATCATCTCATCCTCATGTGTAACTTCTCCACAAGTGTCCACAGTTCCTGAGGTGTTTATAAGACATGTTCTGGTCAGTAGTGTTCAGTGCTCGTCTGTGCTCGACCACAGGACCGGTTCAGCTCGGCTGGATCTCCTGTAGAACTGGGCTCTGGTGGCGCTGGAGAACCGAACGTCGGCTGGTGTGTGTAAACGTGCAGATTAAGGGCCGTAATATTATAATAAGATCCTCTTCAGAAAAAGTCAGATTTTCATGATGTGTCCTTTAAATAAATATAATATTTTTTATTATTCAAGGCTGCATTAAATTGATAGAAAACTGAAAGTAAATACATTTTTAATGTAACACTATTCTATTTAAAATGAAAGCTGTTCCCTTTTAACTTTCTATTCATCAAAGAATTGCAAAAAATAAAATGCACAACAGAAATCTGAAGCAGCGCTACTGTTTTCAACACTGATAATAATCATAAATGTTTCTTGAGCATCAGATCATCATATTATCCTGATTTGTGAAGGATCATGTGACACTGAAGACTGGAGTAATGATGATGAACATTCAGCTTTTATCACAGGAATAAATTACACTTGAAAACAGCTGATTTACATTATGATGATATTTCACGGTTTTATAGTATTTTTGATCAAATAAACGCAGCTTTGATGAGCAGAAGAGCCTCAGACACATTAGAATGATCTTTCCGCCCGTAAAGCATCTGACACACACACGGCTGGGATTACGCTCTCTCTCAGACACACGTGTGGAACAATACTCTCTAAAATCTTGTGTTAAATACATTTTAAAGCACAAGAATGTTATGTTTGTGTTATTCAATAAATGCCAATAAACCAACAGTGTTCGTATAAAACCATCACGTTCACGAGGTCCAATTCCTCACTCGTGTTCATCAGACGAAGTTTCTCTGACTGTGAAAGGTCACGAAAGATGAAAAACATCTGAAATCATCGCCATAATAATGAGCACATGACGGTGCAGCGGCTCTGCTAGCGGATCGACCCACACATGCTATTAAAATACAGTGATATTAATATTCAGAACTCAAATAAGAGCTTCTCCAATGATGAAGTGAGCAGTTCTGATGAACACAGACCCACAAACCCCTCCGACACGACGCTGTGTTTATCTGCAGCAACACATATCATAACACACACACACACACACGCACGCACACACACACACACACACGCATGCACACAGCGGTGCTAACGCATGCAGGAGAGAGAGAGAGAGAGAGAGAGAGAGAGAGAGAGAGAGAGGCAGCTGTGGTGGAGGATGGCACACGCACACACACACACACACACACACACTGGTGGAGGATGGGTACTTACATGAGGACTCGGTGCCAAACATGGCTGATCCAGGAGGAGAGGGAGTGGGGGGGTGGGGCGGGCGAGCTACACAGCAGGGCTCATCAACGCATCAACGCATAACACACACCAACCCGCGCTCACACACACCCGTCAGTCCTCCGGCGGGCCGGACCTCAGCCGCGGATCAGGATCAGGCCCAGACAAAAGCCCAGCACACACTGGTGCTGATGATGAGGAGGAGCCGGCCAATCACAGCTCACGCTCAGCAGGACCAATCACAGCTCACGCTCCGAGGAGGACATGAAGCAACACTGGAGCAGATACACGGAAGAAACACGCGTGACGTCAGTCCAGCTCACACACACACACACACACACTCACACACACTCACGTATCACTCTATATAACACGGGACGAGCAGATCATGATGATCATCACACATTACCCAGCGTTAGCATGCAGGAAACAACATTAACCGGAATTAATAAATGCTGTTGTTCAGTGAGAATTACGAGTGAGGAAGAGCAGAAAACACACTCGTCTCTCTCCTCTTCATCAGTTTAATGGATCATCAAGCACAGCTTATTTCCCACACACACCTCGCATATAATTATTCTCACAATAGATCTATTTAAAAAACATCAATTACTTTTTTTGGGAGTCACACCACATGACATCTGTCATAAAAAGGTCAAATGATCAGCTATTTTTAAAGATTATTTCTTACGTATTATATGGTATTATTTATAAAAAATTATATAATTAATAAACAATATAACACAGGACGAGCGGTCCATGATGATCAATATATACTGCTGTTCATCACACATTAGCCAGCGCTAGCATGCAGAAAACAACACTAGCCAGGGTTAATAAACGCTGTTGTTCAGGGAAATTACGAGTGAGGAAGAGGAGACATTGTCCTGTCATAAAATGGTCAAATGATCTGCTATTTTAAAAGATACTTTCTTATTGATTATGATATAATTTATAAGTATTTATATAAATAATACAATTCATGATAGTTACACCACATGACTCCCAATTTGGCAAACAAATACAAATAGCCTATTACTATATTAATATTAATAAGAGGTGAAACAGATTCATTACTTTTTTCCTAAGGATTAGGCTAGTAACAACAAATTATTCAAATATTTTTTAACGAGGCTGTTTTTCCTCATTATGATCTCAGACAGTTTATCACGTCACAGTTTTTACCTTTTGCTCCCAAAGATTTTAAATCAATTTCATTTTAAATGAGAAATTAAAAACATGCACACAATAGAACATCAGCTATTGTGCAAGCTCATATATTAATATTTCTAATGTAATAGTAAATATTCGCACAAAATTCCTCTTATTTAAGAGTCACTATTTTACATTTACACTTTCTCTAATTCACACGTCGTTCTCTCTTCTGTAGAACACAAAAGAAGATATTCTGAGTTTTTGTTCATACAATGGAAGTCAGCGGTCACCAACATTCTTGAAAATATCTTCTTTTATTTCCCACAGAACAAAGAAAGTCAAAATCAGTTTATTTTTGGGTGAATTGTCCCTTTAATAAAGCAGGCGATATGAAAATCATCATACTATATTAGATATAGCCTCATTTATGCTCAACTATAATTCATTTCACACATCATTTCTCATATATATACATATAGAGATGAATAAACTTCATGACCATGTCAGACTAACATTTATATTTAAAGTATAACAGTTCAATAATAACAATAACTCACTGTAATAATTAAACGAGGTCTGAGTGACACGTGTCGTGTTGTTTTTCAGGAACTTGATCTCCATATTTTTCTCTGACTGACTAATGAACACTATGTAAACACACAGCAGGAGAAACACGCTTAATAATGCTCGTTTTATCGCAGTTATTCATGTTTACACACTTTACAAGCACAGTTAGCATTGCTAAGACACAATAACATGTAAAGTTCATTAAGCGCGGAAGCAACACTATAATCAGACGGATTTCGAGCTGCACTGAGAGTGTTTATATATCAGTATTCGCAGTGGATGATGTTTAATCTCACCTGCATCTGATGAATGATCGCTCGATCAACGTGGCGCGACAGAAACAGCAGAAGAAAGAAGAACAGCAGACATGACACACACACACCGAGAGGCCACGCCCACTTGACACAGGGCACGCCCACTCACTGTAAGCCCCGCCCACGGATCATGTTCAGTCCCTGTTCCCTTTTTTGTTGGCTAGAAATATTTATATATTTAGTTATTGCGAATGACAATGTTTTTTATAAAAAATAAGACAAGATAGTTGAGTTTAATCTATCTCTCTATCTCTCTCTCTCTCTCTCTCTCTCTCTGTCTCTCTATCTATCTATCTATCTATTTATATCTATTTTTTATGCCTTCATGAAGTGAGATCTTTTTACACGTATGTATATCTTTTTAGAAAAAGGCAAGATTAATTAAAATCTCAAGCGAATTACTAAACAACATAAAATGAAAGAACTGGATAGACATTATAGACATTGATGGAGACATCTCTGCGCCCTCTAGATGTACAGTTCCGATTGAAATCACAAAATCATAATGTATGCATTAATTACATAAAGAAAATAAATGAAAACCAGTACATTTATGATGAATCGATAACATCCCTGGAAACTTGGATTCTTCGTGTTTTCATGTGTTTTTTCTTTTTTTTCCCCTTTTTTTAAGTAGATGTAACTTCCACGGGATTTGGCGTTGTGACGTCAGCACGTCCTGACCTCTCGCGAGCGCAGGATTCTGGAGCAGCGACAAACTCTCGCTTTAAATTTTGTTTTATCTATTTTTTTATGCATTAATTGTTATTTTTCGAAGCCAAACTGGCCGACGGAATACTTTGTTTGTGGCTAGTGTCGTTTAAAGAGCGCCTTGTGCTTTTAAAGTGGCCGATTTGTACTTTTATCCCGGTGTTTTTCCTCATGGATCAGATGGTGACGCGTCAGAATAATTGACACTAATAAACGCGATTCAATAATTCTTATTTTCAAACTACAACACGTCAGTAAATGTCGGGTCTACGCGTCGATTTTAAACGCTAAAATTGTTTTATTCCTGCGCTTAAATGATTATAATTTTGATTACTCTTACTTTAGCTGCTAATGCTAACTAGCGCAGGCCGCTGTTGGAGTTTATTTATATATGAGTGTTTTTGTATTTATGATGTATATGTGTATTTGAGTTTTGAGCGATATGAATGGTAGTGAGAGTCTGATGTTCTTTCTGAAGTCTTTGATTGATCACTGATGTTTTCTCCATCACTTCAGACTCAGATCTCTTGTATTG
Source organism: Semotilus atromaculatus (assembly GCA_031834385.1). NCBI lineage: Eukaryota > Metazoa > Chordata > Actinopteri > Cypriniformes > Leuciscidae > Semotilus > Semotilus atromaculatus. The sequence continues at coordinate 890,394 of JAULUF010000039.1, read as the reverse complement.
AGTGATGTTTCTCACTCATTATAAAGGCCTCGTTTATTTTCTTTATTTTTTCGCTCACTCTGCGATCTTTTTAAAAGTGATTTGTGACTTATTTCACTCACGTCGAAAAGTTTGATGGCTTGACGAACAATTTGCGCTGTAGTTAACCTTTTAAATGTATTCGCTGTGATTGACTGGACATAATAAAGAAGAGGAGAAACAAACCCTGCTGAGAGTCAAGGTAATTAAATACAGTACTGATCTGATCTACTGTCTGTTACTGATCTCTGATCTACTGTCTGTTACTGATCTGATCTACTGTCTGTTACTGATCTCTGATTTACTGTCTGTTACTGATCTCTGATCTACTGTCTGTTACTGATCTGATCTACTGTCTGTTACTGATCTCTGATCTACTGTCTGTTACTGATCTCTGATCTACTGTCTGTTACTGATCTCTGATCTACTGTCTGTTACTGATCTCTGATTTACTGTCTGTTACTGATCTCTGATCTACTGTCTGTTACTGATCTCTGATCTACTGTCTGTTACTGATCTCTGATTTACTGTCTGTTACTGATCTTACTGATCTCTGATCTACTGTCTGTTACTGATCTTACTGATCTCTGATCTGCTGTCCGTTACTGATCTGATCTGCTGTTCGTTACTGATCTGATCTACTGTCCGTTACTGATCTGAGCTTCTGTCCGTTACTGACCGTTACTGATCTGATCTACTGTCCGTTACTGATCTGATCTTCTGTTCGTTACTGATCTGATCTACTGTCCGTTACTGATCTGATCTTCTGTTCGTTACTGATCTGATCTACTGTCCGTTACTGATCTGAGCTTCTGTCCGTTACTGACCGTTACTGATCTGATCTACTGTCCGTTACTGATCTGATCTTCTTCTGTCCGTTACTGATCTGATCTTCTGTTCGTTACTGATCTGATCTACTGTCCGTTACTGATCTGATCTACTGTCTGTTACTGATCTGATCTACTGTCTGTTACTGATCTGATCTACTGTCTGTTACTGATCTGATCTACTGTCCGTTACTGATCTGATCTACTGTCCGTTACTGATCTGATCTTCTGTTCGTTACTGATCTGATCTACTGTCCGTTACTGATCTGATCTACTGTCTGTTACTGATCTGATCTACTGTCTGTTACTGATCTGAGCTTCTGTCCGTTACTGATCTGATCTACTCTCCGTTAGTGATCTACTGTCCGTTACTGATCTGATCTTCTGTCCGTTACTGATCTGATCTACTGTCCGTTACTGATCTGATCTTCTTCTGTTCGTTACTGATCTGATCTACTGTCCGTTACTGATCTGATCTTCTGTCCGTTACTGATCTGATCTTCTGTCCGTTACTGATCTGATCTTCTTCTGTCCGTTACTGATCTGAGCTTCTGTCCGTTACTGATCTGATCTACTCTCCGTTAGTGATCTTCTGTCCGTTACTGATCTGATCTTCTTCCGTTACTGATCTGAGCTTCTGTCCGTTACTGATCTGATCTACTGTCCGTTACTGATCTGATCTGCTGTCCGTTACTGATCTGATCTGCTGTCCGTTACTGATCTGAGCTTCTGTTCGTTACTGATCTGATCTTCTGTTCGTTACTGATCTGATCTGCTGTCCGTTACTGATCTGATCTGCTGTCCGTTACTGATCTGAGCTTCTGTTCGTTACTGATCTGAGCTTCTGTTCGTTACTGATCTGATCTACTGTCCGTTACTGATCTGAGCTTCTGTCCGTTACTGATCTGATCTACTGTCCGTTACTGATCTGATCTGCTGTCCGTTACTGATCTGAGCTTCTGTCTGTTACTGATAGAGTTGTTCCGATTCCGATACTAGTATCGGAAATGCCGCCGATACCAATAAAAATTCTGGCATCGGTATCGGCGAGTAGCCTACTTCTACCCGTGTACCGATCCGATACCATTTTCTTAAACAATACCTAGTTATGCAAGCGAGCTTTGCTTAACGCAGCAAATCGGAGATCAATTCTTCTTCGCTGCTCTAAACGCGCGCGCGCACTTTCTTCTTCGCTGCTCTAAACAGTGGTTGCTTGTGGCAACACAGGAAGTTGTGCTGTTGCCACAAGCAAGCAACCACTGTTGAGATCAGCGAAGAAGAAAACGCACGCGCGCACGCTAGCAGCTGTACGTCCGCTGTTTGTGTTTGGCAGTATTTCAGACTGGACCAACCAGCTAGTAAAACGGCGATTTCGAGGGGTGGAACAAGTATTAGCAATTTCAACACGAGTAAGTTAACTTAAAGCATTTGAAGACGCGTCACCCCGCAGAACACGAGGGTTACACACAGGCAAGGGCAGAGAAGAACGAGCCGCGCTAGAATCAACAATCTCTGGAAGCTTCATTCAAACAAAGAGAAAAGTTTTCAGAAGACAGCCAAAGAGCAATAAATATAACTGACAAAATGATCGAGTTTATTGTTCTGGATGAATAGCCGCCGTCAAAAATAAAATGCCGTTTATTCAACAAAATTGTTTCTGGACTTTAGGTTATAAAGAGATTATTTTCTTATATTATTCATATACAATTTTTTTGATTCCTAGACTTATTTGTTGCACTTTTTTTATACAGTTATATTGTAAAACTAAAATACCCTTTTCAGTTTACAGTATTAGATGTGTGGCTGCATTTGAAGTTCTTTTTCACTTAAGAAAAATAAATAATATATTGCTGTGAAATATATGTCAGATAATAAAAATATTCTAGTTCACATGTATTTGTTCATGTTTACCTAAGGGATAAGTCTGAAGCACACCATAAAATAATTCTATCAATTCATACAGTGCTAGTATGAATTGCAGCTGTATAGATACACACCCAGGTATCGGATCGGTACTCGGTATCGGCCGATACCCTGAGTCCAGGTATCGGAATCGGTATCGGGAAGGAAAAAAGGGTATCGGAACATCTCTAGTTACTGATCTGATCTACTGTCCGTTACTGATCTGAGCTTCTGTCCGTTACTGATCTGATCTGCTGTCCGTTACTGATCTGATCTACTGTCCGTTACTGATCTGATCTGCTGTCCGTTACTGATCTGATCTACTGTCCGTTACTGATCTGATCTACTGTCCGTTACTGATCTGATCTACTGTCCGTTACTGATCTGATCTACTGTCCGTTACTGATCTGATCTGCTGTCCGTTACTGATCTGAGCTTCTGTCTGTTACTGATCTGATCTGCTGTCCGTTACTGATCTGATCTGCTGTCTGTTACTGATCTGATCTACTGTCCGTTACTGATCTGATCTGCTGTCCGTTACTGATCTGAGCTTCTGTCCGTTACTGATCTGATCTACTGTCTGTTACTGATCTGATCTACTGTCCGTTACTGATCTGATCTTCTGTCCGTTACTGATCTGTTCTTCTGTCCGTTACTGATCTGATCTTCTTCCGTTACTGATCTGAGCTTCTGTCCGTTACTGATCTGATCTTCTTCCGTTACTGATCTGAGCTTCTGTCCGTTACTGATCTGAGCTTCTGTCCGTTACTGATCTGATCTTCTTCCGTTACTGATCTGATCTACTGTCTGTTACTGATCTGATCTACTGTCTGTTACTGATCTGATCTACTGTCTGTTACTGATCTGATCTACTGTCTGTTACTGATCTGATCTACTGTCTGTTACTGATCTGATCTACTGTCTGTTACTGATCTGAGCTTCTGTCCGTTACTGATCTGAGCTTCTCTCTGTTACTGATCTAATCTTCTGTCCGTTACTGATCTGATCTATTGTCTGTTACTGATCTGATCTACTGTCTGTTACTGATCTGATCTTCTGTCCGTTACTGATCTGTTCTTCTGTCCGTTACTGATCTGATCTTCTTCCGTTACTGATCTGAGCTTCTGTCCGTTACTGATCTGATCTTCTTCCGTTACTGATCTGAGCTTCTGTCCGTTACTGATCTGAGCTTCTGTCCGTTACTGATCTGATCTTCTTCCGTTACTGATCTGATCTACTGTCTGTTACTGATCTGATCTACTGTCTGTTACTGATCTGATCTACTGTCTGTTACTGATCTGAGCTTCTGTCCGTTACTGATCTGAGCTTCTCTCTGTTACTGATCTAATCTTCTGTCCATTACTGATCTGATCTATTGTCTGTTACTGATCTGATCTACTGTCTGTTACTGATCTGAGCTTCTGTCTGTTACTGATCTGAGCTTCTGTCCGTTACTGATCTGATCTATTGTCTGTTACTGATCTGCGCTTCTGTCTGTTACTGATCTAATCTTCTGTCCGTTACTGATCTGATCTATTGTCTGTTACTGATCTGCGCTTCTGTCCGTTACTGATCTGATCTTCTGTCCGTTACTGATCTGAGCTTCTGTCCGTTACTGATCTGATCTTCTGTCCGTTACTGATCTGATCTTCTTCCGTTACTAATCTGATCTGCTGTCTGTTACTGATCTGATCTTCTTCCGTTACTGATCTGAGCTTCTGTCCGTTACTGATCTGTTCTTCTGTCCGTTACTGATCTGATCTTCTTCCGTTACTGATCTGATCTGCTGTCTGTTACTGATCTGATCTACTGTCCGTTACTGATCTGAGCTTCTGTTCGTTACTGATCTGATCTACTGTCCGTTACTGATCTGATCTACTGTCCGTTACTGATCTGAGCTTCTGTCTGTTACTGATCTGATCTACTGTCTGTTACTGATCTGATCTGCTGTCTGTTACTGATCTGATCTTCTTCCGTTACTGATCTGAGCTTCTGTCCGTTACTGATCTGTTCTTCTGTCCGTTACTGATCTGATCTTCTTCCGTTACTGATCTGATCTGCTGTCTGTTACTGATCTGATCTACTGTCCGTTACTGATCTGAGCTTCTGTCCGTTACTGATCTGATCTACTGTCCGTTACTGATCTGATCTACTGTCTGTTACTGATCTGATCTACTGTCTGTTACTGATCTGAGCTTCTGTCCGTTACTGATCTGAGCTTCTCTCTGTTACTGATGTAATCTTCTGTCCGTTACTGATCTGATCTATTGTCTGTTACTGATCTGATCTACTGTCTGTTACTGATCTGAGGTTCTGTCTGTTACTGATCTGAGCTTCTGTCCGTTACTTATCTGATCTAGGCTATTGTCTGTTACTGATCTGAGCTTCTGTCTGTTACTGATCTGATCTATTGTCTGTTACTGATCTGCGCTTCTGTCTGTTACTGATCTGATCTACTGTCTGTTACTGATCTGATCTGCTGTCTGTTAATGATCTGATCTTCTGTCCGTTACTGATCTGAGCTTCTCTCTGTTACTGATCTAATCTTCTGTCTGTTACTGATCTGATCTTCTCTCCGCTACTGATCTGAGCTTCTGTCCGTTACTGATCTGAGCTTCTCTCTGTTACTGATCTGAGCTTCTGTCCGTTACTGATCTGATCTATTGTTTGTTACTGATCTGATCTACTGTCTGTTACTGATCTGAGCTTCTGTCCGTTACTGATCTGATCTACTGTCCGTTACTGATCTGATCTTCTGTCCGTTACTGATCTGAGCTTCTGTCTGTTACTGATCTAATCTTCTGTCCGTTACTGATCTGATCTACTGTCTGTTACTGATCTGATCTACTGTCTGTTACTGATCTGAGCTTCTGTCTGTTACTGATCTGATCTTCTGTCCGTTACTGATCTGAGCTTCTGTCCGTTACTGATCTGGGGCCTCATTTATAAACGTTACGTACGCACAAAAGAAGGCGTACGCCGCTCTCTACGCAATAATTGGTATTTATAAAAAGCAAACTTGACGGGAAAATGTGCGGTCCTTCACGCAAGCTCTGACCCAGGCGTACGCACAAAAACGGGTGAAATAAGAAATGGCGACACCGTCGGCGGATGGAAGAAACACGTGAAAGTGTGTGAAACTGTAGACCGTTGTGTAAAAGAAATGGCAATACTGCCTCTCATAAATAGACTTCACAAAGCAAGTTACATTTAACAGCCTACACGAACACCCGTTTGATCGATCTGCACTGCAGTGTAAAACAAAAAAATCAAACGAAGATTTCAACAGAAATGCAAATTAACACATATTTGCAAAAAGAAAAGTGAAATATGTTCTGCAATAATATTGCCATGTTATGCAATTCATCCTCATAACACATCTGTTGCTTGTCAGATGCAATCAAATGGATGGTAATAAAATGCCATGATGCCATCACAATGCGTAATGGAGCGCTAGACGCTTTTTTGCATCGACTTTGATGTCCGACCATTTCTTTTTTATTTCGGCCACGGTCCGAGGTTGTGAGGCTGCAGCATTAACGGCGTCTGCAACCTTTTGCCACTCAAATGCCTTTTTGGCATTAGTGATGCCCACACTGTGCCCTGTAAAATGTAAAACAACATTTTACTCCTCTTTTCCACCTTGCCAACGATCATTTCTACTTCACATTGAGTGAAGTTAAGTTTATTGGTTTTCCTCTCTGTATTTGCCATGATTTCGCAATCGATGAATATTAACTTGTGGGGGTTTCACAGACTATTTATGGGCAACTATGGGCGTTTCACTGACTATTTATGGGCAACTATGGGCGTGACACGAAGCCGCAAAAGCTGCGCTACATTTAGAATTGATTGTGATTTATTAAGGGAAAACTGCGTAGGACGTGCGTGCGCACGGTTTTATAAATCCGAATATTTCTGTGCGTACGCACGTCCTATGTTTCATCCGTACGCCACTTCTGACGCAAATCCTACGCAAAGTTTTATAAATGAGGCCCCTGATCTGCTGTCTGTTACTGATCTGATCTACTGTCTGTTACTGATCTGAGCTTCTGTCCGTTACTGATCTGATCTATTGTCTGTTACTGATCTGATCTACTGTCTGTTACTGATCTGATCTTCTGTCCGTTACTGATCTGAGCTTCTGTCTGTTACTGATCTGAGCTTCTGTCTGTTACTGATCTGAGCTTCTCTCTGTTACTGATCTGAGCTTCTGTCTGTTACTGATCTGATCTATTGTCTGTTACTGATCTGAGCTTCTGTCCGTTACTGATCTGAGCTTCTGTCTGTTACTGATCTGAGCTTCTGTCTGTTACTGATCTGAGCTTCTCTCTGTTACTGATCTGAGCTTCTCTCTGTTACTGATCTGAGCTTCTCTCTGTTACTGATCTGAGCTTCTCTCTGTTACTGATTTGAGCTTCTCTCTGTTACTGATTTGAGCTTCTGTCTGTTACTGATCTGATCTTCTGTCTGTTACTGATCTGAGCTTCTGTCCGTTACTGATCTGAGCTTCTGTCTGTTACTGATCTGAGCTTCTGTCTGTTACTGATCTGAGCTTCTCTCTGTTACTGATCTGAGCTTCTCTCTGTTACTGATCTGAGCTTCTCTCTGTTACTGATCTGAGCTTCTCTCTGTTACTGATCTGAGCTTCTCTCTGTTACTGATCTGAGCTTCTCTCTGTTACTGATTTGAGCTTCTCTCTGTTACTGATTTGAGCTTCTGTCTGTTACTGATCTGATCTTCTGTCTGTTACTGATCTGAGCTTCTGTCCGTTACTGATCTGAGCTTCTGTCTGTTACTGATCTGAGCTTCTGTCTGTTACTGATCTGAGCTTCTCTCTGTTACTGATCTGAGCTTCTCTCTGTTACTGATCTGAGCTTCTCTCTGTTACTGATCTGAGCTTCTCTCTGTTACTGATTTGAGCTTCTCTCTGTTACTGATCTGAGCTACTGTCTGTTACTGATCTGATCTGCTGTCTGTTACTGATCTGAGCTTCTGTCCGTTACTGATCTGAGCTTCTCTCTGTTACTGATCTGAGCTTCTGTCCGTTACTGATCTGAGCTTCTCTCTGTTACTGATCTGAGCTTCTCTCTGTTACTGATCTGAGCTTCTCTCTGTTACTGATTTGAGCTTCTCTCTGTTACTGATCTGAGCTTCTCTCCGTTACTGATCTGATCTGCTGTCTGTTACTGATCTGAGCTTCTCTCTGTTACTGATCTGAGCTTCTCTCTGTTACTGATCTGAGCTTCTCTCTGTTACTGATCTGAGCTTCTCTCTGTTACTGATCTGAGCTTCTCTCCGTTACTGATCTGAGCTGCTGTCTGTTACTGATCTGATCTGCTGTCTGTTACTGATCTGAGCTTCTGTCCGTTACTGATCTGAGCTTCTGTCCGTTACTGATCTGAGCTTCTGTCCGTTACTGATCTGAGCTTCTGTCCGTTACTGATCTGAGCTTCTCTCCGTTACTGATCTGAGCTGCTGTCTGTTACTGATCTGATCTGCTGTCTGTTACTGATCTGAGCTTCTGTCCGTTACTGATCTGAGCTTCTGTCCGTTACTGATCTGAGCTTCTGTCCGTTACTGATCTGAGCTTCTGTCCGTTACTGATCTGATCTTCTGTCCGTTACTGATCTGATCTTCTGTCCGTTACTGATCTGATCTGCTGTCCGTTACTGATCTGATCTGCTGTCCGTTACTGATCTGATCTTCTGTCCGTTACTGATCTGATCTGCTGTCCGTTACTGATCTGATCTTCTGTCCGTTACTGATCTGATCTTCTGTCCGTTACTGATCTGAGCTTCTGTCCGTTACTGATCTGATCTTCTGTCCGTTACTGATCTGATCTTCTGTCCGTTACTGATCTGATCTTCTGTCCGTTACTGATCTGATCTGCTGTCCGTTACTGATCTGATCTTCTGTCCGTTACTGATCTGATCTTCTGTCCGTTACTGATCTGATCTTCTGTCCGTTACTGATCTGATCTGCTGTCCGTTACTGATCTGATCTGCTGTCCGTTACTGATCTGATCTACTGTCCGTTACTGATCTGATCTTCTGTCCGTTACTGATCTGATCTTCTGTCCGTTAATGATCTGATCTTCTGTCCGTTACTGATCTGATCTTCTCTCCGTTACTGATCTGAGCTTCTGTCTGTTACTGATCTGATCTTCTGTCCGTTACTGATCTGATCTTTTCTCCGTTACTGATCTGTGCCCGGTTGCATAAAGCACCTTAAGTTTTTCCCTTAAGTATGATACTTAAGGGGCGATTTCCCCTTACCTAAGAGAATAATTTAAGGGTGTTGCATATAATCTCTTAAACGGTTCTCTTAGGTAAGGGAAACATTTAAGTATTTCACGACAGCGATCCTGGATTCACGTTATAAAAGTTTGTTGTTGCCATAGATACGCAAAACACTAACATGTCGGCATATCACGTGTCAGTCCAGTGACGCTATCACGCAACACCGCGTCTCCTGCTTTGGCATTTTGTTTAGGTTTTGTGAATGCACTTCTGGCTCTGTCTCTCGAAATACAGCGGAGTATATTTCTATAGCATGCATGTTTTCTTCTGTCATGATTCATTTTAAAACACAGAATCATCTCGTTCTCCAGTGAATTTTTTTCTGCTCGAGTCGGCCACACACTCTCCGTGCACATACTGACTTAACGTTGTGATAGTCTACATGCGAGTCGTCGTGTGTAATGACAGACAGACAGCCATCTAGTATGTTAGCGATGTCAAATATTGCATGTCGATCAAATCGGTATTTTTGCAACAATTTTTAATCGCTAAGTTGGTCCAAAGGGTTCTCAAATTATTCTTGGCACATAATGATCTTCAGCTGGTTCCATAAATTCAGCCATGTCGTCTTATTTTTGTCCGCGTTACTCTTAAGGTTACGATTTCCAAACCTTAAGTTATACTTAGGAAAATGACCGTTAAGGGGTTTTATGCAACACTTAACGCTTTTTAAGGGATTAGCTACTTAAGGGAAAAAACTGCATTTAAGGGAAATTCTAAGTGTTTATGACGTTTCACTTAAATTAACCCTTAAGTAACACTTAAGGGTTTTTTTCTGCAACACCCTTAGGTTTAAGGGAAACATAAGGGCGAACTTAAGGGAAAATTACACTTAAGGTGCTTTATGCAACCGGGCACTGAGCTTCTGTCTGTTACTGATCTGATCTTCTCTCCGTTACTGATCTGATCTTCTCTCCGTTACTGATCTGATCTTCTCTCCGTTACTGATCTGAGCTTCTGTCTGTTACTGATCTGATCTTCTGTCTGTTACTGATCTGATCTTCTGTCCGTTACTGATCTGATCTGATCTGATCTGCTGTCCGTTACTGATCTGAGCTGCTGTCCGTTACTGATCTGAGCTTCTGTCCGTTACTGATCTGAGCTTCTGTCCGTTTCTGTCCGTTACTGATCTGATCTTCTGTCCGTTACTGATCTGATCTTCTCTCCGTTACTGATCTGAGCTACTGTCTGTTACTGATCTGATCTGCTGTCCGTTACTGATCTGAGCTTCTGTCCGTTACTGATCTGATCTTCTGTTCGTTACTGATCTGATCTTCTCTCAGTTACTGATCTGAGCTACTGTCTGTTACTGATCTGATCTGCTGTCCGTTACTGATCTGAGCTTCTGTCCGTTACTGATCTGATCTTCTGTTCGTTACTGATCTGATCTTCTGTTCGTTACTGATCTGATCTGATCTGCTGTCCGTTACTGATCTGATCTTCTCTCTGTTACTGATCTGAGCTTCTGTCCGTTACTGATCTGATCTACTGTCCGTTACTGATCTGATCTACTGTCCGTTACTGATCTGATGTTCTGTCCGTTACTGATCTGATGTGGTCTCCATTACTGATCTGATCTGCTGTCCGTTACTGATCTGGGGCCGTATTCACAAAGAATTTTATCTTATCACTAGGAGTACTCCTAAATCGCACTAAAATATTTTAGCTAGGAGTTTTCTCTTAAAAGTTATTCACAACACCTTTCAGACCTACTCTTAGTAAGGAAAAATGACAACTCCTAAACTAAGAGTGAGTCTTCGTTGCTATGGATGACGTCAATTCTCATGCACGAGCTTCCTCGCAATGATCACGGTGATTGGTTGTTAGATGACAGGGCCATCATGCGGAACACAGACGCAGCAAATCATGGAATTACGACATCTAAATATGTCTATGTCCTACACAAAATAATAATAGTAATGTCATCGAAATGCATATATAATAATGACATGTTTGTGCAGGCCCCAGTGAAGTGTAATTCTAAAAAGGCAGAGAGAGAGAAAAGTCGTGAATTAAATAAAATTAAATCAAGGTAGCCTAATACCCTAATGAAAACCGCCACTTGCCTACTAATGAAAAACGACACTTGCATTAACACTTGCTTGGTTAATTGACATCCTATTAGCCTAAATAGACTACTTAAAGCAAGGAAATGTTGCTCCTATTGAAGTAATGTAATAGTTGAATCATTCATCGTGCGCGAGCCTCAAGAGAACACCGTATCCGCGCCACTCAATTTTATCTGTCTGCAGCGGCAACGAGCACATCATCACTTGATTAAAAAAACAACACATTTCAGCGCTACATCGCCTCTTATTCAACAAACGAACGAAACGAATGCTCTCTGCTAGTTAACTGGAGATTTTTTATTTGTATTGGTACATCTGTGCCGCGAGATGTTTCAAAAGTGGTGGGGACATGTCCCACCCGACCCGTCCCGCCCGTAAACGACGCCTATGGTTGAATGACGGTGGATTATGAACTCGCCAAAACGGAAAAGAAAGCCCAACTGGACGCAGGATCAGTTACTGCTGCTGGCCCAGTTGGTGCTAAAAAAAAAAAAACCATAATAAAAGGGAAATTTGGCACTGAGATATCAAGCAAAACTAAGCGTGAGACATGGGAGGATCTGTTTGCAGATCAATGCAGCATTCTCGCTTGTCTCGCGGACCCCGGACGACTGCGAGAGGCGGTTTAAGATCCTTTGTGAATAGGTCTTAGTGAGTTAGGAGTCCTCTCGACTTCTTTTAAGCTGTCCCAGACTTAGGTGCTACTTTTAGGGCTAAAATGCTTTGTGAATTACTCTTAGTGAAAAAAATTAGGAGTCCTAAAGTTAGGAGTGACATGCCCATTATTTTTTGGAATTGCTCCTAAATTCACCAGTTAGGAGCTACTTTTAGCCTTAAAATTCTTTGTGAATACGGCCCCTGATCTGATGTTCTGTCCGTTTTCTGATCTGATGTTCTGTTCGTTACTGATCTGATCTGCTGTCCGTTACTGATCTGAGCTTCTGTCCGTTACTGATCTGAGCTTCTGTCCGTTACTGATTTTATCTGCTGTCCGTTAGCCTAATGATCTGATCTTCTGTCCGTTACTGATCTGATCTGCTGTCCGTTACTGATCTGATCTGCTGTCCGTTACTGATCTGATCTTCTGTCCGTTACTGATCTGATCTTCTGTCTGTTACTGATCTGATCTTCTCTCTTTTACTGATCTGATCTACTGTCCGTTACTGATCTGAATTACTGTCCGTTACTGATCTGATCTTCTGTCTGTTACTGATCTGATCTTCTGTCTGTTACTGATCTGATCTTCTCTCTTTTACTGATCTGATCTACTGTCAGTTACTGATCTGATCTACTGTCCGTTACTGATCTGATTTACTGTCCGTTACTGATCTGATCTTCTGTCTGTTACTGATCTGATCTACTGTCCGTTACTGATCTGATCTACTGTCCGTTACTGATCTGAGCTTCTGTCCGTTACTGATCTGAGCTTCTGTCCGTTACTGATTTTATCTGCTGTCCGTTAGCCTAATGATCTGATCTTCTGTCCGTTACTGATCTGATCTGCTGTCCGTTACTGATCTGATCTGCTGTCCGTTACTGATCTGATCTTCTGTCCGTTACTGATCTGATTACTGATCTGATCTTCTGTCCGTTACTGATCTGATCTTCTGTCCGTTACTGATTTGATCTGCTGTCCGTTAATGATCTGATCTGCTGTCCGTTACTGATCTGATCTTCTGTCCGTTACTGATCTGATCTTCTGTCTGTTACTGATCTGATCTTCTGTCTGTTACTGATCTGATCTTCTCTCTTTTACTGATCTGATCTACTGTCCGTTACTGATCTGATCTTCTGTCTGTTACTGATCTGATCTTCTGTCTGTTACTGATCTGATCTTCTCTCTTTTACTGATCTGATCTACTGTCCGTTACTGATCTGAGCTTCTGTCTGTTACTGATCTGATCTGCTGTCCGTTACTGATCTGATCTACTGTCCGTTACTGATCTGATCTTCTGTCTGTTACTGATCTGATCTACTGTCCGTTACTGATCTGATCTACTGTCCGTTACTGATCTGATCTTCTGTCCGTTACTGATCTGATCTACTGTCCGTTACTGATCTGATTTTCTGTCCGTTACTGATCTGATCTTCTGTCCGTTACTGATCTGATCTTCTGTCCGTTACTGATCTGATCTTCTGTCCGTTACTGATCTGATCTTCTGTCCGTTACTGATCTGATCTGCTGTCCGTTACTGATCTGATCTTCTGTCCGTTACTGATCTGATCTTCTGTCCGTTACTGATCTGATCTTCTGTCCGTTACTGATCTGATCTTCTGTCCGTTACTGATCTGATCTTCTGTCCGTTACTGATCTGATCTTCTGTAGTGATCGACCGATATTGATTTTTTTAACCGATACCGATTATTTGCATGTTTATGTGCCCGATAACCGATATGCAGAACCGATATTTATTTACTGTTATACTTCTGTTTTTAACACAATTATTACAACACAACTGAACTGAACAAACCATTTTATTTATAACAATCACTCCCTCCTTGCATAGAAAAAAAAAAAAAAACTTTATATTTATACACAAATAAATAGAGGGGTCTGGGTCCAAAAAATAAAGCGCACTACTGTCTTTGATTAAAAATAAAAGCTTTGATTAGGTAGAAAATAAAGCAAAAAAATTATTCTAACATATTGGGGGGGAAATTAAATTAGTCCTTCATGTTAAATTAAATCTTCAAATTACAATAAAAACATTTATATTATTACATTATATAATTTATATCTAAATTATACATATAATTTATAAGCATCAGCAGCAACAATGTTAACAATAGGCTAAATAAATGTTAAAAGTCTAATGTTTTCAAATGGAGAAAGTAATTGACAGGGGAGTCATATCACCTTTGCAGAACTGTAATTCATTTTAAACAGTTTTAGAAGGTTTATGTGCCGTTTAATAGGTTTAAAGAGTGAGGAATAATTCACTGGGTAATATTAATTCACTGAATAATAATAGCTGGAATATAACATTGTCAGGAAAGTAACAAACAAAACAGCATAGCAAGCATCATCATCATAACTTTTTTTAAACTAATATGTTATTAATTAATAATATTTTTGTCGGTCTAGATCATGAAATGCTTTCTGACAAAGTGCTGTTTATCTATGCATTTACACAGAACTATAGCTTATAGGCTACTCAACCTGCGATCGCGCGTGCAGATAATAAATAATTAATTTCCGCGATCGCGCCTGCAGATAATTAATTTCCACAAAGCGGTAGGCTATATTTAGATGTGTATTAGCGAAATAATCACTGTGTAGTAAATTATAATATAATCTAGGGTGTTTAAACAAGATAATCTTGTCAAAAGTTTCATTCAGTGGCCGGTTTGAGCATCTGATCATCAACCCAGTGAGTGCTCAGCAACATAAACGAACTTTTTTTTCCGAGACTAATGGTGAGCAAATACAACAGATAGATAGTTAAATTCAGCGCTTTTATTTTCAACATGCACTCATTCATGTCTGTTTCATTTAATTCATGTAAAGTTACGTCTTTATTGGGGCATTACATGACGGATTACGCTACGTGACTCCATGAGTTCGTCTCAATTTTAGAACCAAGCTGCATAAATAAACTACCAGTATATCAGGCATTTATGTCTCAAAACTTATTTCTGCATGTCTGTTATGTTAAATAATTAAAGCAAAGCAAGTAGAACATATACTTTACTTGTGCACAGAGTTGTTGTTGACTGATCTCCTCAGACGCGGGCTGCAATGGCGGAATTCTCAAAACGGCCACAAGATGGCGCCGTGTATCGGCAAATCCGATATTACAAAACCGATACCCGATTATGGGAAAATGCTTAAATATCGGGAAAAATATCGGTAAACCGATACATCGGTCGATCTCTAATCTTCTGTCCGTTACTGATCTGATCTTCTGTCCGTTACTGATCTGATCTTCTGTCCGTTACTGATCTGATCTTCTGTCCGTTACTGATTTGATCTGCTGTCCGTTAATGATCTGATCTACTGTCCGTTACTGATCTGATCTGCTGTCCGTTACTGATCTGATCTTCTGTCCGTTACTGATCTGATCTACTGTCCGTTACTGATCTGATCTACTGTCCGTTACTGATCTGATCTTCTGTCTGTTACTGATCTGATCTACTGTCCGTTACTGATCTGATCTACTGTCTGTTACTGATTTGATCTGCTGTCCGTTAATGATCTGATCTTCTGTCCGTTACTGATCTGATCTACTGTCCGTTACTGATCTGATCTGCTGTCCGTTACTGATCTGATCTGCTGTCCGTTACTGATCTGATCTACTGTCCGTTACTGATCTGATCTTCTGTCTGTTACTGATCTGATCTACTGTCCGTTACTGATCTGATCTGCTGTCCGTTACTGATCTGATCTTCTGTCCGTTACTGATCTGATCTACTGTCCGTTACTGATCTGATCTGCTGTCCGTTACTGATCTGATCTGCTGTCCGTTACTGATCTGATCTGCTGTCCGTTACTGATCTGATCTGCTGTCCGTTACTGATCTGATCTACTGTCCGTTACTGATCTGATCTGCTGTCCGTTACTGATCTGATCTACTGTCCGTTACTGATCTGATCTTCTGTCTGTTACTGATCTGATCTACTGTCCGTTACTGATCTGATCTACTGTCCGTTACTGATCTGATCTTCTGTCCGTTACTGATCTGATCTTCTGTCCGTTACTGATCTGATCTACTGTCCGTTACTGATCTGATCTTCTGTCCGTTACTGATCTGATCTACTGTCCGTTACTGATCTGATCTTCTGTCCGTTACTGATCTGATCTTCTGTCCGTTACTGATTTGATCTGCTGTCCGTTAATGATCTGATCTGCTGTCCGTTACTGATCTGATCTTCTGTCTGTTACTGATCTGATCTTCTGTCTGTTACTGATCTGATCTTCTGTCTGTTACTGATCTGATCTTCTCTCTTTTACTGATCTGATCTACTGTCCGTTACTGATCTGATCTACTGTCCGTTACTGATCTGATCTGCTGTCCGTTACTGATCTGATCTGCTGTCCGTTACTGATCTGATCTTCTGTCTGTTACTGATCTGATCTACTGTCCGTTACTGATCTGATCTGCTGTCCGTTACTGATCTGATCTGCTGTCCGTTACTGATCTGATCTACTGTCCGTTACTGATCTGATCTACTGTCCGTTACTGATCTGATCTGCTGTCCGTTACTGATCTGATCTACTGTCCGTTACTGATCTGATCTTCTGTCTGTTACTGATCTGATCTACTGTCCGTTACTGATCTGATCTTCTGTCTGTTACTGATCTGATCTACTGTCCGTTACTGATCTGATCTGCTGTCCGTTACTGATCTGCTGTCCGTTACTGATCTGATCTACTGTCCGTTACTGATCTGATCTTCTGTCTGTTACTGATCTGATCTACTGTCCGTTACTGATCTGATCTTCTGTCTGTTACTGATCTGATCTACTGTCCGTTACTGATCTGATCTACTGTCCGTTACTGATCTGATCTACTGTCCGTTACTGATCTGATCTTCTGTCTGTTACTGATCTGATCTACTGTCCGTTACTGATCTGATCTACTGTCCGTTACTGATCTGATCTGCTGTCCGTTACTGATCTGATCTACTGTCCGTTACTGATCTGATCTTCTGTCTGTTACTGATCTGATCTACTGTCCGTTACTGATCTGATCTTCTGTCTGTTACTGATCTGATCTGCTGTCCGTTACTGATCTGATCTACTGTCCGTTACTGATCTGATCTTCTGTCCGTTACTGATCTGATCTTCTGTCTGTTACTGATCTGATCTACTGTCCGTTACTGATCTGATCTTCTGTCTGTTACTGATCTGATCTTCTGTCTGTTACTGATCTGATCTTCTCTCTTTTACTGATCTGATCTTCTGTCCGTTACTGATCTGCCACAGGTAACACACACGTCACACACACTGCCACAGGTAACACACACGTCACACACACTGCCACAGGTAACACACACGTCACACACACTGCCACAGGTAACACACACACACACACACTGCCACAGGTAACACACACGTCACACACACTGCCACAGGTAACACACACGTCACACACACTGCCACAGGTAACACACACGTCACACACACTGCCACAGGTAACACACACGTCACACACACTGCCACAGGTAACACACACACACACATACGCTGCCACAGGTAACACACATCACACGCACTGCCACAGGTAACACACACACTGATCTGATCTTCTCTCGGTTACTGATCTGATCTACTGTCCGTTACTTATCTGATCTTCTCTCTGTTACTGATTTGAGCTTCTGTCTGTTTCCGATCTTCTGTCCATTATGGTTAATGCTCTGGTGTGTGTGTGTGTGTGTGTAGATGATGTGCGAAGTGATGCCCACCATCAGCGAGGCGGAGGTCGGTGGGAATGGAGGCGCTCTGGGCTCCAGCTCTCCTGGACAGACAGACTCTGAGGGTCACTTTGAGTCTCTGATGGTGTCTATGCTAGAGGAGAGAGACCGACTGCTGGACACTCTCCGAGAGACGCAGGAGAACCTGTGTGTGACTCAGAGCAAACTTCACGAGATCAGCCACGACAGAGACTCCCTGCAGAGACAGCTGAACAGCGCACTGCCGCAGGTAACACACACACATCACACACACTGCCACAGGTAACACATGTCACACGCACTGCCACAGGTAACACACACACACACACATCACACGCACTGCCGCAGGTAACACACATCACACGCACTGCCGCAGGTAACACACACACATCACACACACTGCCGCAGGTAACACATGTCACACGCACTGCCGCAGGTAACACACACACATCACACACACTGCCGCAGGTAACACACACACATCACACGCACTGCCGCAGGTAACACATGTCACACGCACTGCCGCAGGTAACACACACACATCACACACACTGCCGCAGGTAACACACATCACACGCACTGCCACAGGTAACACACATCACACGCACTGCCGCAGGTAACACACACACATCACACACACTGCCACAGGTAACACACACACACACACACACTGCCACAGGTAACACACACACATCACACGCACTGCCGCAGGTAACACACACACATCACACGCACTGCCGCAGGTAACACATGTCACACGCACTGCCGCAGGTAACACACACACATCACACACACTGCCGCAGGTAACACACATCACACGCACTGCCACAGGTAACACACATCACACGCACTGCCGCAGGTAACACACACACATCACACACACTGCCACAGGTAACACACACACACACACACACTGCCACAGGTAACACATGTCACACGCACTGCCACAGGTAACACACACACACACACGCTGCCACAGGTAACACACATCACACGCACTGCCACAGGTAACACACACACACACACGCTGCCACAGGTAACACACATCACACGCACTGCCACAGGTAACACACACGTCACACACACTGCCACAGGTAACACACACGTCACACACACTGCCACAGGTAACACACACGTCACACACACTGCCACAGGTAACACACACGTCACACACACTGCCACAGGTAACACATGTCACACGCACTGCCACAGGTAACACACACACACACACGCTGCCACAGGTAACACACGTCACATGCACTGCCACAGGTAACACACACATGCTGCCACAGGTAACACACACGTCACACACACTGCCACAGGTAACACACACACGCTGCCACAGGTAACACACGTCACACACACTGCCACAGGTAACACACACACACACACGCTGCCACAGGTAACACACGTCACACACACTGCCACAGGTAACACACACATGCTGCCACAGGTAACACACACGTCACACACACTGCCACAGGTAACACACACACGCTGCCACAGGTAACACATGTCACACGCACTGCCACAGGTAACACACACACACACACGCTGCCACAGGTAACACACGTCACACACACTGCCACAGGTAACACACACATGCTGCCACAGGTAACACACACGTCACACACACTGCCACAGGTAACACACACACGCTGCCACAGGTAACACACGTCACACACACTGCCACAGGTAACACACGTCACACACACTGCCACAGGTAACACACGTCACACACACTGCCACAGGTAACACGTCACACGCACTGCCACAGGTAACACACGTCACACGCACTGCCACAGGTAACACACGTCACACGCACTGCCACAGGTAACACACGTCACACACACTGCCGCAGGTAACACACACGTCACACACACTGCCACAGGTATCACACACACGCTGCCACAGGTAACACACGTCACACACACTGCCACAGGTAACACACGTCACACACACTGCCACAGGTAACACACACGTCACACACACTGCCACAGGTAACACACACACGCTGCCACAGGTAACACACGTCACACGCACTGCCACAGGTAACACACGTCACACACACTGCCACAGGTAACACACGTCACACACACTGCCACAGGTAACACACGTCACACACACTGCCACAGGTAACACACGTCACACGCACTGCCACAGGTAACACACGTCACACACACTGCCGCAGGTAACACACACATGCTGCCACAGGTAACACACACGTCACACACACTGCCACAGGTAACACACACACGCTGCCACAGGTAACACACGTCACACACACTGCCGCAGGTAACACACGTCACACACACTGCCGCAGGTAACACACACATGCTGCCACAGGTAACACACACGTCACACACACTGCCACAGGTAACACACACATGCTGCCACAGGTAACACACACGTCACACACACTGCCACAGGTAACACACACACGCTGCCACAGGTAACACACGTCACACGCACTGCCACAGGTAACACACGTCACACACACTGCCGTAGGTAACACACACATGCTGCCACAGGTAACACACGTCACACACACTGCCACAGGTAACACACGTCACACACACTGCCGCAGGTAACACACACATGCTGCCACAGGTAACACACACGTCACACACACTGCCACAGGTAACACACACATGCTGCCACAGGTAACACACACGTCACACACACTGCCACAGGTAACACACGTCACACACACTGCCGCAGGTAACACACACATGCTGCCACAGGTAACACACGTCACACACACTGCCACAGGTAACACACGTCACACACACTGCCGCAGGTAACACACACATGCTGCCACAGGTAACACACGTCACACACACTGCCACAGGTAACACACGTCACACACACTGCCGCAGGTAACACACACATGCTGCCACAGGTAACACACACGTCACACACACTGCCACAGGTAACACACACATGCTGCCACAGGTAACACACACGTCACACACACTGCCACAGGTAACACACACACGCTGCCACAGGTAACACACGTCACACGCACTGCCACAGGTAACACACGTCACACGCACTGCCACAGGTAACACACGTCACACGCACTGCCACAGGTAACACACGTCACACGCACTGCCACAGGTAACACACGTCACACGCACTGCCACAGGTAACACACGTCACACACACTGCCGCAGGTAACACACACGTCACACACACTGCCACAGGTAACACACACACGCTGCCACAGGTAACACACGTCACACACACTGCCACAGGTAACACACGTCACACACACTGCCACAGGTAACACACGTCACACACACTGCCACAGGTAACACACGTCACACGCACTGCCACAGGTAACACACGTCACACACACTGCCACAGGTAACACACGTCACACACACTGCCACAGGTAACACACGTCACACACGCTGCCACAGGTAACACACGTCACACGCACTGCCACAGGTAACACACGTCACACGCACTGCCACAGGTAACACACGTCACACACACTGCCGCAGGTAACACACATCACACGCACTGCCGCAGGTAACACACACACATCACACACACTGCCACAGGTAACACACACACACACACGCTGCCACAGGTAACACACATCACACGCACTGCCGCAGGTAACACACACACATCACACGCACTGCCACAGGTAACACACACACACACACACTGCCACAGGTAACACACACACATGTCACACGCACTGCCACAGGTAACACACACACACACACGCTGCCACAGGTAACACACGTCACACGCACTGCCACAGGTAACACACACGTCACACGCACTGCCACAGGTAACACACACGTCACACACACTGCCACAGGTAACACACACGTCACACACACTGCCACAGGTAACACACACGTCACACACTGCCACAGGTAACACACACACACACACACACGCTGCCACAGGTAACACACATCACACGCACTGCCGCAGGTAACACACACACATCACACACACTGCCACAGGTAACACACACACACACACACTGCCACAGGTAACACATGTCACACGCACTGCCACAGGTAACACACACACACACACGCTGCCACAGGTATCACACACGCACACACGCTGCCACAGGTAACACACACATCACACACACTGCCACAGGTAACACATGTCACACGCACTGCCACAGGTAACACACACACGCTGCCACAGGTAACACACACACATCACACACACTGCCACAGGTAACACACACACATCACACGCACTGCCACAGGTAACACACACACACTGCCACAGGTAACACACACGTCACACGCACTGCCACAGGTAACACACACACGCACTGCCACAGGTAACACACACACGCACTGCCACAGGTAACACACACACGCACTGCCACAGGTAACACACACACGCACTGCCACAGGTAACACACACGCACTGCCACAGGTAACACACACGCACTGCCACAGGTAACACACACGCACTGCCACAGGTAACACACACGCACTGCCACAGGTAACACACACGCACTGCCACAGGTAACACACACACGCTGCCACAGGTAACACACGTCACACGCACTGCCACAGGTAACACACACGCACTGCCACAGGTAACACACACTGCCACAGGTAACACACACTGCCACAGGTAACACGCGTCACACGCGTCACACGCACTGCCACAGGTAACACACGTCACACACTGCCACAGGTAACACACGTCACAGGCACTGCCACAGGTAACACACGTCACACGCACTGCCACAGGTAACACACGTCACAGGTACTGCCACAGGTAACACACGTCACACGCACTGCCACAGGTAACACACACACACGCTGCCACAGGTAACACACGTCACACGCACTCCCACAGATAACACACGTCACACGCACTCCCACAGATAACACACGTCACACGCACTGCCACAGGTAACACACGTCACACGCACTGCCACAGGTAACACACGCACTGCCACAGGTAACACACGTCACACACTGCCACAGGTAACACACGTCACAGGCACTGCCACAGGTAACACACGTCACACGCACTGCCACAGGTAACACACGTCACACGCACTGCCACAGGTAACACACGTCACACGCACTGCCACAGGTAACACACACGTCACACACACTGCCACAGGTAACACACGTCACACGCACTGCCACAGGTAACACACGTCACACGCACTGCCACAGGTAACACACACACACGCTGCCACAGGTAACACACGTCACACGCACTGCCACAGGTAACACACGTCACACGCACTGCCACAGGTAACACACGTCACACGCACTGCCACAGGTAACACACACACACGCTGCCACAGGTAACACACGTCACACGCACTCCCACAGATAACACACGTCACACGCACTCCCACAGGTAACACACACACACGCTGCCACAGGTAACACACGTCACACGCACTCCCACAGATAACACACGTCACACGCACTGCCACAGGTAACACACGCACTGCCACAGGTAACACACACGCACTGCCACAGGTAACACACACGCACTGCCACAGGTAACACACACACGCTGCCACAGGTAACACACGTCACACGCACTGCCACAGGTAACACACACGCACTGCCACAGGTAACACACACACGCACTGCCACAGGTAACACACGTCACACACACTGCCACAGGTAACACACGTCACAGGCACTGCCACAGGTAACACACACGCTGCCACAGGTAACACACGTCACACACACTGCCACAGGTAACACACACATGCTGCCACAGGTAACACACACGTCACACACACTGCCACAGGTAACACACACACGCTGCCACAGGTAACACACGTCACACACACTGCCACAGGTAACACACGTCACACACACTGCCACAGGTAACACACGTCACACACACTGCCACAGGTAACACGTCACACGCACTGCCACAGGTAACACACGTCACACGCACTGCCACAGGTAACACACGTCACACGCACTGCCACAGGTAACACACGTCACACACACTGCCGCAGGTAACACACACGTCACACACACTGCCACAGGTAACACACACACGCTGCCACAGGTAACACACGTCACACACACTGCCACAGGTAACACACGTCACACACACTGCCACAGGTAACACACACGTCACACACACTGCCACAGGTAACACACACACGCTGCCACAGGTAACACACGTCACACGCACTGCCACAGGTAACACACGTCACACACACTGCCACAGGTAACACACGTCACACACACTGCCACAGGTAACACACGTCACACACACTGCCACAGGTAACACACGTCACACGCACTGCCACAGGTAACACACGTCACACACACTGCCGCAGGTAACACACACATGCTGCCACAGGTAACACACACGTCACACACACTGCCACAGGTAACACACACACGCTGCCACAGGTAACACACGTCACACACACTGCCGCAGGTAACACACGTCACACACACTGCCGCAGGTAACACACACATGCTGCCACAGGTAACACACACGTCACACACACTGCCACAGGTAACACACACATGCTGCCACAGGTAACACACACGTCACACACACTGCCACAGGTAACACACACACGCTGCCACAGGTAACACACGTCACACGCACTGCCACAGGTAACACACGTCACACACACTGCCGTAGGTAACACACACATGCTGCCACAGGTAACACACGTCACACACACTGCCACAGGTAACACACGTCACACACACTGCCGCAGGTAACACACACATGCTGCCACAGGTAACACACACGTCACACACACTGCCACAGGTAACACACACATGCTGCCACAGGTAACACACACGTCACACACACTGCCACAGGTAACACACACACGCTGCCACAGGTAACACACGTCACACGCACTGCCACAGGTAACACACGTCACACACACTGCCGCAGGTAACACACACATGCTGCCACAGGTAACACACGTCACACACACTGCCACAGGTAACACACGTCACACACACTGCCGCAGGTAACACACACATGCTGCCACAGGTAACACACACGTCACACACACTGCCACAGGTAACACACACATGCTGCCACAGGTAACACACACGTCACACACACTGCCACAGGTAACACACACACGCTGCCACAGGTAACACACGTCACACGCACTGCCACAGGTAACACACGTCACACGCACTGCCACAGGTAACACACGTCACACGCACTGCCACAGGTAACACACGTCACACGCACTGCCACAGGTAACACACGTCACACGCACTGCCACAGGTAACACACGTCACACACACTGCCGCAGGTAACACACACGTCACACACACTGCCACAGGTAACACACACACGCTGCCACAGGTAACACACGTCACACACACTGCCACAGGTAACACACGTCACACACACTGCCACAGGTAACACACGTCACACACACTGCCACAGGTAACACACGTCACACGCACTGCCACAGGTAACACACGTCACACACACTGCCACAGGTAACACACGTCACACACACTGCCACAGGTAACACACGTCACACACGCTGCCACAGGTAACACACGTCACACGCACTGCCACAGGTAACACACGTCACACGCACTGCCACAGGTAACACACGTCACACACACTGCCGCAGGTAACACACATCACACGCACTGCCGCAGGTAACACACACACATCACACACACTGCCACAGGTAACACACACACACACACGCTGCCACAGGTAACACACATCACACGCACTGCCGCAGGTAACACACACACATCACACGCACTGCCACAGGTAACACACACACACACACACTGCCACAGGTAACACACACACATGTCACACGCACTGCCACAGGTAACACACACACACACACGCTGCCACAGGTAACACACGTCACACGCACTGCCACAGGTAACACACACGTCACACGCACTGCCACAGGTAACACACACGTCACACACACTGCCACAGGTAACACACACGTCACACACACTGCCACAGGTAACACACACGTCACACACTGCCACAGGTAACACACACACACACACACACGCTGCCACAGGTAACACACATCACACGCACTGCCGCAGGTAACACACACACATCACACACACTGCCACAGGTAACACACACACACACACACTGCCACAGGTAACACATGTCACACGCACTGCCACAGGTAACACACACACACACACGCTGCCACAGGTATCACACACGCACACACGCTGCCACAGGTAACACACACATCACACACACTGCCACAGGTAACACATGTCACACGCACTGCCACAGGTAACACACACACGCTGCCACAGGTAACACACACACATCACACACACTGCCACAGGTAACACACACACATCACACGCACTGCCACAGGTAACACACACACACTGCCACAGGTAACACACACGTCACACGCACTGCCACAGGTAACACACACACGCACTGCCACAGGTAACACACACACGCACTGCCACAGGTAACACACACACGCACTGCCACAGGTAACACACACACGCACTGCCACAGGTAACACACGCACTGCCACAGGTAACACACACGCACTGCCACAGGTAACACACACACGCTGCCACAGGTAACACACACGCACTGCCACAGGTAACACACACACACACACACTGCCACAGGTAACACATGTCACACGCACTGCCACAGGTAACACACACACACACACGCTGCCACAGGTATCACACACGCACACACGCTGCCACAGGTAACACACACATCACACACACTGCCACAGGTAACACATGTCACACGCACTGCCACAGGTAACACACACACGCTGCCACAGGTAACACACACACATCACACACACTGCCACAGGTAACACACACACATCACACGCACTGCCACAGGTAACACACACACACTGCCACAGGTAACACACACGTCACACGCACTGCCACAGGTAACACACACACGCACTGCCACAGGTAACACACACACGCACTGCCACAGGTAACACACACACGCACTGCCACAGGTAACACACACACGCACTGCCACAGGTAACACACGCACTGCCACAGGTAACACACACGCACTGCCACAGGTAACACACACGCACTGCCACAGGTAACACACACGCACTGCCACAGGTAACACACACGCACTGCCACAGGTAACACACACGCGCTGCCACAGGTAACACACGTCACACGCACTGCCACAGGTAACACACACGCACTGCCACAGGTAACACACACTGCCACAGGTAACACACACTGCCACAGGTAACACGCGTCACACGCACTGCCACAGGTAACACACGTCACACACTGCCACAGGTAACACACGTCACAGGTACTGCCACAGGTAACACACGTCACACGCACTGCCACAGGTAACACACGTCACACACTGCCACAGGTAACACACGTCACAGGCACTGCCACAGGTAACACACGTCACACACACTGCCACAGGTAACACACGTCACAGGTACTGCCACAGGTAACACACGTCACACGCACTGCCACAGGTAACACACGTCACACGCACTGCCACAGGTAACACACACACACGCTGCCACAGGTAACACACGTCACACGCACTCCCACAGATAACACACGTCACACGCACTCCCACAGATAACACACGTCACACGCACTGCCACAGGTAACACACGTCACACGCACTGCCACAGGTAACACACGCACTGCCACAGGTAACACACGTCACACACTGCCACAGGTAACACACGTCACAGGCACTGCCACAGGTAACACACGTCACACGCACTGCCACAGGTAACACACGTCACACGCACTGCCACAGGTAACACACGTCACACGCACTGCCACAGGTAACACACGTCACAGGTACTGCCACAGGTAACACACGTCACACGCACTGCCACAGGTAACACACACACACGCTGCCACAGGTAACACACGTCACACGCACTCCCACAGATAACACACGTCACACGCACTCCCACAGGTAACACACACACACGCTGCCACAGGTAACACACGTCACACGCACTCCCACAGATAACACACGTCACACGCACTGCCACAGGTAACACACGTCACACGCACTGCCACAGGTAACACACGTCACAGGTACTGCCACAGGTAACACACGCACTGCCACAGGTAACACACACGCACTGCCACAGGTAACACACGTCACACGCACTGCCACAGGTAACACACGCACTGCCACAGGTAACACACACGCACTGCCACAGGTAACACACACGCACTGCCACAGGTAACACACACACGCTGCCACAGGTAACACACGTCACACGCACTGCCACAGGTAACACACACGCACTGCCACAGGTAACACACACACGCACTGCCACAGGTAACACACGTCACACACACTGCCACAGGTAACACACGTCACAGGCACTGCCACAGGTAACACACACACACACGCACTGCCACAGGTAACACACACACGCATTGCCACAGGTAACACACGTCACACACACTGCCACAGGTAACACACGTCACACGCACTGCCACAGGTAACACACACACGCACTGCCACAGGTAACACACGTCACACACACTGCCACAGGTAACACACGTCACACGCACTGCCACAGGTAACACACGTCACACGCACTGCCACAGGTAACACACACACGCACTGCCACAGGTAACACACACGTCACACACACTCCCACAGGTAACACACGTCACACACACTGCCACAGGTAACACACGTCACACGCACTGCCACAGGTAACACACGTCACACGCACTGCCACAGGTAACACACACACGCACTGCCACAGGTAACACACACGTCACACACACTGCCACAGGTAACACACGTCACACACACTGCCACAGGTAACACACGTCACACGCACTGCCACAGGTAACACACGTCACACGCACTGCCACAGGTAACACACACACGCACTGCCACAGGTAACACACACGCACTCCCACAGGTAACACACACACATCACACACACTGCCGCAGGTAACACATGTCACACGCACTGCCGCAGGTAACACACACACATCACACACACTGCCGCAGGTAACACACATCACACGCACTGCCACAGGTAACACACATCACACGCACTGCCGCAGGTAACACACACACATCACACACACTGCCACAGGTAACACACACACACACACACACTGCCACAGGTAACACATGTCACACGCACTGCCACAGGTAACACACACACACACACGCTGCCACAGGTAACACACATCACACGCACTGCCACAGGTAACACACATCACACGCACTGCCGCAGGTAACACACACACATCACACACACTGCCACAGGTAACACACACACACACACACACTGCCACAGGTAACACACACGTCACACACACTGCCACAGGTAACACACACACACACACGCTGCCACAGGTAACACACGTCACACGCACTGCCACAGGTAACACACACGTCACACACACTGCCACAGGTAACACACACGTCACACACACTGCCACAGGTAACACACACGTCACACACACTGCCACAGGTAACACACACACACACACGCTGCCACAGGTAACACACGTCACACGCACTGCCACAGGTAACACACACGTCACACACACTGCCACAGGTAACACACACGTCACACACACTGCCACAGGTAACACACACGTCACACACACTGCCACAGGTAACACACACGTCACACACACTGCCACAGGTAACACATGTCACACGCACTGCCACAGGTAACACACACACACACACGCTGCCACAGGTAACACACGTCACATGCACTGCCACAGGTAACACACACATGCTGCCACAGGTAACACACACGTCACACACACTGCCACAGGTAACACACACACGCTGCCACAGGTAACACACGTCACACACACTGCCACAGGTAACACACACACACACACGCTGCCACAGGTAACACACGTCACACACACTGCCACAGGTAACACACACATGCTGCCACAGGTAACACACACGTCACACACACTGCCACAGGTAACACACACACACACACGCTGCCACAGGTAACACACGTCACACACACTGCCACAGGTAACACACACACACTGCCACAGGTAACACACACACACACACGCTGCCACAGGTAACACACGTCACACACACTGCCACAGGTAACACACACACGCTGCCACAGGTAACACATGTCACACGCACTGCCACAGGTAACACACACACACACACGCTGCCACAGGTAACACACGTCACACACACTGCCACAGGTAACACACACATGCTGCCACAGGGAACACACACGTCACACACACTGCCACAGGTAACACACACACGCTGCCACAGGTAACACACGTCACACACACTGCCACAGGTAACACACGTCACACACACTGCCACAGGTAACACACGTCACACACACTGCCACAGGTAACACGTCACACGCACTGCCACAGGTAACACACGTCACACGCACTGCCACAGGTAACACACGTCACACACACTGCCGCAGGTAAGACACACGTCACACACACTGCCACAGGTAACACACACACGCTGCCACAGGTAACACACGTCACACACACTGCCACAGGTAACACACGTCACACACACTGCCACAGGTAACACACACGTCACACACACTGCCACAGGTAACACACACACGCTGCCACAGGTAACACACGTCACACGCACTGCCACAGGTAACACACGTCACACACACTGCCACAGGTAACACACGTCACACACACTGCCACAGGTAACACACGTCACACACACTGCCACAGGTAACACACGTCACACGCACTGCCACAGGTAACACACGTCACACACACTGCCGCAGGTAACACACACATGCTGCCACAGGTAACACACACGTCACACACACTGCCACAGGTAACACACACACGCTGCCACAGGTAACACACGTCACACACACTGCCACAGGTAACACACGTCACACACACTGCCACAGGTAACACACACACGCTGCCACAGGTAACACACGTCACACGCACTGCCACAGGTAACACACGTCACACGCACTGCCACAGGTAACACACGTCACACGCACTGCCACAGGTAACACACGTCACACGCACTGCCACAGGTAACACACGTCACACACACTGCCGCAGGTAACACACACGTCACACACACTGCCACAGGTAACACACACACGCTGCCACAGGTAACACACGTCACACACACTGCCACAGGTAACACACGTCACACACACTGCCACAGGTAACACACGTCACACACACTGCCACAGGTAACACACGTCACACGCACTGCCACAGGTAACACACGTCACACACACTGCCACAGGTAACACACGTCACACACACTGCCACAGGTAACACACGTCACACACGCTGCCACAGGTAACACACGTCACACACGCTGCCACAGGTAACACACGTCACACGCACTGCCACAGGTAACACACGTCACACGCACTGCCACAGGTAACACACGTCACACACACTGCCACAGGTAACACACGTCACACACGCTGCCACAGGTAACACACGTCACACGCACTGCCACAGGTAACACACGTCACACGCACTGCCACAGGTAACACACGTCACACACACTGCCGCAGGTAACACACATCACACGCACTGCCGCAGGTAACACACACACATCACACACACTGCCACAGGTAACACACACACACACACGCTGCCACAGGTAACACACATCACACGCACTGCCGCAGGTAACACACACACATCACACGCACTGCCACAGGTAACACACACACACACACACTGCCACAGGTAACACACACACATGTCACACGCACTGCCACAGGTAACACACACACACACACACGCTGCCACAGGTAACACACGTCACACGCACTGCCACAGGTAACACACACGTCACACGCACTGCCACAGGTAACACACACGTCACACACACTGCCACAGGTAACACACACGTCACACACACTGCCACAGGTAACACGTCACACGCACTGCCACAGGTAACACACGTCACACGCACTGCCACAGGTAACACACGTCACACACACTGCCGCAGGTAAGACACACGTCACACACACTGCCACAGGTAACACACACACGCTGCCACAGGTAACACACGTCACACACACTGCCACAGGTAACACACACGTCACACACACTGCCACAGGTAACACACACACGCTGCCACAGGTAACACACGTCACACGCACTGCCACAGGTAACACACGTCACACACACTGCCACAGGTAACACACGTCACACACACTGCCACAGGTAACACACGTCACACACACTGCCACAGGTAACACACGTCACACGCACTGCCACAGGTAACACACGTCACACACACTGCCGCAGGTAACACACACATGCTGCCACAGGTAACACACACGTCACACACACTGCCACAGGTAACACACACACGCTGCCACAGGTAACACACGTCACACACACTGCCACAGGTAACACACGTCACACACACTGCCACAGGTAACACACACACGCTGCCACAGGTAACACACGTCACACGCACTGCCACAGGTAACACACGTCACACGCACTGCCACAGGTAACACACGTCACACGCACTGCCACAGGTAACACACGTCACACGCACTGCCACAGGTAACACACGTCACACACACTGCCGCAGGTAACACACACGTCACACACACTGCCACAGGTAACACACACACGCTGCCACAGGTAACACACGTCACACACACTGCCACAGGTAACACACGTCACACACACTGCCACAGGTAACACACGTCACACACACTGCCACAGGTAACACACGTCACACGCACTGCCACAGGTAACACACGTCACACACACTGCCACAGGTAACACACGTCACACACACTGCCACAGGTAACACACGTCACACACGCTGCCACAGGTAACACACGTCACACACGCTGCCACAGGTAACACACGTCACACGCACTGCCACAGGTAACACACGTCACACGCACTGCCACAGGTAACACACGTCACACACACTGCCACAGGTAACACACGTCACACACGCTGCCACAGGTAACACACGTCACACGCACTGCCACAGGTAACACACGTCACACGCACTGCCACAGGTAACACACGTCACACACACTGCCGCAGGTAACACACATCACACGCACTGCCGCAGGTAACACACACACATCACACACACTGCCACAGGTAACACACACACACACACGCTGCCACAGGTAACACACATCACACGCACTGCCGCAGGTAACACACACACATCACACGCACTGCCACAGGTAACACACACACACACACACTGCCACAGGTAACACACACACATGTCACACGCACTGCCACAGGTAACACACACACACACACGCTGCCACAGGTAACACACGTCACACGCACTGCCACAGGTAACACACACGTCACACGCACTGCCACAGGTAACACACACGTCACACACACTGCCACAGGTAACACACACGTCACACACACTGCCACAGGTAACACACACGTCACACACTGCCACAGGTAACACACACACACACACACACGCTGCCACAGGTAACACACATCACACGCACTGCCGCAGGTAACACACACACATCACACACACTGCCACAGGTAACACACACACACACACACTGCCACAGGTAACACATGTCACACGCACTGCCACAGGTAACACACACACACACACGCTGCCACAGGTAACACACACGCACACACGCTGCCACAGGTAACACACACATCACACACACTGCCACAGGTAACACATGTCACACGCACTGCCACAGGTAACACACACACACACACGCTGCCACAGGTAACACACGTCACACGCACTGCCACAGGTAACACACACGTCACACGCACTGCCACAGGTAACACACACGTCACACACACTGCCACAGGTAACACACACGTCACACACACTGCCACAGGTAACACACACGTCACACACTGCCACAGGTAACACACACACACACACACACGCTGCCACAGGTAACACACATCACACGCACTGCCGCAGGTAACACACACACATCACACACACTGCCACAGGTAACACACACACACACACACTGCCACAGGTAACACATGTCACACGCACTGCCACAGGTAACACACACACACACACGCTGCCACAGGTAACACACACGCACACACGCTGCCACAGGTAACACACACATCACACGCACTGCCACAGGTAACACACACACACACACACTGCCACAGGTAACACACACACATGTCACACGCACTGCCACAGGTAACACACACACACACACGCTGCCACAGGTAACACACGTCACACGCACTGCCACAGGTAACACACACGTCACACGCACTGCCACAGGTAACACACACGTCACACACACTGCCACAGGTAACACACACGTCACACACACTGCCACAGGTAACACACACGTCACACACTGCCACAGGTAACACACACACACACACACACGCTGCCACAGGTAACACACATCACACGCACTGCCGCAGGTAACACACACACATCACACACACTGCCACAGGTAACACACACACACACACACTGCCACAGGTAACACATGTCACACGCACTGCCACAGGTAACACACACACACACACGCTGCCACAGGTAACACACACGCACACACGCTGCCACAGGTAACACACACACACACACACTGCCACAGGTAACACATGTCACACGCACTGCCACAGGTAACACACACACGCTGCCACAGGTAACACACACACATCACACACACTGCCACAGGTAACACACACACATCACACGCACTGCCACAGGTAACACACACACACTGCCACAGGTAACACACACGTCACACGCACTGCCACAGGTAACACACACACGCACTGCCACAGGTAACACACACACACTGCCACAGGTAACACACACGTCACACGCACTGCCACAGGTAACACACACACGCACTGCCACAGGTAACACACACACGCACTGCCACAGGTAACACACACACGCACTGCCACAGGTAACACACACACGCACTGCCACAGGTAACACACGCACTGCCACAGGTAACACACACGCACTGCCACAGGTAACACACACGCACTGCCACAGGTAACACACACGCACTGCCACAGGTAACACACACGCACTGCCACAGGTAACACACACACGCTGCCACAGGTAACACACGTCACACGCACTGCCACAGGTAACACACACGCACTGCCACAGGTAACACACACTGCCACAGGTAACACACGTCACACGCACTGCCACAGGTAACACACGTCACACACTGCCACAGGTAACACACGTCACAGGCACTGCCACAGGTAACACACACTGCCACAGGTAACACACGTCACACGCACTGCCACAGGTAACACACGTCACACGCACTGCCACAGGTAACACACGTCACAGGTACTGCCACAGGTAACACACGTCACACGCACTGCCACAGGTAACACACGTCACACGCACTGCCACAGGTAACACACACACACGCTGCCACAGGTAACACACGTCACACGCACTCCCACAGATAACACACGTCACACGCACTGCCACAGGTAACACACGTCACACGCACTGCCACAGGTAACACACGCACTGCCACAGGTAACACACACGCACTGCCACAGGTTACACACACGCACTGCCACAGGTAACACACACACGCTGCCACAGGTAACACACGTCACACGCACTGCCACAGGTAACACACACGCACTGCCACAGGTAACACACACACGCACTGCCACAGGTAACACACGTCACACACACTGCCACAGGTAACACACGTCACAGGCACTGCCACAGGTAACACACGTCACACGCACTGCCACAGGTAACACACACACGCACTGCCACAGGTAACACACGTCACACACACTGCCACAGGTAACACACGTCACACACACTGCCACAGGTAACACACGTCACACGCACTGCCACAGGTAACACACACACGCACTGCCACAGGTAACACACGTCACACGCACTGCCACAGGTAACACACGTCACACGCACTGCCACAGGTAACACACGTCACACGCACTGCCACAGGTAACACACGTCACACACACTGCCACAGGTAACACACACACGCACTGCCACAGGTAACACACGTCACACACACTGCCACAGGTAACACACGTCACACACACTGCCACAGGTAACACACGTCACACGCACTGCCACAGGTAACACACGTCACACACACTGCCACAGGTAACACACGTCACACACACTGCCACAGGTAACACACGTCACACGCACTGCCACAGGTAACACACACACGCACTGCCACAGGTAACACACGTCACACACACTGCCACAGGTAACACACGTCACACACACTGCCACAGGTAACACACGTCACACGCACTGCCACAGGTAACACACACACGCACTGCCACAGGTAACACACGTCACACACACTGCCACAGGTAACACACGTCACACGCACTGCCACAGGTAACACACGTCACACGCACTGCCACAGGTAACACACGTCACACGCACTGCCACAGGTAACACACGTCACACGCACTGCCACAGGTAACACACACACGCACTGCCACAGGTAACACACACGTCACACACACTCCCACAGGTAACACACGTCACACGCACTGCCACAGGTAACACACGTCACACGCACTGCCACAGGTAACACACACACGCACTGCCACAGGTAACACACACGCACTCCCACAGGTAACACACGTCACACGCACTCCCACAGGTAACACACGTCACACGCACTGCCACAGGTAACACACGTCACACGCACTGCCACAGGTAACACACGTCACACGCACTGCCACAGGTAACACACGTCACACGCACTGCCACAGGTAACACACACGCACTGCCACAGGTAACACACACACGCACTGCCACAGGTAACACACACGCACTGCCACAGGTAACACACACACGCACTGCCACAGGTAACACACACGCACTGCCACAGGTAACACACACACGCACTGCCACAGGTAACACACACGCACTGCCACAGGTAACACACACGCACTGCCACAGGTAACACACACACGCACTGCCACAGGTAACACACACGCACTGCCACAGGTAACACACACACGCACTGCCACAGGTAACACACACACGCACTGCCACAGGTAACACACACACGCACTGCCACAGGTAACACACGCACGCACTGCCACAGGTAACACACGCACTGCCACAGGTAACACACACAGGTAACACACACGCACTGCCACAGGTAACACACACGCACTGCCACAGGTAACACACACGCACTGCCACAGGTAACACACACGCACTGCCACAGGTAACACACACACGCACTGCCACAGGTAACACACACACGCACTGCCACAGGTAACACACACACGCACTGCCACAGGTAACACACGCACGCACTGCCACAGGTAACACACGCACTGCCACAGGTAACACACACAGGTAACACACACGCACTGCCACAGGTAACACACACGCACTGCCACAGGTAACACACACGCACTGCCACAGGTAACACACACACGCACTGCCACAGGTAACACACACACGCACTGCCACAGGTAACACACACACACTGCCACAGGTAACACACACGTCACACGCACTGCCTCAGGTAACACACACACGCACTGCCACAGGTAACACACACACACTGCCACAGGTAACACACACGTCACACGCACTGCCTCAGGTAACACACACACGCACTGCCACAGGTAACACACACACACTGCCACAGGTAACACACACGTCACACGCACTGCCTCAGGTAACACACACACGCACTGCCACAGGTAACACACACACGCACTGCCACAGGTAACACACGCACGCACTGCCACAGGTAACACACACAGGTAACACACACGCACTGCCACAGGTAACACACACGCACTGCCACAGGTAACACACACGCACTGCCACAGGTAACACACACGCACTGCCACAGGTAACACACACACGCACTGCCACAGGTAACACACACACGCACTGCCACAGGTA
This sequence comes from Semotilus atromaculatus, assembly GCA_031834385.1. Classification (NCBI taxonomy): domain Eukaryota; kingdom Metazoa; phylum Chordata; class Actinopteri; order Cypriniformes; family Leuciscidae; genus Semotilus; species Semotilus atromaculatus. Next base: position 852,958 of record JAULUF010000039.1, on the reverse strand, counting down.
ACACACACACGCACTGCCACAGGTAACACACACAGGTAACACACACGCACTGCCACAGGTAACACACACGCACTGCCACAGGTAACACACACGCACTGCCACAGGTAACACACACGCACTGCCACAGGTAACACACACGCACTGCCACAGGTAACACACACACGCACTGCCACAGGTAACACACACACGCACTGCCACAGGTAACACACACACACTGCCACAGGTAACACACACGTCACACGCACTGCCTCAGGTAACGCACGTCACACGCACTGCCACAGGTAACACACACACGCTGCCACAGGTAACACACACTGCCACAGGTAACACACATGCACTGCCACAGGTAACACACACGCACTGCCACAGGTAACACACACACGCCGCCACAGGTAACACACACGCACTGCCACAGGTAACACACGTCACACGCACTGCCACAGGTAACACACGTCACACGCACTGCCACAGGTAACACACACGCACTGCCACAGGTAACACACACACGCTGCCACAGGTAACACACACGCACTGCCACAGGTAACACACGTCACACGCACTGCCACAGGTAACACACGTCACACGCACTGCCACAGGTAACACACACGCACTGCCACAGGTAACACACGTCACACGCACTGCCACAGGTAACACACGTCACACGCACTGCCACAGGTAACACACACTGCCACAGGTAACACACGTCACACGCACTGCCACAGGTAACACACACGCACTGCCACAGGTAACACACACACGCTGCCACAGGTAACACACACTGCCACAGGTAACACACGTCACACGCACTGCCACAGGTAACACACACGCACTGCCACAGGTAACACACACGCACTGCCACAGGTAACACACACACGCTGCCACAGGTAACACACACGCACTGCCACAGGTAACACACGTCACACGCACTGCCACAGGTAACACACGTCACACGCACTGCCACAGGTAACACACACGCACTGCCACAGGTAACACACGTCACACGCACTGCCACAGGTAACACACGTCACACGCACTGCCACAGGTAACACACACTGCCACAGGTAACACACGTCACACGCACTGCCACAGGTAACACACACGCACTGCCACAGGTAACACACACACGCTGCCACAGGTAACACACACTGCCACAGGTAACACACGTCACACGCACTGCCACAGGTAACACACGTCACACACTGCCACAGGTAACACACGTCACACGCACTGCCACAGGTAACACACGTCACACGCACTGCCACAGGTAACACACGTCACACGCACTGCCACAGGTAACACACGTCACAGGTACTGCCACAGGTAACACACGTCACACGCACTGCCACAGGTAACACACGACACACGCACTGCCACAGGTAACACACACACACGCTGCCACAGGTAACACACGTCACACGCACTCCCACAGATAACACACGTCACACGCACTGCCACAGGTAACACACGTCACACGCACTGCCACAGGTAACACACGCACTGCCACAGGTAACACACACGCACTGCCACAGGTAACACACACGCACTGCCACAGGTAACACACACACGCTGCCACAGGTAACACACGTCACACGCACTGCCACAGGTAACACACACGCACTGCCACAGGTAACACACGTCACACGCACTGCCACAGGTAACACACGTCACACGCACTGCCACAGGTAACACACATGTCACACGCACTGCCACAGGTAACACACGTCACACACGCTGCCACAGGTAACACACACACACTGCCACAGGTAACACACACGTCACACGCACTGCCACAGGTAACACACGTCACACACACTGCCACAGGTAACACACACGTCACACACACTGCCACAGGTAACACACACACACTGCCACAGGTAACACACACACGCTGCCACAGGTAACACACACACACTGCCACAGGTAACACACACGTCACACGCACTGCCACAGGTAACACACGTCACACGCACTGCCACAGGTAACACACGTCACACGCACTGCCACAGGTAACACACGTCACTCGCACTGCCACAGGTAACACACACACGCTGCCACAGGTAACACACACGTCACACGCACTGCCACAGGTAACACACACACGCTGCCACAGGTAACACACACGTCACACACACTGCCACAGGTAACACACGTCACACGCACTGCCACAGGTAACACACGTCACTCGCACTGCCACAGGTAACACACACACGCTGCCACAGGTAACACACACGTCACACGCACTGCCACAGGTAACACACACACACACACGCTGCCACAGGTAACACACACGTCACACGCACTGCCACAGGTAACACACACACACACGCACTGCCACAGGTAACACACACACACACACACACACTGCCACAGGTAACACACGTCACACACACTGCCACAGGTAACACACACGTCACATGCACTGCCACAGGTAACACACACACGCTGCCACAGGTAACACACACGTCACATGCACTGCCACAGGTAACACACACACGCTGCCACAGGTAACACACACGTCACATGCACTGCCACAGGTAACACACACACACACACGCTGCCACAGGTAACACACACGTCACTCGCACTGCCACAGGTAACACACACACGCTGCCACAGGTAACACACACGTCACATGCACTGCCACAGGTAACACACACACACACACGCTGCCACAGGTAACACACACGTCACACGCGCTGCTACAGGTAACACACGTCACACGCACTGCCACAGGTAACACACACGCACTGCCACAGGTAACACACACACGCACTGCCACAGGTAACACACACGTCACACGCACTGCCACAGGTAACACACGTCACACGCACTGCCACAGGTAACACACACGCACTGCCACAGGTAACACACACACGCACTGCCACAGGTAACACACACGCACTGCCACAGGTAACACACACGCACTGCCACAGGTAACACACGTCACACGCACTCCCACAGGTAACACACGTCACACGCACTGCCACAGGTAACACACACACGCTGCCACAGGTAACACACGTCACACGCACTGCCACAGGTAACACACACGCACTGCCACAGGTAACACACACACGCACTGCCACAGGTAACACACACGCACTGCCACAGGTAACACACACGCACTGCCACAGGTAACACACACGCACTGCCACAGGTAACACACACGCACTGCCACAGGTAACACACACGCACTGCCACAGGTAACACACACACGCACTGCCACAGGTAACACACACACGCACTGCCACAGGTAACACACACGCACTGCCACAGGTAACACACACACACACGCACTGCCACAGGTAACACACACGCACTGCCACAGGTAACACACACGCACTGCCACAGGTAACACACGTCACACGCACTGCCACAGGTAACACACACGCACTGCCACAGGTAACACACACTGCCACAGGTAACACACGTCACACGCACTGCCACAGGTAACACACACGCACTGCCACAGGTAACACACACACGCTGCCACAGGTAACACACACGCACTGCCACAGGTAACACACGTCACACGCACTGCCACAGGTAACACACACGCACTGCCACAGGTAACACACACTGCCACAGGTAACACACGTCACACGCACTGCCACAGGTAACACACACGCACTGCCACAGGTAACACACACACACACTGCCACAGGTAACACACGCTGCCACAGGTAACACACACGCACTGCCACAGGTAACACACGTCACACGCACTGCCACAGGTAACACACACGCACTGCCACAGGTAACACACACACACACTGCCACAGGTAACACACGCTGCCACAGGTAACACACACGCACTGCCACAGGTAACGCGCGTTCAAAGCAGCTTTACAGTTAAAATAGGAAATTAAAGTAACACACATAGTTTAGGCTTTACAGCAGCTCTAGAATAAAAAAAAATATTTGAAAACGTTGACGGTGTGCACATTCATATTATGTGTTTAATCTATAGACCTTTTTCACTGCAGAGCCATCTTAGATTTTTAACAGGAATGAAAGCGAGGCTGTGAGGGATAGACCTCCATCTCTTCAGTGGGTTGTACTGCTATTAAATGTGTTTGTGGATTGTTCTGCTGACGAAACCATGCAAAAATATGTTTCTGAGAAATTCCAGTAGACCAGATAATCCAGACAATATGATCTGTTTAAAATTATAAGTGATCTAGGAGCTTTATACAGCTTTTTACAGCGGATCCCATTGAAAACACAGTAAGTCTATCCCTCACAGCCTCACTTTCATACCTGTCATGGCGCTGGTCTGAATAAGGTCTATAGGTAGGTATGCTATAGACTTATACAGATTGTTTTTCAAATTACCAATTAATCAGGTCTGTGCATGGAAAACTGCCAGTTGCATGAATTAACATCAGTGAATAATGCATTTCTATTGACAAAACACTTTTGAATACTAGAAGAGGTCACAGAGTGAGGTGCAGCACTACTTGCTGCCCAGAAGGCTTGATATTAAGTGATTCAGAGTAACTCAAGACTAACTTCAATACAGTGAAATATAGACCTAAAGCAATTTAAACAGGCTTTTGCTCCTTTGATAACCTGATGGATGATATTATTGTCAACTATACCATCTTGCAGAATGGAACTTGAAGCAGGATCATCATCAGTCCGTTTAATGTTGTTTTGTGTTTCATGGCGCTGAAGGAGTTTGCTGCTCTTACGAAGGAAGTGAACATGTGTCGCGAGCAGCTTCTGGAGCGAGAGGAGGAGATCGCCGAGCTCAAGGCAGAGAGGAACAACACACGCGTGAGTTTAAAGAAGTTACATACAAAAAATATATATTTATGTACAGACCCCATTTCCAGAAAATTTCGGACATTTTGTAAAATGCAATAAAAACCACAATCTGTGATTTAATTCTCTTGAACCTTTTTCTTAACTGACAAATGTACAAAGAAAAGATTTCCAATGTTTTCACTGAACAACGTACTTGTGTTTTGTAAATATAATTTTTATTTTATTTTGATAGCTGCAACACTCTCCAAAAAGTTGAGACAGAGGCAAAATTAAAGTGGAAAGATTATATAATACCCAAGTTAAACTCTTTTGAAACGGTGACCTGGTAATAGGTGAGGGGATGGTTGGGTGTAAAAGAGCTTCTCAGTCATGGATGGGTCACGGGTGGCTCACGGGTGGCTCACGGGTGGGTCACGGATGGGTCACGGATGGGTCACGGGTGGCTCACGGGTGGGTCACGGATGGGTCACGGGTGGCTCACGGATGGCTCACGGGTGGCTCACGGGTGGGTCACGGATGGGTCACGGGTGGCTCACGGATGGGTCACGGGTGGCTCACGGATGGGTCACGGGTGGGTCACGGATGGGTCACGGGTGGCTCACGGGTGGGTCACGGATGGGTCACGGGTGGCTCACGGATGGCTCACGGGTGGCTCACGGGTGGGTCACGGATGGGTCACGGGTGGCTCACGGATGGGTCACGGGTGGCTCACGGATGGGTCACGGGTGGCTCACGGGTGGCTCACGGGTGGCTCACGGGTGGCTCACGGATGGGTCACGGATGGGTCACGGGTGGCTCACGGATGGGTCACGGGTGGGTCACGGGTGGCTCACGGATGGGTCACGGATGGCTCACGGGTGGCTCACGGGTGGGTCACGGGTGGGTCACGGGTGGCTCACGGGTGGGTCACGGATGGGTCACGGGTGGGTCACGGGTGGGTCATGGATCACCACTTTGTGCCAAATGTCATGAGAGAATCATCAAACAATTCAAAAATCACATTTCTCAATGCCAGATTGCAAAGAAGTGATGTCTTTCACCATCTACAATATATAATATTGTGAAAAGATTCAGGGAATCCAGAGAAATTTCAGTGTTTGTAGGGCAAGACAGGAAACTGTTGAATGCGCATGATCTTTGACCTCTCAGACAGCATTGCATGAGAAACCATCGTGCTACTGTGTTAAAGACAGCCACGTGTGCTCAGGAGGCCTTCAGAGAACCGTGCATCAAAAATGCATTTTTACCAAATGTTCCAACTCTTTTATATACTTTATATATTATATACTGTGTTGTATACACTGTATATAACATTTTTCCTCCTCCATTAGGAGTATCAGCCTTTTTGCATTCACACTTATTCAGTGGATCACAGTGATTTACCATAGCACCACATTTTCTTTTTCCATTCACTGCACCAAGAAGTCTGTTACAGGCTTTTATATCTCCAGCCAGTCATTAACTGATGTTAGTCTCATCATCACACCGTAACGGATGTTTATTTTAAGGCTGATATGATCAGTTATTTGGACGCCCAGCATTTCTCTCTCATCACATTCAATTCAAGGTTTAAATGTTTTGATGTATGTGCGAATGCAGTTGTATGTAATGTCAGTGTGTGTGTGTGTGTTTTCTCAGTTGCTGCTGGAGCATCTGGAGTGCCTGGTGTCTCGTCACGAGCGCTCTCTGAGGATGACGGTGGTGAAGCGCCAGGCTCAGTCTCCCGCTGGGGTCTCCAGTGAGGTGGAGGTGCTCAAGGCCCTCAAGTCTCTGTTCGAGCACCACAAGGCCCTGGACGAGAAGGTACCGCACCGGGAACCCACAGGTGCCGTTCTGTGGCAGGTGTGTGCTGAGCCTCACGCGTGTGTGTGTGTGTGTTGCAGGTGCGTGAGCGTCTGCGAGTGGCTCTGGAGAGATGCAGTCTGCTGGAGGAACAGCTGACCGCCTCACATAAAGAGGTGAGACTCACTCATGCTTTCAGTTCTACATCGTCACGCTGGGTTAAAGGGCTCATCGGATCCAAAATTCACTTTTATATGGTGTTTGCAAATAAATGTGTCTTTGCGGTGTGTGGACTAGGGATGCTCATATTGACCGTTTAACCGTTAACCGAAAGTAAAAATTTTGACCGATTAATACTATCAGTTAAACGGTTTAAAAAATTTTTTATATTTTTTTTGCTTCATGGTTAAAAAAAAAAAAAACATACTATATATAACCAATATTTGTTAACTCACTGGGCGCATCGATATGCGCAACTACACGCGCCAACAGTCATATTCTCCCTGAGCAAGCAAAATGAAGCGAGCGAAAAGAAGTAGCTACTATGTGGGACCATTTCGACAGAAAGGGCGACGAAGTTACTTGCAAAATATGCTACGCGGTATTAAAATAAAGCAGTAGTGCAAGTACAATGCAATATCACTTGCGAAGCAAACACCCACAAGCAAATGAAAGGCGCTTCCCGAAGCTGGCCACTCCAGCGAGACGTTATCTGTATTCACGAACATCAGCTGTGCCATCGGAGACGGTGTTTTCTCTCTGTGCTCCAGACTTACCCAACAGCATTTAGACTGTAATGCTACTTTTTAAAATCAAAACTAGACAAGCTGCGGATTGAGGTAGGCCTGCTATTTTTATTTGACGGAAAAACGTAGTCTGATGGAGAAGAAAAAAATGCCGGTTTTTCAACGCTTCAAACTGATTCAGTGTTTTCTTTTTGTCATCGTAATTTGTTAATTATTTAAGCTAAAAATATATATATTTATTGTAGGCTTATTTTATGTTTTTTATTTATATTATTTTATTCTGTTTTTCTCTGTTGTCACTGTCAGAAATGCAGCAGGTGCGTGAAAATTTGATCTGAATCCAGGTTCTGTTGATCTGTTCTGTATGTTGCTGTTTGCTGTTTGCACGTTAAAATAAACACTTTGAACCCATTTTTTTGAATATATTTTTAATGGGTCACAGATACGCGTCAATTTTATTTTTATTTAATGCCAATTCAATCTTATCAGTTAACGGTTAATAATCGATTAACGAGTGGCGGTTGTCGGTCGGGAAAATTAACCGAAATGAGCATCCCTAGTGTGGACACAACCATCATATAATAATATTTTTTTTTAATCCACAAAAAGTCTAAACACTCTCAATAATCAAGCTGTTTGGATTTTCTGAGCAATATGATGTCATATTGCTCATGCTCCGCCCACGACCACTGATGGACTGTCCCGTATTAGCATATTTCCCGTATTAGCATATTTCCCGTATTAGCATATTTCCCCCTCATCCGTTTGTATACTGTCCACCACTTTATGTGTCTTGCGTCGACACAGGAGAGAGAGAGGGAGGGCGAGGGGGTGGGGGGTGCAGTTGCTAATTTTTTAAAGAGACATGCACCGCACCGGGTCGCTGTGAACAGAGCATCTTTTGAGCAGGTAAAAAGGGTCTTTTTTACACAACCATTGAGGAATTTTAACCAAAGTATGTTACAAACTTTACATGAAGACCCTAAAGAACCATACGAGCTTGTGTAAAGTGTGCATCCGATGACCTTCCTCATGGCTGTGTTGTAGCTGGCGTTCGTGAAGGAGCAGAGCGCTCAGAGGAAGCTGTTCGTGGACGGCTCTGCAGAACTCAACCATGATGACGCTCCAAACACTAATGGCAAGGTAAACATTTCTGTCCGTCCACACAACCTAAACTTTCACCCTTCAAACCGAGATCGTAAAAGTCTTTTGCCAGTTTATCCAGGTCTTCTGAAGAGACACAATCACTTTATATGATCAGTAGATTTGATTTAGGCTTTTATTTGCCTTTAAACCTGATCAACACTCATTCAGAAGCTCAAACGCTCTTGTCTGTGGATCTGCTCTGGCTCTGTCCAACACTGACAAATAATGCGGCTTTAACCCATAATCCAAATCATATATTTAATAAAATTTAATTAATTTCCAAATTCGTAACCACACTTTATATCTAATATACTTAGATATTAAGGTCAGCTTTATTTCTATATCACTTTACACAAAGTTTAAAAGCAGCTTCATGGTAATAAACATTTGTGAAGGTCATCAGACAGTAGTGTCCTTGTGTTCGTGTGTCATCGTAGTCCCGCTCAGTTCAGTTACAGCTCTGTTCTTTCCTGAGAGTGTCAGCGAATTAAAATCCATAATAATTTCTGATGAATAATTGATTTAAGCCCCCAATTAAAGGGATTCTCAAGCGATTACTCGCATTACCCAGATGCATATGTCTTTCTTTCTTCAGATTAACACAAAGCTTTTTAGAAAATGATCTGTCCGTTGAGGAATACTTAAACAAGAAATACTACAGCAATTTAGTTTTTTAGTTTTTTCTATGCTATTAAGTTTGTTATTGAGAGTCTGGGAATGTCACTGGCGGATATTGTGGAAAACAAAAGAATAATTGACATGAAGTGTTTGTTGAAGTTTCCCGAAGTCTTTCTGAAGCAGCTCTGTGTGTGTGTGTGTGTGTGTTTACAGCAGCGCCTGTCAGACGTGTCTCTGTACACCGAGGAGGATTGTGGGAAGAACGGGGAGCTGCAGGAGGCGATGGACACACAGAGTAAAGAGCTCCTGCACATGAAGGAGTGTGTGTCGACTCTGAGCGCTCGAGTGTGTGAGCTGGAGGAGGACCTGGACACGGCCCGCAGAGACCTGATCAAGTCTGAGGACCTCAACAGCCGACTGCAGAGAGACATACGCGAGGTGTGTGTGTGTGACTGACTGCAGAGAGACATACGCGAGGTGTGTGTGTGTGTGTGTGACCGACTGCAGAGAGACATACGCGAGGTGTGTGTGTGTGTGACCGACTGCAGAGAGACATACGCGAGGTGTGTGTGACTGACTGCAGAGAGACATACGTGAGGTACGACGTGTGTGTGTGTGCGTGACCGACTGCAGAGAGACATACGCGAGGTACGACGTGTGTGTGTGTGTGTGACCGACTGCAGAGAGACATACGCGAGGTACGACGTGTGTGTGTGTGTGTGACCGACTGCAGAGAGACATACGCGAGGTACGACGTGTGTGTGTGTGTGTGACCGACTGCAGAGAGATATACGCGAGGTACGACGTGTGTGTGTGTGACCGACTGCAGAGAGATATACGCGAGGTACGACGTGTGTGTGTGTGACCGACTGCAGAGAGACATACGCGAGGTACGACGTGTGTGTGTGTGTGTGACCGACTGCAGAGAGACATACGCGAGGTACGACGTGTGTGTGTGTGTGTGACCGACTGCAGAGAGATATACGCGAGGTACGACGTGTGTGTGTGTGTGTGACCGACTGCAGAGAGACATACGCGAGGTACGACGTGTGTGTGTGTGTGACCGACTGCAGAGAGATATACGCGAGGTACGACGTGTGTGTGTGTGTGACCGACTGCAGAGAGATATACGCGAGGTACGACGTGTGTGTGTGTGTGTGACCGACTGCAGAGAGATATACGCGAGGTACGACGTGTGTGTGTGTGTGTGACCGACTGCAGAGAGACATACGCGAGGTACGACGTGTGTGTGTGTGTGACCGACTGCAGAGAGACATACGCGAGGTACGACGTGTGTGTGTGTGTGACCGACTGCAGAGAGATATACGCGAGGTACGACGTGTGTGTGTGTGACCGACTGCAGAGAGACATACGCGAGGTACGACGTGTGTGTGTGTGTGACCGACTGCAGAGAGACATACGCGAGGTACGACGTGTGTGTGTGTGTGACCGACTGCAGAGAGACATACGCGAGGTACGACGTGTGTGTGTGTGACCGACTGCAGAGAGACATACGCGAGGTACGACGTGTGTGTGTGTGTGACCGACTGCAGAGAGACATACGCGAGGTACGACGTGTGTGTGTGTGTGACCGACTGCAGAGAGACATACGCGAGGTACGACGTGTGTGTGTGTGTGTGACCGACTGCAGAGAGACATACGCGAGGTACGACGTGTGTGTGTGTGACCGACTGCAGAGAGACATACGCGAGGTACGACGTGTGTGTGTGTGTGTGACCGACTGCAGAGAGACATACGCGAGGTACGACGTGTGTGTGTGTGTGTGACCGACTGCAGAGAGACATACGCGAGGTACGACGTGTGTGTGTTTGTGACCGACTGCAGAGAGACATACGCAAGGTACGACGTGTGTGTGTGTGTGACCGACTGCAGAGAGATATACGCGAGGTACGACGTGTGTGTGTGTGACCGACTGCAGAGAGATATACGCGAGGTACGACGTGTGTGTGTGTGTGTGACCGACTGCAGAGAGATATACGCGAGGTACGACGTGTGTGTGTGTGTGTGTGACCGACTGCAGAGAGACATACACGAGGTACGACGTGTGTGTGTGTGTGACCGACTGCAGAGAGATATACGCGAGGTACGACGTGTGTGTGTGTGACCGACTGCAGAGAGACATACGCGAGGTACGACGTGTGTGTGTGTGTGACCGACTGCAGAGAGACATACGCGAGGTACAACGTGTGTGTGTGTGTGACCGACTGCAGAGAGACATACGCGAGGTACGACGTGTGTGTGTGTGTGTGACCGACTGCAGAGAGACATACGCGAGGTACGACGTGTGTGTGTGTGTGTGTGACCGACTGCAGAGAGACATACGCGAGGTACGACGTGTGTGTGTGTGTGACCGACTGCAGAGAGACATACGCGAGGTACGACGTGTGTGTGTGTGTGTGTGTGACCGACTGCAGAGAGACATACGCGAGGTACGACGTGTGTGTGTGACCGACTGCAGAGAGACATACGCGAGGTACGACGTGTGTGTGTGTGACCGACTGCAGAGAGACATACGCGAGGTACGACGTGTGTGTGTGTGTGACCGACTGCAGAGAGACATACGCGAGGTACGACGTGTGTGTGTGTGTGACCGACTGCAGAGAGACATACGCGAGGTACGACGTGTGTGTGTGTGTGTGACCGACTGCAGAGAGACATACGCGAGGTACGACGTGTGTGTGTGTGACCGACTGCAGAGAGACATACGCGAGGTACGACGTGTGTGTGTGTGTGTGTGACCGACTGCAGAGAGACATACGCGAGGTACGACGTGTGTGTGTGTGTGTGACCGACTGCAGAGAGACATACGCGAGGTACGACGTGTGTGTGTGTGTGTGTGACCGACTGCAGAGAGACATACGCGAGGTACGACGTGTGTGTGTGTGTGTGACCGACTGCAGAGAGACATAAGCGAGGTACGACGTGTGTGTGTGTGTGACCGACTGCAGAGAGACATACGCGAGGTACGACGTGTGTGTGTGTGTGTGACCGACTGCAGAGAGACATACGCGAGGTACGACGTGTGTGTGTGTGTGACCGACTGCAGAGAGACATACGCGAGGTACGACGTGTGTGTGTGTGTGTGTGTGTGACTGACTGCAGAGAGACATACGCGAGGTACGACGTGTGTGTGTTTGTGACCGACTGCAGAGAGACATACGCGAGGTACGACGTGTGTGTGTGTGTGTGTGTGTGACTGACTGCAGAGAGACATACGCGAGGTACGACGTGTGTGTGTTTGTGACCGACTGCAGAGAGACATACGCGAGGTACGACGTGTGTGTGTGTGTGACCGACTGCAGAGAGATATACGCGAGGTACGACGTGTGTGTGTGTGTGTGACCGACTGCAGAGAGACATACGCGAGGTACGACGTGTGTGTGTGTGTGTGTGACCGACTGCAGAGAGACATACGCGAGGTACGACGTGTGTGTGTGTGTGACCGACTGCAGAGAGACATACGCGAGGTACGACGTGTGTGTGTGTGTGACCGACTGCAGAGAGACATACGCGAGGTACGACGTGTGTGTGTGTGACTGACTGCAGAGAGACATACGCGAGGTACGACGTGTGTGTGTGTGTGTGTGTGTGTGTGTGTGACCGACTGCAGAGAGATATACGCGAGGTACGACGTGTGTGTGTGTGTGTGACCGACTGCAGAGAGACATACGCGAGGTACGACGTGTGTGTGTGTGTGTGACCGACTGCAGAGAGACATACGCGAGGTACGACGTGTGTGTGTGTGTGTGACTGACTGCAGAGAGACATACGCGAGGTACGACGTGTGTGTGTGACCGACTGCAGAGAGATATACGCGAGGTACGACGTGTGTGTGTGTGTGTGTGTGACCGACTGCAGAGAGACATACGCGAGGTACGACGTGTGTGTGTGTGTGACCGACTGCAGAGAGATATACGCGAGGTACGACGTGTGTGTGTGACCGACTGCAGAGAGACATACGCGAGGTACGACGTGTGTGTGTGTGTGACCGACTGCAGAGAGATATACGCGAGGTACGACGTGTGTGTGTGTGACCGACTGCAGAGAGACATACGCGAGGTACGACGTGTGTGTGTGTGACCGACTGCAGAGAGACATACGCGAGGTACGACGTGTGTGTGTGTGACCGACTGCAGAGAGACATACGCGAGGTACGACGTGTGTGTGTGTGTGTGACCGACTGCAGAGAGACATACGCGAGGTACGACGTGTGTGTGTGTGTGTGTGACCGACTGCAGAGAGACATACGCGAGGTACGACGTGTGTGTGTGTGTGTGTGACCGACTGCAGAGAGACATACGCGAGGTACGACGTGTGTGTGTTTGTGACCGACTGCAGAGAGACATACGCGAGGTACGACGTGTGTGTGACCGACTGCAGAGAGACATACGCGAGGTACGACGTGTGTGTGTGTGTGTGTGACCGACTGCAGAGAGACATACGCGAGGTACGACGTGTGTGTGTGTGTGACCGACTGCAGAGAGACATACGCGAGGTACGACGTGTGTGTGTGTGTGTGTGACCGACTGCAGAGAGAAATACGCGAGGTACGACGTGTGTGTGTGTGTGTGTGTGTGACCGACTGCAGAGAGACATACGCGAGGTACGACGTGTGTGTGTGACCGACTGCAGAGAGACATACGTGAGGTACGACGTGTGTGTGTGTGTGTGTGACCGACTGCAGAGAGATATACGCGAGGTACGACGTGTGTGTGTGTGACCGACTGCAGAGAGATATACGCGAGGTACGACGTGTGTGTGTGACCGACTGCAGAGAGACATACGTGAGGTACGACGTGTGTGTGTGTGTGTGTGACCGACTGCAGAGAGATATACGCGAGGTATGACGTGTGTGTGTTTGTGACCGACTGCAGAGAGACATACGCGAGGTACGACGTGTGTGTGTGTGTGTGTGTGTGACCGACTGCAGAGAGACATACGCGAGGTACGACGTGTGTGTGTGTGTGTGACCGACTGCAGAGAGACATACGCGAGGTACGACGTGTGTGTGTGTGTGTGTGTGTGACCGACTGCAGAGAGAAATACGCGAGGTACGACGTGTGTGTGTGTGTGACCGACTGCAGAGAGACATACGCGAGGTACGACGTGTGTGTGTGACCGACTGCAGAGAGACATACGTGAGGTACGACGTGTGTGTGTGTGTGTGTGACCGACTGCAGAGAGATATACGCGAGGTACGACGTGTGTGTGTGTGACCGACTGCAGAGAGATATACGCGAGGTACGACGTGTGTGTGTGTGACCGACTGCAGAGAGACATACGCGAGGTACGACGTGTGTGTGTGTGTGTGACCGACTGCAGAGAGACATACGCGAGGTACGACGTGTGTGTGTGTGTGTGTGACCGACTGCAGAGAGACATACGCGAGGTACGACGTGTGTGTGTGTGTGACCGACTGCAGAGAGACATACGTGAGGTACGACGTGTGTGTGTGTGTGTGTGACCGACTGCAGAGAGATATACGCGAGGTACGACGTGTGTGTGTGTGACCGACTGCAGAGAGATATACGCGAGGTACGACGTGTGTGTGTGTGACCGACTGCAGAGAGACATACGCGAGGTACGACGTGTGTGTGTGTGTGTGTGACCGACTGCAGAGAGACATACGCGAGGTACGACGTGTGTGTGTGTGTGTGTGTGACCGACTGCAGAGAGACATACGCGAGGTACGACGTGTGTGTGACCGACTGCAGAGAGATATACGCGAGGTACGACGTGTGTGTGTGACCGACTGCAGAGAGATATACGCGAGGTACTACGCGTGTGTGTGTGTGTGACCGACTGCAGAGAGATATACGCGAGGTACTACGTGTGTGTGTGTGTGTGACCGACTGCAGAGAGATATACGCGAGGTACTACGTGTGTGTGTGTGTGTGTGTGTGACCGACTGCAGAGAGACATACGCGAGGTACGACGTGTGTGTGTGTGTGTGTGTGTGACCGACTGCAGAGAGATATACGCGAGGTACTACGTGTGTGTGTGTGACCGACTGCAGAGAGATATACGCGAGGTACGACGTGTGTGTGTGTGTGTGTGTGTGACCGACTGCAGAGAGATATACGCGAGGTACGACGTGTGTGTGTGTGACCGACTGCAGAGAGATATACGCGAGGTACTACGTGTGTGTGTGTGTGTGTGACCGACTGCAGAGAGATATACGCGAGGTACTACGTGTGTGTGTGTGTGTGACCGACTGCAGAGAGATATACGCGAGGTACGACGTGTGTGTGTGTGACCGACTGCAGAGAGATATACGCGAGGTACTACGTGTGTGTGTGTGACCGACTGCAGAGAGATATACGCGAGGTACTACGTGTGTGTGTGTGTGTGACCGACTGCAGAGAGATATACGCGAGGTACTACGTGTGTGTGTGTGTGTGTGACCGACTGCAGAGAGACATACGCGAGGTACGACGTGTGTGTGTGTGTGACCGACTGCAGAGAGATATACGCGAGGTACTACGCGTGTGTGTGTGTGTGACCGACTGCAGAGAGATATACGCGAGGTACTACGTGTGTGTGTGTGTGTGTGACCGACTGCAGAGAGACATACGCGAGGTACGACGTGTGTGTGTGTGTGACCGACTGCAGAGAGATATACGCGAGGTACGACGTGTGTGTGTGTGACCGACTGCAGAGAGATATACGCGAGGTACTACGTGTGTGTGTGTGTGACCGACTGCAGAGAGATATACGCGAGGTACTACGCGTGTGTGTGTGTGTGACCGACTGCAGAGAGATATACGCGAGGTACGACGTGTGTGTGTGTGTGACCGACTGCAGAGAGATATACGCGAGGTACTACGCGTGTGTGTGTGTGTGACCGACTGCAGAGAGACATACGCGAGGTACGACGTGTGTGTGTGTGTGGGTGTGTGTGTGTGACCGACTGCAGAGACATACGCGAGGTACGACGTGTGTGTGTGTGTGTGTGACCGACTGCAGAGACATACGCGAGGTACGACGTGTGTGTGTGTGTGACCGACTGCAGAGAGACATACGCAAGGTACGACGTGTGTGTGTGTGTGTGACCGACTGCAGAGACATACGCGAGGTACGACGTGTGTGTGTGTGTGTGACCGACTGCAGAGAGACATACGCAAGGTACGACGTGTGTGTGTGTGTGTGTGTGACCGACTGCAGAGAGACATACGCGAGGTACGACGTGTGTGTGTGTGTGTGACCGACTGCAGAGAGACATACGCAAGGTACGACGTGTGTGTGTGTGACCGACTGCAGAGAGACATACGCGAGGTACGACGTGTGTGTGTGTGACCGACTGCAGAGAGACATACGCGAGGTACGACGTGTGTGTGTGTGACCGACTGCAGAGACATACGCGAGGTACGACGTGTGTGTGTGTGTGTGAACGACTGCAGAGAGATATACGCGAGGTACGACGTGTGTGTGTGTGTGACCGACTGCAGAGAGACATACGCGAGGTACGACGTGTGTGTGTGTGACCGACTGCAGAGAGACATACGCGAGGTACGATTGTGTGTGTGTGTGACCGACTGCAGAGAGACATACGCAAGGTACGACGTGTGCGTGTGTGTGTGACCGACTGCAGAGAGACATACGCGAGGTACGACGTGTGTGTGTGTGTGTGACCGACTGCAGAGAGACATACGCGAGGTACGACGTGTGTGTGTGTGTGTGTGACCGACTGCAGAGAGACATACGCGAGGTACGACGTGTGTGTGTGTGTGACCGACTGCAGAGAGACATACGTGAGGTACGACGTGTGTGTGTGTGTGTGTGACCGACTGCAGAGAGATATACGCGAGGTACGACGTGTGTGTGTGTGACCGACTGCAGAGAGATATACGCGAGGTACGACGTGTGTGTGTGTGACCGACTGCAGAGAGACATACGCGAGGTACGACGTGTGTGTGTGTGTGACCGACTGCAGAGAGACATACGCGAGGTACGACGTGTGTGTGTGTGTGTGTGTGACCGACTGCAGAGAGACATACGCGAGGTACGACGTGTGTGTGACCGACTGCAGAGAGATATACGCGAGGTACGACGTGTGTGTGTGTGTGTGACCGACTGCAGAGAGATATACGCGAGGTACTACGCGTGTGTGTGTGTGTGACCGACTGCAGAGAGATATACGCGAGGTACTACGTGTGTGTGTGTGTGTGACCGACTGCAGAGAGATATACGCGAGGTACTACGTGTGTGTGTGTGTGTGTGTGTGACCGACTGCAGAGAGACATACGCGAGGTACGACGTGTGTGTGTGTGTGTGTGTGTGACCGACTGCAGAGAGATATACGCGAGGTACTACGTGTGTGTGTGTGACCGACTGCAGAGAGATATACGCGAGGTACTACGTGTGTGTGTGTGTGTGTGTGTGACCGACTGCAGAGAGATATACGCGAGGTACGACGTGTGTGTGTGTGTGTGTGTGTGACCGACTGCAGAGAGATATACGCGAGGTACGACGTGTGTGTGTGTGACCGACTGCAGAGAGATATACGCGAGGTACTACGTGTGTGTGTGTGTGTGTGACCGACTGCAGAGAGATATACGCGAGGTACTACGTGTGTGTGTGTGTGTGACCGACTGCAGAGAGATATACGCGAGGTACGACGTGTGTGTGTGTGACCGACTGCAGAGAGATATACGCGAGGTACTACGTGTGTGTGTGTGTGTGTGTGACCGACTGCAGAGAGATATACGCGAGGTACTACGTGTGTGTGACCGACTGCAGAGAGATATACGCGAGGTACTACGTGTGTGTGTGTGTGTGTGACCGACTGCAGAGAGACATACGCGAGGTACGACGTGTGTGTGTGTGTGACCGACTGCAGAGAGATATACGCGAGGTACTACGCGTGTGTGTGTGTGTGACCGACTGCAGAGAGATATACGCGAGGTACTACGCGTGTGTGTGTGTGTGACCGACTGCAGAGAGATATACGCGAGGTACGACGTGTGTGTGGGTGTGTGTGTGTGACCGACTGCAGAGAGATATACGCGAGGTACGACGTGTGTGTGTGTGTGACCGACTGCAGAGAGACATACGCGAGGTACGACGTGTGTGTGTGTGTGGTGTGTGTGTGTGACCGACTGCAGAGACATACGCGAGGTACGACGTGTGTGTGTGTGTGTGTGACCGACTGCAGAGACATACGCGAGGTACGACGTGTGTGTGTGTGTGACCGACTGCAGAGAGACATACGCAAGGTACGACGTGTGTGTGTGTGTGTGACCGACTGCAGAGACATACGCGAGGTACGACGTGTGTGTGTGTGTGTGACCGACTGCAGAGAGACATACGCAAGGTACGACGTGTGTGTGTGTGTGTGTGTGACCGACTGCAGAGAGACATACGCGAGGTACGACGTGTGTGTGTGTGTGTGACCGACTGCAGAGAGACATACGCAAGGTACGACGTGTGTGTGTGTGACCGACTGCAGAGAGACATACGCGAGGTACGACGTGTGTGTGTGTGACCGACTGCAGAGAGACATACGCGAGGTACGACGTGTGTGTGTGTGACCGACTGCAGAGACATACGCGAGGTACGACGTGTGTGTGTGTGTGTGAACGACTGCAGAGAGATATACGCGAGGTACGACGTGTGTGTGTGTGTGACCGACTGCAGAGAGACATACGCGAGGTACGACGTGTGTGTGTGTGACCGACTGCAGAGAGACATACGCGAGGTACGACGTGTGTGTGTGTGACCGACTGCAGAGAGACATACGCAAGGTACGACGTGTGCGTGTGTGTGTGACCGACTGCAGAGAGACATACGCAAGGTACGACGTGTGCGTGTGTGTGTGACCGACTGCAGAGAGACATACGCAAGGTACGACGTGTGTGTGTGTGTGACCGACTGCAGAGAGACATACGCGAGGTACGACGTGTGTGTGTGTGTGACCGACTGCAGAGAGATATACGCAAGGTACGACGTGTGTGTGTGTGTGACCGACTGCAGAGAGACATACGCAAGGTACGACGTGTGTGTGTGTGTGACCGACTGCAGAGAGACATACGCGAGGTACGACGTGTGTGTGTGTGTGACCGACTGCAGAGAGACATACGCAAGGTACGACGTGTGTGTGTGTGTGACCGACTGCAGAGAGACATACGCGAGGTACGACGTGTGTGTGTGTGTGACCGACTGCAGAGAGACATACGCAAGGTACGACGTGTGTGTGTGTGTGTGACCGACTGCAGAGAGACATACGCGAGGTACGACGTGTGTGTGTGTGTGACCGACTGCAGAGAGACATACGCGAGGTACGACGTGTGTGTGTGTGACCGACTGCAGAGAGACATACGCGAGGTACGATTGTGTGTGTGTGTGACCGACTGCAGAGAGATATACGCGAGGTACGACGTGTGCGTGTGTGTGTGACCGACTGCAGAGAGACATACGCAAGGTACGACGTGTGCGTGTGTGTGTGACCGACTGCAGAGAGACATACGCAAGGTACGACGTGTGTGTGTGTGTGACCGACTGCAGAGAGACATACGCAAGGTACGACGTGTGTGTGACCGACTGCAGAGAGACATACGCGAGGTACGACGTGTGTGTGTGTGTGACCGACTGCAGAGAGACATACGCAAGGTACGACGTGTGTGTGTGTGTGACCGACTGCAGAGAGACATACGCAAGGTACGACGTGTGTGTGACCGACTGCAGAGAGACATACGCAAGGTACGACGTGTGTGTGTGACCGACTGCAGAGAGACATACGCAAGGTACGACGTGTGTGTGACCGACTGCAGAGAGACATACGCGAGGTACGACGTGTGTGTGTGTGTGACCGACTGCAGAGAGACATACGCAAGGTACGACGTGTGTGTGACCGACTGCAGAGAGACATACGCGAGGTACGACGTGTGTGTGTGTGTGTGACCGACTGCAGAGAGACATACGCGAGGTACGACGTGTGTGTGTGTGTGTGACCGACTGCAGAGAGACATACGCGAGGTACGACGTGTGTGTGTGTGTGACCGACTGCAGAGAGACATACGCGAGGTACGACGTGTGTGTGTGTGACCGACTGCAGAGAGACATACGCGAGGTACGATTGTGTGTGTGTGTGACCGACTGCAGAGAGACATACGCGAGGTACGACGTGTGTGTGTGACCGACTGCAGAGAGACATACGCGAGGTACGATTGTGTGTGTGTGTGACCGACTGCAGAGAGACATACGCGAGGTACGACGTGTGTGTGACCGACTGCAGAGAGACATACGCGAGGTACGATTGTGTGTGTGTGTGACCGACTGCAGAGAGACATACGCAAGGTACGACGTGTGTGTGTGTGACCGACTGCAGAGAGACATACGCGAGGTACGATTGTGTGTGTGTGTGACCGACTGCAGAGAGACATACGCGAGGTACGACATGTGTGTGTGTCAAGTCAAGTCAAGTCACCTTTATTTATATAGCGCTTTTTACAATACAAATTGTTTCAAAGCAGCTTTACAGAGATAACAGGAAAACAATGTTGTAATAGTATTGTTAAATTCAAAATTAAATGTTAAATGTCCCCAACTAAGCAAGCCAAAAGCCAATGGCGACAAAAGCGAAGAGAGGCGAAAAAGGCAACAGTGGCAAGGAACCAAAACTCCATCAGGTGACAGAATGGAGAAAAAACCTTGGGAGAACCCAGGCTCAGTCAGGGGGCCAGTCCTCCTTTGGCCAATGAACGAACAGTGTATGATTATGAGTTAGGCAGCATAATGTCAGGAGTCAGATGTGATCAGAACTTTCACGATATTTATCCAGTTCATCTGGTTGGGTTGGGTCATCCGGCCGGTGAGGAGATGAGTGTGTTGAGGTGTCCATGGGCCTTCACAGTGTTGATGGGGCCGGCTCATCAGGGATGCGTTGTCGTCGTGTCCATGTGATGGTCCTTCCTCAGATCTGGATATGGCCTGGATCCGGCGGTTCGCGGTAAACCTCGGGATAAGCAGAGAGACTAATATTAGCGTAGACGCCATCCTTCTTATGATGTACAAAGTACATCAGGAATTATGGGAAGTGTTCCCGGTTCCGGCTGATCTAAACTATGCAGCCTAATATTGAATTATAGAAATCTATAATGTGTTATGTGTATGCTAAGCCAAAGAGATGTGTTTTTAGTCTAGATTTAAACTGACAGACTGTATCTGCTTCCCGGACTGTGTTAGGAAGATTGTTCCAAAGTTTTGGTGCTAAATAGGAAAAGGATCTACCGCCAGCAGTCGATTTTGATATTCTAGGTATTATCAACTGGCCAGAATTTTGAGATCGCAATAGACGTGAAGGACTATAATGCGTTAAGAGCTCGCTCAAGTACTGGGGAGCTAAACCATTTAGTGCTTTGTAAGTAATCAGCAATATTTTAAAATGTATACGATGTTTAATAGGCAGCCAATGCAGTGTTGACAGAACCGGGCTAATATGGTCATACTTCCTGGTTCTGGTAAGAACTCTAGCGGCTGCGTTTTGAACTAGCTGTAGTTTGTTTATTAAGCGTGCAGGGCAACCACCCAGTAGAGCATTACAATAATCTAGCCTTGATGTCATGAATGCATGAACTAATTGTTCCGCATTTGTCAGTGAGAGCATATGACGTAATTTAGATATATTTTTAAGATGGAAAAATGCGGTAGAACAGATACTAGACACGTGACTTTCAAATGAAAGATTGGTATCAAAGAGCACACCCAGGTTCCTAACTGACGACGAAGACTTAACAGAGCAGCCATCGATTGTTAGACAGTATTCTGGGTTATTACGTGTGGCAGTTTTTTGTCCAATGATTAGAATCTCTGTTTTTTCAGAATTTAGTAATAGGAAATTACTGGTCATCCAATTTTTTATATCAGCTATGCATTCCGTTAATTTTGAGAATTGGTAAGTTTCGTTAGGTTTTGAAGAAATATACAGCTGAGTATCATCAGCATAACAGTGGAAGCTAATTCCATATTTCCTAATGATATATCCTAATGGTAGCATGTACAGAGTGAACAGCAGCGGTCCTAGTACTGAGCCTTGTGGTACGCCATACTGAACTTGTGATCGATAAGACATCTCTTCATTTACTGCTACAAACTGATAACGGTCAGATAAGTATGATTTAAACCATGCTAGTGCAATTCCACTAATGCCAACATAGTTTTCTAGTCTATTTAAAAGAATGTTGTGGTCGATAGTATCAAATGCAGCACTAAGATCAAGTAACACTAATAGAGAGATACAACCACGATCGGATGATAAGAGCAAATCATTTGTGACTTTAATGAGAGCAGTCTCAGTACTATGGTACGGTCTAAATCCGGACTGAAAATCCTCGCAGATATTATTTCTTTCTAAAAAGGAACAAAGTTGTGATGAAACTGCTTTTTCTAGTATCTTTGACAGAAAAGGCAGATTCGAGATTGGCCTATAATTGACTAATTCTGTCGGATCAAGTTGCGTTTTTTTAACAAGCGGTTTAATCATAGCCAACTTAAAGGTTTTTGGTACGTATCCTAGAGACAAAGATGAATTAATGATATTTAGAAGAGGATCTATGACCTCTGGTAGCATCTCCTTCAGTAGCTTAGTCGGTATAGGGTCTAGCATACAAGTTGTCGATTTAGATGAATTAACAAGTTTGCAAAATTCTTCCTCTCCTATAGCAACAAATGAATCAAAATGTTCCTCAAGGAGACTACAATGCACTCCCTGATGCGCTACTGTAGTAGACGGTTGCATAGTTATAATTTTGTCCCTGATATTATAGATCTTATAAGTGAAGAAGTTCATAAAGTCATTACTGCTGTGTTTCTTGGACACTTCTGGGCTTGAAGCTTTCTTTTTCGTTAGTTTAGCCACTTGTTCAAATAAATACCTAGGATTATGTTTATTTTCTTCTAATAGGGTTGAAAAATAATCCGTTCTAGCATCTTTTAAGGCCTCTCTGTAAGCAATCGAGCTCTCCTTCCATGAAATCCGAAATACCTCTAGTTTTGTTTTCTTCCAGTTTCGCTCCATTTTTCTGGCTGCTCTCTTAAGGGCCTGAGTGTGCTCGTTGTACCACGGCGTTGGACTATTTTCTTTAATCTTCTTTAAGCGCAACGGAGCAACTATGTCTAAAGTGCTGGAAAATAGAGATTCAAACGTTTCTGTTGCAATATCAAGTTCTTCTAAGCTATCCGGGATGCTGAGATGATGAAACTGATTAGGAAGATTATTAATAAAGCCATCTTTAGTGGCAGAAGTGATAGGTCTAACATATTTATAACACGGAGTCGGCTTTGCAGCCTTGGCTAAATGTAATTTACACAAGACTAGATAATGATCTGAGATGTCATCGCTCTGCTGCAGAATTTCAACGGCATCAACATCTATTCCATGAGATAATATTAGATCTAGAGTATGGTTACGACAAAGAGTAGGTTCTGACACGTGTTGTCTCACTCCAATTGAGTTTATAATGTCTTTAAATGCCAATCCCAATGCATCTTTTTCATTATCTACATGTATATTAAAATCACCAACAATTAGGACTTTATCGGCAGCCAATACTAATTCTGATAGAAAGTCAGCAAATTCTTTGATAAAATCTTTATGGTGCCCTGGTGGCCTGTAAACAGTAGCCAGCAGAATTCTCAAACGTGATTTATTGTTTACACTATATATTTTTACATTAAGCACCAACACTTCAAAAGAAGTATATTTAAAACTAGATTTCTTAGTGGTTTTGAAAATATTACTATAAATTACAGCAACTCCTCCCCCTTTGCCTTTCGGACGAGGCTCATGTTTATAACAGTAATCTTGCGGAGTGGACTCATTTAAAGTAATGTAATCGTTTGGTTTTAGCCAGGTTTCTGTCAAACACAGCACATCTAGGTTATAGTCTGTAATCTTATCATTAACTATGAGCGCTTTTGAATTAAGGGATCGAATATTCAACAACCCAAGCTTTATCGTTTGCTCATCTGTATTATATCTGTTTTTTATTTGTTGAACATCAATTAAACTTTTAACCTTAGAAAGGTTTGGCAGTTTTTTGGATTTCCAAATTCGGGGAACAGACACAGTCTCTATATGATGATATCTAGGTGAAAGAGCCTCTATGTGATGGGATTTATCTGACCTTGGTGACGTGAGGCCGCTAGCAGACGGTCGGTTTAGCCAGTCTGTCTGCTTCCTGACCTGAGCCCCAGGTTGTCATGTTTTATCTCTAAGACTATGAGCCAAATTACTAGAGAGAAGAGCAGCACCATCCCAGGAGGGATGAATACCATCTCTTTTCAACAGGTCAGGTTTGCCCCAAAAACTTTTCCAATTGTCTATGAATTCTATATTATTTTGCGGACACCAATTAGACAACCAGCCATTGAGTGAACACAATCTACTAACTATCTCATCACTCCTTCGAACAGGAAGGGGACCAGAGCAAATTACAGTGCCTGACATCGTACTTGCGAGTTCAAACACCTCTTTAATATTAATTTTGGTGATCTCCGACTGGCGAAGTCGAACATCATTTGTGCCGACGTGAATAACAATCTTAGAGAATTTACGATTAGCATTAGCCAGCACTTTTAAATTTGCTTTGATGTCAGGCGCTCTGGCTCCCGGCAAACATGTGACTATGGTGGCTGGTGTCTCTATTTTCACGTTCCGTGTAATAGAATCGCCAATTACCAGGGCACAATCAACATAATTCTCAGTGGGTGTTTCACTGAGTGGGGCAAATCGATTTGTTATGGTGATCGGAACAGAAGAGTGGTTTTTTGATCCGCGACTAGAGCGATCTCTCACAGTTACCCATCTGTGTGTGACCGACTGCAGAGAGACATACGCGAGGTACGACGTGTGTGTGTGACCGACTGCAGAGAGACATACGCGAGGTACGACGTGTGTGTGTGTGACCGACTGCAGAGAGACATACGCAAGGTACGACGTGTGCGTGTGTGACCGACTGCAGAGAGACATACGCGAGGTACGACGTGTGTGTGTGTGACCGACTGCAGAGAGACATACGCGAGGTACGACGTGTGTGTGTGTGACCGACTGCAGAGAGATATACGCAAGGTACGACGTGTGCGTGTGTGACCGACTGCAGAGAGACATACGCAAGGTACGACGTGTGTGTGTGTGACCGACTGCAGAGAGACATACGCGAGGTACGACGTGTGTGTGTGTGTGACCGACTGCAGAGAGACATACGCGAGGTACGACGTGTGTGTGTGTGACCGACTGCAGAGAGACATACGCAAGGTACGACGTGTGCGTGTGTGACCGACTGCAGAGAGATATACGCAAGGTACGACGTGTGCGTGTGTGACCGACTGCAGAGAGACATACGCAAGGTACGACGTGTGCGTGTGTGACCGACTGCAGAGAGACATACGCAAGGTACGACGTGTGCGTGTGTGACCGACTGCAGAGAGATATACGCGAGGTACGACGTGTGTGTGTGTGACCGACTGCAGAGAGACATACGCGAGGTACGACGTGTGTGTGTGTGTGACCGACTGCAGAGAGACATACGCGAGGTACGACGTGTGTGTGTGTGTGACCGACTGCAGAGAGACATACGCAAGGTACGACGTGTGTGTGTGTGTGTGTGACCGACTGCAGAGAGACATACGCAAGGTACGACGTGTGCGTGTGTGTGTGACCGACTGCAGAGAGACATACGCGAGGTACGATTGTGTGTGTGTGTGTGTGACCGACTGCAGAGAGACATACGCGAGGTACGATTGTGTGTGTGACCGACTGCAGAGAGACATACGCGAGGTACGACGTGTGCGTGTGTGTGACCGACTGCAGAGAGACATACGCGAGGTACGACGTGTGCGTGTGTGTGACCGACTGCAGAGAGACATACGCAAGGTACGACGTGTGCGTGTGTGTGTGACCGACTGCAGAGAGACATACGCAAGGTACGACGTGTGCGTGTGTGTGTGACCGACTGCAGAGAGACATACGCGAGGTACGATTGTGTGTGTGTGTGTGTGACCGACTGCAGAGAGACATACGCGAGGTACGACGTGTGTGTGTGACCGACTGCAGAGAGACATACGCGAGGTACGACGTGTGTGTGTGTGACCGACTGCAGAGAGACATACGCAAGGTACGACGTGTGCGTGTGTGACCGACTGCAGAGAGACATACGCGAGGTACGACGTGTGTGTGTGTGACCGACTGCAGAGAGACATACGCGAGGTACGACGTGTGTGTGTGTGTGTGACCGACTGCAGAGAGACATACGCGAGGTACGACGTGTGTGTGTGTGACCGACTGCAGAGAGACATACGCGAGGTACGACGTGTGTGTGTGTGACCGACTGCAGAGAGACATACGCGAGGTACGACGTGTGTGTGTGTGTGACCGACTGCAGAGAGACATACGCGAGGTACGACGTGTGTGTGTGTGTGACCGACTGCAGAGAGATATACGCAAGGTACGACGTGTGTGTGTGTGTGTGACCGACTGCAGAGAGACATACGCAAGGTACGACGTGTGCGTGTGTGTGTGACCGACTGCAGAGAGACATACGCGAGGTACGATTGTGTGTGTGTGTGTGTGACCGACTGCAGAGAGACATACGCGAGGTACGATTGTGTGTGTGACCGACTGCAGAGAGACATACGCGAGGTACGACGTGTGCGTGTGTGTGACCGACTGCAGAGAGACATACGCGAGGTACGACGTGTGCGTGTGTGTGACCGACTGCAGAGAGACATACGCAAGGTACGACGTGTGCGTGTGTGTGTGACCGACTGCAGAGAGACATACGCAAGGTACGACGTGTGCGTGTGTGTGTGACCGACTGCAGAGAGACATACGCGAGGTACGATTGTGTGTGTGTGTGTGTGACCGACTGCAGAGAGACATACGCGAGGTACGATTGTGTGTGTGTGTGTGTGACCGACTGCAGAGAGACATACGCAAGGTACGACGTGTGCGTGTGTGTGACCGACTGCAGAGAGACATACGCGAGGTACGACGTGTGTGTGTGTGACCGACTGCAGAGAGACATACGCGAGGTACGATTGTGTGTGTGTGTGACCGACTGCAGAGAGACATACGCGAGGTACGACGTGTGTGTGTGTGACCGACTGCAGAGAGACATACGCAAGGTACGACGTGTGTGTGTGTGTGTGACCGACTGCAGAGAGACATACGCAAGGTACGACGTGTGCGTGTGTGACCGACTGCAGAGAGACATACGCGAGGTACGACGTGTGCGTGTGTGTGTGACCGACTGCAGAGAGACATACGCGAGGTACGACGTGTGCGTGTGTGACCGACTGCAGAGAGACATACGCGAGGTACGACGTGTGCGTGTGTGTGACCGACTGCAGAGAGACATACGCGAGGTACGACGTGTGCGTGTGTGACCGACTGCAGAGAGACATACGCGAGGTACGACGTGTGCGTGTGTGTGTGACCGACTGCAGAGAGACATACGCAAGGTACGATATGGCGCTCGCAATGTTCCATTCGGCGACGAGACTGACAAGCACGACAGATAACACACGTGTATACGTGCGTGTACGTCTCCATTTGTTTTATATGGAGACGTACACGCAAATATCACGTCACGTATACACGTCAATCACGTGTAGCTGTTGATCTATGCAGACGTCACGGCGGCGTCACGTTAGAAAGTTAACGTGTGGATTACATCTTAACGTGTGAACGTCTGCCCGTCTGCACGTCTGCCCGTCTGCACGTCTGCACGTCTGCCCGTCTGCTATACGTCTGCACGTCTGCACGTCTGCACGTCTGGAGTATTTTTCCTTATTTTCCCTCACGTCTATTTTTCCTTATTTTCTCATACATTTACTTATTTGTATAATGCTGAATCTGTTCATGTACCATAGGTATCCCATAGATTTTTAGCTTTTTTAATAAAAGTCTATTGTCATGTATTTTGATTATAAAATGGGCAGGTAAAATTCCGAAAAGGTGGGTATTATCATTATATATTTGTTGGTTTAAGATGTGTCAATGCTCTGCAGCAGGCAGGGTCTGCATGCCTCAAGTTCACTCATAGATGCTGCATTTAGCATTAATTGTTCCATTCAGAAACCCTTTTAGAACTTATTGGATTTTAAGCTAAAATTAGTTAGCCTACTTGTGATTGCTTGGATTAGGCTACTGCTATTCTTATTCTGAAAAGTAATAATCAGTAGGCTACATTTATGTTAAATATTTTTAAATTGAATATATAATAGAGCTACACAAAAGTTTTTATAAAGCCTATAGCACTCTATTAAATGTAGCCTAGTCATAAACTATGGCTATACGATTTAGTCTTGTCTTTTTCTTTATATCACAATGACATACATACATATACATTCATATATATATATATATATATATATATATATACACACACGTGTGTGTTTGTGTTAGCTACATTGTCTCTATAAAGTATATTTAGTGTATAATGTAAAATGAAAGTGGACAACTGTAATACAGTAAGTAGGCTAGTATTACAGTACAGAAAAACAATGTCTGATTACATACCTGTTCTGTCCACAAACGTTTGAATGGCGTTTCCATTACAGATTTGCGCAAAACGTTTGCGATATTTTCTAAATATCGATAAAAAACTATTGCGAAATGACGGCGTTTCCATTAACCGATGTTATGCGACTAAAACGTCCTTTTTTCTTCTCGCGATAAGTCATTACAAAAATTATGGTAACGGACGTTGGTAGGTTTATAGCCTATAGGCATATCAGAGCCACCGCACTGGACATTATTATTATTATTATTAATTGAAGGAGACGGGGCGTGTTATCCAAGCATTAATGGAAAGACCCTTAGCAACTGTGAGCGGCACATATGAGGATCTGGTGTTTCTCACTCATTTCTATTTCAAGGTCTTGATTGTGGCATTTCTTTGAGGTTTAGAATCCAGTATTCCTGTCATTCTTTTTTTTAAAATGAATTTAATAAAGAACTCTGTCTCGTATTCTGTCCAAACGGTCCGTGTACTTTTGCGTCCATTCGTTTTTCCTTTTTTAATCATATTAAAAAATAAATAGGCTCTAGATGAATTTTCAGATTTTTGTTTATGACTTTTTGTCCCTTTATTAAACATTTAAAATATTTACAAATTAATATGGAAGAAAATTCAATTTTACTGGTTTTCTAAGGCCAATTAGAACCCGATGATATTTTTTTAGGCCTATTAATTGCTTTTGATTTGAATTTGTTTATTTAAAAGTGGACATTTTTATAGCCTACATAGGCTATATTTTGTTTCAGTTCACGGAGATCATGAAAGCGCTCCTGAAAGAAGAACGGTTTCTTGTTATTGTGAGTATACACAAATAAAAGTAGTTGCGGATTATGTTTTATTATTTTCTGTATGACCAGAAATGATAGAGTATTTTAAGTTGTTTCCACTGTTGATAGGAAAATGCAAGTGTTCGCGCCGGCGCCTCCATTTCATGCAGTGCGCACTCTGCTCAAACCCTTTATGCGTCAAAAACTTGTTTATTTGTGATAATCTTAGCCCTGTATTATTATTTTTTGATAAAAGCGTCTTCTAAATATGTAGTCTAATAAATGTAACAGCCTAATAATAATGATAATTATTATTATTTGCGTTTATAACTATAAATGAGTTCACTTAAGACAGTAATATGCTAAAATAACTGATGAATGTTTTATTTTTATATAACCTTTTACAGGTTTGGAAATTAGTTTGTGTTAGCCTACTATATTTATTTTTTGTATGTGAAGTCTTTTTTTGCTCAAGAAAGTTCAAGAAATTACAAAGAACTGATATCCTATTTACAAATCTGAGAGGGCGGATTAGGATATCATACAGTTTATTAATCCGTGGGCACGATTTGTTAAACCGATCGATCCAGTCTAAAAACTAATAAAGAAGAAAACATGTTTTTCGGATAAGTTAAAGGAAAAACGAATGGATGCCAAAGTAGCCACGGACCAAAAACACACGCGCCTTCTAAATGCGTGACTGTAAATGCGCAAAAACTGTTTCCATCGCAGTTTTGCGAAATATTCCTTTTTCGAATTGCCTGAAAAACCACCTCATGCGAGCGTAAAATCTTTTTTGCGATAAATGGGAGTTTTTGCGAAATTGACGTGTTTCCATTGAGCGTATTTTTAATTCGCAATTTCAATTTGCGCAATTTGAAGGGTAATGGAAACGCACTGTTGTTCTCCAACATTGTCTGCAATAGTGACCGTTATTTCATTAGAAACATGTCCACAATCTTGACCTCTTCACTGTTTTGCCTTACCCACACATCTTTACTCCTCTTCTTGCCGGCTGTTGACCTGGTTGTTATTCCATTATCTGAATGTGTATGACTTGTGCTCTGTCTATATATGCTTGCCAAATGAAGCTTCATGAGATGCACCTCTGAGCTATTTCAGAAAACTGGTTGATTTAAAGCTTTACATTCCCATTAATTAGTGGAATGCAAAATTCATAGACAAAAAATTGTTGCTGTAATTATAACATTAAAATAGCATGTCATGGGAACCTACAACGGCACATACATGTAGGCTACATATATTTCTATTTGTAATGCAGTCACTTTAAATTCACATAATGATGAACTTCTGGGTAACAGTTTAAATATAATGAAAATTAACTGCCAATTGAGACAAAAAGTTGAGAAAAAATACCAAGTAAAACACACATTTGTAAATATTTGTTTTAATTTTTCTGTAATGAGCAGTTTTTAGCTTTTTAAAAAAGAATCATTAGAAAACCAAAATTCCTGTAAATAAACAATATGTTAATACAATGAACATATAGTTCCAAACAGCACCACAGCAGAACAACTGCCTAAAGAAGTAGCTGTGTGGGTATTAAATATATATTTGTGTTTTTGAAAGAATAGGTTGAACATTAACCAGTGATGTCAATAGAGCAGTGCCTTGCCGCCATCTACTGGCGGTTTTATATTTATATTTAGTAGTTTCGTATTTGTTTATGCTCTTTTCATTTCGACATTTACAACTCGGTTTAAATTAGCTTTTCATTTCGACATTTACAAATCGGTTTAAATGAGCTTGCTAGAAGTTCATAGAATGATTTTATTTTTTAACAAGTGTGTTTTACTTGGTATTTTTTTCTCAACTTTTTGTCTTCATGTTTATTTTATAATCAAAATACAAGACAATTGACTTCTATTTAAAAAGTTATACCTTTCATTGGGATACCAAATGTATGGTACATTAACAGATTCAGAATTATATAAATAAGTTGATCAAATGTAGTCCTATAAACTGTGCCAAAATAAGATTATCTATGATAGTGTCTATAACAGTAAAGGTATGATAAAATAAGGAAAAATAGACGTGAGGGAAAATAAGGAAAAATAGATAGCCCCAGACGTTAAGACGTTTAAGACGTGCAGACGTTAAGACGTGCAGACGTTAAGACGTTTAAGACGTGCAGACGTTTAAGACGTGAAGACGTTAAGACGTTTAAGACGTGCAGACGTTCTCCACACGCATGTCACACGCACGTTAACACGTCTTTAAGCTTGGTTAGGAAAGAAATGACACAAAGCGAGCGCCATAGTACGACGTGTGCGTGTGTGACCGACTGCAGAGAGACATACGCGAGGTACGACGTGTGCGTGTGTGTGTGACCGACTGCAGAGAGACATACGCGAGGTACGACGTGTGTGTGTGTGTGACCGACTGCAGAGAGACATACGCAAGGTACGATTGTGTGTGTGTGTGTGACCGACTGCAGAGAGACATACGCGAGGTACGACGTGTGCGTGTGTGTGTGACCGACTGCAGAGAGACATACGCGAGGTACGACGTGTGTGTGTGTGACCGACTGCAGAGAGACATACGCAAGGTACGACGTGTGCGTGTGTGTGTGACCGACTGCAGAGAGACATACGCGAGGTACGACGTGTGTGTGTGTGTGACCGACTGCAGAGAGACATACGCAAGGTACGATTGTGTGTGTGTGTGTGACCGACTGCAGAGAGACATACGCGAGGTACGACGTGTGTGTGTGTGTGACCGACTGCAGAGAGACATACGCAAGGTACGACGTGTGCGTGTGTGTGTGACCGACTGCAGAGAGACATACGCGAGGTACGACGTGTGCGTGTGTGTGTGACCGACTGCAGAGAGACATACGCGAGGTACGACGTGTGCGTGTGTGTGTGACCGACTGCAGAGAGACATACGCGAGGTACGACGTGTGTGTGTGTGTGTGACCGACTGCAGAGAGACATACACAAGGTACGACGTGTGCGTGTGTGTGTGACCGACTGCAGAGAGACATACGCGAGGTACGACGTGTGTGTGTGTGTGTGACCGACTGCAGAGAGATATACGCGAGGTACGACGTGTGCGTGTGTGTGTGACCGACTGCAGAGAGACATACGCGAGGTACGACGTGTGTGTGTGTGTGTGACCGACTGCAGAGAGACATACGCGAGGTACGACGTGTGCGTGTGTGTGTGACCGACTGCAGAGAGACATACGCGAGGTACGACGTGTGTGTGTGTGTGTGACCGACTGCAGAGAGACATACGCAAGGTACGACGTGTGCGTGTGTGTGTGACCGACTGCAGAGAGACATACGCAAGGTACGACGTGTGCGTGTGTGACCGACTGCAGAGAGACATACGCGAGGTACGACGTGTGCGTGTGTGTGTGACCGACTGCAGAGAGACATACGCGAGGTACGATTGTGTGTGTGTGTGACCGACTGCAGAGACATACGCGAGGTACGACGTGTGCGTGTGTGTGTGACCGACTGCAGAGAGACATACGCGAGGTACGACGTGTGCGTGTGTGTGTGACCGACTGCAGAGAGACATACGCGAGGTACGACGTGTGTGTGTGTGTGTGACCGACTGCAGAGAGACATACGCAAGGTACGACGTGTGCGTGTGTGTGTGACCGACTGCAGAGAGACATACGCGAGGTACGACGTGTGTGTGTGTGTGTGACCGACTGCAGAGAGATATACGCGAGGTACGACGTGTGCGTGTGTGTGTGACCGACTGCAGAGAGACATACGCGAGGTACGATTGTGTGTGTGTGTGACCGACTGCAGAGAGACATACGCGAGGTACGACGTGTGCGTGTGTGTGTGACCGACTGCAGAGAGACATACGCGAGGTACGACGTGTGTGTGTGTGTGTGACCGACTGCAGAGAGACATACGCGAGGTACGACGTGTGCGTGTGTGTGTGACCGACTGCAGAGAGACATACGCAAGGTACGACGTGTGTGTGTGTGTGACCGACTGCAGAGAGACATACGCAAGGTACGACGTGTGCGTGTGACCGACTGCAGAGAGACATACGCGAGGTACGACGTGTGTGTGTGTGTGACCGACTGCAGAGAGACATACGCTAGGTACGATGTGTGCGTGTGTGTGTGACCGACTGCAGAGAGACATACGCGAGGTACGACGTGTGTGTGTGTGTGACCGACTGCAGAGAGACATACGCAAGGTACGACGTGTGCGTGTGTGTGTGACCGACTGCAGAGAGATATACGCGAGGTACGACGTGTGTGTGTGTGTGACCGACTGCAGAGAGACATACGCAAGGTACGACGTGTGCGTGTGTGTGTGACCGACTGCAGAGAGACATACGCGAGGTACGACGTGTGTGTGTGTGTGTGACCGACTGCAGAGAGACATACACAAGGTACGACGTGTGCGTGTGTGTGTGACCGACTGCAGAGAGACATACGCGAGGTACGACGTGTGTGTGTGTGTGTGACCGACTGCAGAGAGACATACGCAAGGTACGACGTGTGCGTGTGTGTGTGACCGACTGCAGAGAGACATACGCGAGGTACGACGTGTGTGTGTGTGTGTGACGACTGCAGAGAGACATACACAAGGTACGACGTGTGCGTGTGTGTGTGACCGACTGCAGAGAGACATACACAAGGTACGACGTGTGCGTGTGTGTGTGACCGACTGCAGAGAGATATACGCAAGGTACGACGTGTGTGTGTGTGTGTGACCGACTGCAGAGAGATATACGCAAGGTACGACGTGTGTGTGTGTGTGTGTGTGTGTGTGTGTGTGTGACCGACTGCAGAGAGACATACGCGAGGTACGACGTGTGTGTGTGTGTGTGTGACCGACTGCAGAGAGACATACGCAAGGTACGACGTGTGTGTGTGTGTGTGTGTGTGACCGACTGCAGAGAGACATACGCGAGGTACGACGTGTGTGTGCGTGACCGACTGCAGAGAGACATACGCAAGGTACGACGTGTGTGTGTGACCGACTGCAGAGAGACATACGCGAGGTACGACGTGTGTGTGTGTGTGACCGACTGCAGAGAGATATACGCGAGGTACGACGTGTGTGTGTGTGTGACCGACTGCAGAGAGATATACGCGAGGTACGACGTGTGTGTGTGTGACCGACTGCAGAGAGATATACGCGAGGTACGACGTGTGTGTGTGTGACCGACTGCAGAGAGATATTACGCGAAGTACGACGTGTGTGTGTGTGTGACCGACTGCAGAGAGACATACGCGAGGTACGACGTGTGTGTGTGTGTGTGTGACCGACTGCAGAGAGATATACGCGAGGTACGACGTGTGTGTGTGTGTGACCGACTGCAGAGAGACATACGCGAGGTACGACGTGTGTGTGTGTGACCGACTGCAGAGAGATATACGCGAGGTACGACGTGTGTGTGTGTGTGACCGACTGCAGAGAGACATACGCGAGGTACGACGTGTGTGTGTGTGTGACCGACTGCAGAGAGACATACGCGAGGTACGACGTGTGTGTGTGTGTGTGACCGACTGCAGAGAGACATACGCGAGGTACGACGTGTGTGTGTGTGTGTGACCGACTGCAGAGAGACATACGCGAGGTACGACGTGTGTGTGTGTGACCGACTGCAGAGAGTAGGGGTGTAACAATACAGCGATATGGATCGATACATCGCTCAAACGTCTGACGATATGATGCATCGATGCCACACATAAAATATCGATATACTGTACCTTTATTTTGACACTCTCCACATCCTCACGTAACTTTTCTCAGCTGAAATAGACGCCTGACAAGATTGACTGAACCCTTTGTCACAAAAGCCGGCATTTTCCCCTGTCAAGGAATCGCGAGTTCATGTTTTACAGCAGAAACGACAAGCACCCTTGTTTGTGAACACAACTTGAAAAGTCTGTTTTAGCGAATCAGTGCTCAGTATTCAGGTCATGTGACAAAGTTGCAAGTCACTTTGAAAAGACGCGCTAGCTGAGAGGAGTTTCGTCAAAGCTGACTAAAAGTGATCGAGGATGGAGTTCAACGAACTTGATGAACCAGTGATATCTTCTTCGGGGCGTAAAAGGAAAAACAGCACGTTAGTGGTGAGGGAAAACCTCTCTGTATTGGTTGTACGTTAATCACAACAACAAAGTTTGACTGGCGTCTATGTCAGCTGAGGAGATTAACGTTAGCCTACATTAACCAAGTGTTTTATTATGTAGGCTATCATAGCAATTGCTTGGCTCTGTGTAACTCTGAAACATGAAATGTGGAGTTATCTGCTTTTGCCACACACAAAAGATATAGGCCTAAAATACTTTCAATGAACTTTCATTTTATGTTACCTGGATTTTCTTTTGTTATTAGCCTATTACTTAATCAAAACAACCCAGCTGCAGTTTGATTGATATTCAAATGCACAATAAAAAAAATTAAAAAACATGATATATGAAAATGAAGTTCATTTGCAACATCAGATAACTCTGTTCTTGTTCATGTTTTTTTTTTTTTTTTTACTTGTAACTTGTAACAAACAACTTAATGTCCCAATTGGGAGAGGGTGTGCTATTTTTAAAGAGTTTAAGTAAACTTTCATGATATAAATTTTTGGATGCATTTGTGAGTTAATAACCATAACTGGTTGTGTACACTTGGCACATAATATCTAAATATCGATAAATATCGGAAAATTGAATCGAATCATAATCGTATCGCAGAATTTTTTGAGGTATCGGCAAATATCGGATCGCTGGCTGAGAGAATCGATATCGTATCGTATCGTGATGAACTGTCCAATTTACACCCCTAGCAGAGAGACATACGCGAGGTACGATGTGTGTGTGTGTGTGTGACCGACTGCAGAGTGACATACGCGAGGTACGACGTGTGTGTGTGTGACCGACTGCAGAGTGACATACGCGAGGTACGACGTGTGTGTGCATTCATGTAGTTGTTGTGGAGTTACATTGATCATCTCATCCTCATGTGTAACTTCTCCACAAGTGTCCACAGTTCCTGAGGTGTTTATAAGAGCCATGTTCTGGTCAGTAGTGTTCAGTGCTCGTCTGTGCTCGACCACAGGACCGGTTCAGCTCGGCTGGATCTCCTGTAGAACTGGGCTCTGGTGGCGCTGGAGAAGTAAAATGTCATAAAATGATGTTTTATTTCATCCAAAATAAAATTGTTTACACATAATATATGTGTGTGTAGCGTGTATAATTATTTTGTATATATAAATACACACAATGCATGTATATATTTAAGAAATATTTGCATGTTTATGCTGTATATATATATTTATGCATAATTTATGATATATAAATATTTTATATATTAACAAAAGATTGTTCTTAAATATATTCATGCATGTGTGTGAATTTCTATATGCAAAATAATTATACACGCTAAACACACATATATTATGTGTAAAAAAACTTTTATTTTGGATGCGATTAAATCTAGATTAATCTTTGCCCAGCCCTAATATATATATATATATATATGTGTATATATGTATATATACACATACATACATACACATATACACATTTCCATTGCCAACACTCAGATAACTTAAAGACATTGCTATTGCTACACTTTCTATAACGTCTTGTTGCAAATTTTGAACCCTTTGTTTGAACATTTTTATTTTTTTACGGGCCTTTCTGAAAAAAATATTCCAATGCCCTATCATATGGGAAGGCCTCAGGACAGGGTCAACATAATAAGGAAAATAAATGCCACAATCAAGACCTCGGGGCAGAAATGAGTGAGAAAACACCTCATATGTGCCGCTCATAGTATAAGTTAAGGGTCTTTCCTTGCCATTAATGCTTGGATAACACACTTAGGCATGTCTAGTGCGGTGGCTGTGATATAACGTTAAACCTACCAACGTCGGTTGCCATGAGTTTTGGAATGACTGATCGCGAGAGGAAAAAAATACGATTTAGTCGCATAACATCAGTTACTGGAAACGCCATCATTTCGCAATAGTTTTTGGTCGATATTTAGAAGAAAAAAAACGCAAAAGTTTTGTGCGAATCTGTAGCCTAATGGAGAAACGACAGCGTTTAACAGACTAACTTCTCAGAGTTATGTTTTACAACAGTGTTCATTATACTAACCATGCAACTCCGGATTGATTCTGGAATCTTCGCTGGGGGAATAAACACAACAATCCTCCAACGCTCATGTTCTGATTCAGATCGTGCTCGAAGAGGAGGGGCTATTCGCTCGCGCGCCTCCGTTGTCAGTTTGTGAGAGAGGAAGGGATGGAGCAAGCTGTGCGCAGCTCTACAATAAAATACAACTTTACCCATATTAAATAGTTAAAAATCTGACAATCAATCCGTGGCAGTCAGCGTGATATTGTGGCGGGCCGCAATGAATGAATGTATGGGAAACCCTGGTCTGGTCACATAGGCCCCGGGTTCCAGTAGCCAACACTAGTGACTGTGTGCTGTTGCTGTTTCCCTCAGTCTGTGGCCCAGAAGGAGGACATGGAAGAGAGGATCACTACGCTGGAGAAGCGCTACCTGGCGGCTCAGAGGGAAGCCACGTCTGTGCACGACCTCAACGACAAGCTGGAGAACGAGATCGCCCACAAGCACTCGCTGTTCTGCCAGGTGTGTCTCACTCACTCACTCACTCACTCTTCCCAGCGTCTCACTCACTCTTCCCAGCGCCTCACTCGCTCTTCCCAGCGTCCCTCACTCACTCTTCCCAGCGCCTCACTCACTCTTCCCAGCGCTTCACTCACTCTTCCCAGCATCCCTCACTCACTCTTCCCAGCATCTCACTCACTCTTCCCAGCGTCCCTCACTCACTCTTCCCAGGATCTCACTCTTCCCAGCATCTCACTCTTCCCAGCGCCTCCCTCACTCACTCTTCCCAGCGTCTCACTCACTCTTCCCAGCGTCTCACTCACTCTTCCCAGCGTCTCACTCACTCTTCCCAGCGCCTTACTCACTGTTCCCAGCGCCTTACTCACTCTTTCCAGCGCCTTACTCACTCTTCCCAGCACCTTACTCACTCTTCCCAGCACCTCACTCTTCCCAGCGTCTCACTCACTCTTCCCAGCGCCTCACTCACTCTTCCCAGCGCTTCACTCACTCTTCCCAGCATCCCTCACTCACTCTTCCCAGCATCTCACTCACTCTTCCCAGCGTCCCTCACTCACTCTTCCCAGGATCTCACTCTTCCCAGCATCTCACTCTTCCCAGCGTCTCACTCACTCTTCCCAGCGTCTCACTCACTCTTCCCAGCGTCTCACTCACTCTTCCCAGCGCCTTACTCACTGTTCCCAGCGCCTTACTCACTCTTCCCAGCGCCTTACTCACTCTTCCCAGCGCCTTACTCACTCTTCCCAGCACCTCACTCTTCCCAGCGTCTCACTCACTCTTCCCAGCACCTCACTCTTCCCAGCGTCTCACTCACTCTTCCCAGCACCTCACTCTTCCCAGCGCCTCTCACTCTTCCCAGCACCTCGCTCTCCCCAGAGCCTCACTCTTCCCAGAGCCTCACTCTTCCCAGCGCCTCACTCTTCCCAGGATCTCACTCTTCCCAGCGCCTCACTCTTCCCAGGATCTCACTCTTCCCAGCGCCTCCCTCACTCGCTCTTCACAGCATCTCACTCTTCCCAGCGCCTTACTCACTCTTCCCAGCACCTTACTCACTCTTCCCAGCACCTCACTCTTCCCAGCACCTCACTCTTCCCAGCACCTCACTCTTCCCAGCGCCTCACTCTTCCCAGCGCCTCACTCTTCCCAGCGCCTCACTCTTCCCAGCGCCTCACTCACTCTTCCCAGCGCCTCACTCAGTCTTCCCAGCGTCCCTCACTCGCTCTTCCCAGCGTCCCTCACTCGCTCTTCCCAGCGTCCCTCACTCGCTCTTCCCAGCGTCCCTCACTCTTCCCAGCGCCTTACTCACTCTTTCCAGCGCCTTACTCACTCTTCCCAGCGCCTTACTCACTCTTTCCAGCGCCTCACTCACTCTTCCCAGCGCCTTACTCACTCTTCCCAGCACCTTACTCACTCTTCCCAGCGCCTTACTCACTCTTCCAGCACCTTACTCACTCTTCCCAGCGCCTTACTCACTCTTCCCAGCGCCTTACTCACTCTTCCCAGCGCCTTACTCACTCTTCCCAGCACCTTACTCACTCTTTCCAGCGCCTTACTCACTCTTCCCAGCGCCTTACTCACTCTTCCCAGCACCTTCCCAGCAGCTTACTCACTCTTCCCAGCACCTTACTCACTCTTCCCAGCGCCTTACTCTTCCCAGCACCTTACTCACTCTTCCCAGCACCTCACTCTTCCCAGCGTCTCACTCACTCTTCCCAGCTCCTCACTCAGTCTTCCCAGCGTCTCACTCACTCTTCCCAGCGTCCCTCACTCGCTCTTCCCAGCCCCTTTACTCACTCTTCCCAGCGCCTTACTCACTCTTCCCAGCGCCTTACTCACTCTTCCCAGCGCCTTACTCACTCTTCCCAGCGCCTTACTCACTCTTCCCAGCGCCTTACTCACTCTTCCCAGCGTCTCACTCACTCTTCCCAGCACCTCACTCTTCCCAGCGTCTCACTCACTCTTCCCAGCACCTCACTCTTCCCAGCGCCTCTCACTCTTCCCAGCACCTCGCTCTCCCCAGAGCCTCACTCTTCCCAGCGCCTCACTCTTCCCAGCGCCTCACTCTTCCCAGGATCTCACTCTTCCCAGCGCCTCCCTCACTCGCTCTTCACAGCATCTCACTCTTCCCAGCACCTTACTCACTCTTCCCAGCGCCTCACTCTTCCCAGCACCTCACTCTTCCCAGCGCCTCACTCTTCCCAGCGCCTCACTCAGTCTTCCCAGCGCCTCACTCAGTCTTCCCAGCGCCTCACTCAGTCTTCCCAGCGTCCCTCACTCGCTCTTCCCAGCGTCCCTCACTCGCTCTTCCCAGCGTCCCTCACTCGCTCTTCCCAGCGCCTTACTCACTCTTTCCAGCGCCTTACTCACTCTTTCCAGCGCCTCACTCACTCTTCCCAGCGCCTCACTCACTCTTCCCAGCACCTTACTCACTCTTCCCAGCACCTTACTCACTCTTCCCAGCGCCTTACTCACTCTTCCCAGCGCCTT
>JAULUF010000039.1:785000-807500 GCA_031834385.1 Semotilus atromaculatus | reverse complement strand
ATGGGTCAGTGACAAATAAGGGTTGTGAAGATCTTGAAAATCTTGTAAAAACTTGTTTTATTAAAAGCATGCATTAGGCATGTTAAAATGTACATACTGTATTTGTTGATTTTATGTAATTCAAAATGACATTTGCACCATTTTTTACAAAATTTAAGACTGAATGTACTTGAATGTGTCAAATGGTGTTACTGCAAAATAATGATAAATATTAAATATTTTATCCACCTAGATGGCATTTAAGTGTACTCATAGAAATAAATATTTCTTTTTAATATCACATGAAATTAGATTTTATTAGAGTTATCTCTAAATGTAATTTTTAATGTGTTTTTCTATATTTGGCAGGACATAGCTGTTTTCTAAATCCTGACAAATTATGTACAATTTGTTAGAAATCATGTTATTACACTAAACTAGATTATTACATTTTATTCCACATTAATTTTCCTGTATATAATTGTTTTTATGAAAAATACTGGTTACGCCAATTGACACAAACCATTTACACCACCTGTTGCTTCTAGTCAAAAGCCATTGTTTGTTGAAGAAATTGTGGCTGAAAATCAAGCATTACAATAAACAAGTTCAGCAGAAGAGGTTTTATTTTTTGTCAATGCTGAAAAAAAAATGGCAAGAACCAATGAGGTTCATTCTCGTGTTACGCAGCACGTTTGAGCTTCATCAAGAACCAATGAGGTTACATTGGTTACATTGAACACTTGAAAAGACTTCCAAATAGTAGGTTAGTTTATATAAAATTTTTAATCAGCATCGTAAACTAGTGATATTTCACTAAATTGGCTAACAGAAAGGCTGGTAGTCAATAGGAGTCAATAGGTGTGACCGGTTACACCACTTGACATTTCAGTTTAAAATCAATTTTGACAGGCATTATCATGGACACCTATGTAAGCATGTGGCCTTGGTGGTAATATTTAAAATGTCATTTTAAAAGTTAATACTCCTTTTTATAATAATGATAAATTATAAATGTATTCCAGGGGTCATACCATTTGACATATACCTAAGAATACCTGACAATACCCTAAAAATGTCAAATTATCTCACATTTTAAAGAGAGTTACTAACATTTGCATGCAGCAGTTAGTGTCACCAGGGGTCCTTCTCTGTGATTGTAATTTCCTGTCACATGGTCTTCTTACACAATATTAACAAAATGGCTCATTGAATGTTGGTTACACCACCTTGACACTTGAATTTGACTTGACTCACATGATTCCTCAAATTATTTATAATATTCAGAACAATGGTGTTCCATTTACTTTTATTTACTGTTAAATATTTCTAATGTAAGATTATGCGAAACTAGCTGATGGTGTTTAATTGAGAATTTCACCTTTTTTAAACAAGTTCAATGATTTGGTACAAAGTTTTTACGGTTACACGACATTGACATTTTTGCAATCATCCCCCAAATAATCTCTCAAAATAAATGAAAACTAGAAATTTTAGATTTGGTCCTCAAAACAGAGAATGTATGCAAGTAATTTTCCATTTTATTTAGAAATTTTAACCCTATTAAATTTGATTAATAAACCATATGGACACAAAAAAAAAAATGAGTCACGTCATTATATAAATATAATTTAGCTTACATGGTGTATTTTAACACTGTTGTTCTATACAACCCATATGATACCTTACTTTGATACTTTATTTGAAGCAATATTGCTTGTTATTATATATTTGTATTTTAAAGGGTTATTTCACCCAAAAATGAAAATTTTGTCAGTAATTCCTCACCCTCATGTTGTTCCAACCCCGTAAGACTTTCGTTCATCTTCGGAACACGAATTAAGATATAACTGCAATAACTGGGCGCGGCCAATATGCTAATGTTTCGTATCTACATCACTACGAAACGGCTAATGACTCGTTTAAAAAACAGTTCATTTCATAAACTCAGAGTCGACTCTCACTTTTGAAAGACAATAACTTTATATACGGTGCACTTTCAGATATAAAAATTTGCAGGATGTTTTCATTCACTTAGAGCTTTATTACACACTACATGAACAGTCATTTTCAAAAATCCATGATAGGGGCCCTTTAAATCTGAGAGCTGGATCACTCCTCCATAGGCTTCTAAGAGACTGAAACTTGTTCTGCCGAAATGTTATTAAAGACATCGTTAAAATAGTCCACGTGACTACAGTGGCTCAATCTTCAGTTTATCAAGCGACGAGAATAGTTTTTGTGCGCAAAAAAAACAAAAATATCGATTTTATTCAACTATTAAATTCCTTCTCGGTCGGCCTCGAGATAGTTCTCGTAGTAAAACTGCGTATCGCTTCTGTGGTGGACGTCACACGCATCACACACATGACCAGCATCGGCCAATAGTAAGCCTGCGTGTGACGTAGAACTACGCTATCACACTACGTTAACTGACGAGGCCCACAAAGAAGGAAATTAGTAAAGTCGTTATTTTTGTTTGTTTTTGCGCACAAAAAGTATTCTCGTCGCTTGATAAACTGAAGATTGAGCCCCTGTAGTCACGTGGACTATTTTTACGATGTCTTTAATAACTTTTCGGGAGAACAAGTTTCAATCCCTCAGAAGCCTATGTAGCAGTGATCCAGCTCTCAGATTTAATCACAAATATCTTAATTCGTGTTCCGAAGATGAACGAAAGTCTTACGGGGTTGGAACAACATGAGGGTGAGGAATTACTGGCAGAATTTTCATTTTTGGGTGAACTAACCCTTTAAGTCATTTTAAAGGCTGTTGTTCACTTGGATCTATTTTTATTACCACTTTTTTTTATCCGATTACTCGATTAATCGATGGAATAATCTGTAGAATACTCGATTACTAAAATAATCGATAGCTAAGTCTCTCTCTCTCTCTCTCTCTCTCACTCACGCACTCACTCGTGTTGACCTGT
This sequence comes from Semotilus atromaculatus, assembly GCA_031834385.1. Lineage (NCBI taxonomy): Eukaryota > Metazoa > Chordata > Actinopteri > Cypriniformes > Leuciscidae > Semotilus > Semotilus atromaculatus. Next base: position 804,589 of record JAULUF010000039.1, on the reverse strand, counting down.
GACCTCAGGAACAGCTGCTCATCCAGATCGAGACCATGAGGGCGGAGCACGAGAGGGGGCGGAGCCGGAGCAACTCTCTGCTGCATCATGGGTAACTCCAGCACCTCTAATGGGAACCAGTGTTCGTGTGTTTGCCAGTCCCTCAAGAAAAACGCGATTATGCGATCGCATAATTCAATGCATAATCAGCCAAAGTCCGCATATTTATGCGGGGGCCGCAGTTTTTCAAATACGCCACATATTATATTTTATTTATTCATTTTTACAGAAGTTGTAGCATATTCCCTTTGTAAAGCTACAGAATTTGTTTGACTCATCAATGTTTTGTAAGTTTGAGCCATGTGTTTATTAAAGGAGAACTCCGGGCAATTTTTAAGTTAATCTTGATCGTTAGACCTTTGTGAGTACTGTCTATAAAAAAAAAACGAACCGGATTGGTGCTTGCGACGCGGAGCTGCGACAGCGAATGCCCAGAGCTCCCACTCAGCTAAAACGGCAGCTCTGGGGGCATATACACTACCGGTCAAAAGTTTTAGATCAGTAAGATTGGTTATGTTTTTAAAAGAAGTCTCTTCTGCTCACCAAGGCTGCAATTATTTGATAAAAAATACAAAAAAAACAGTAATATTGTGAAATATTATTACAATTTAAAACAGCGGTTTTCTATGTGAATATATAGTGAAGTGTAATTTATTCCTGTGATCAAAGCTGAATTTACAGCATCATTACTCCAGTCTTCAGTGTCACATTTTTTAAATTATAATGATATGAAATAATTATGGAGCGAGACTTCAGCGCGAGACTACAGCTTGCCGTCTAAAACACAATTTAAACCATGGCTAAGTTGCTAAACGCATCTTGTTCACAGGTAAGGCCCCTGTTCATGTTGGACAGACATTTTAATTGCATTTTGTGTCTGTTAAGAGGCACAAAAACGCTCTTTATGTATATGCCCCCAGAGCTGCCGTTTTAGCTGAGTGGGAGCTCTGGGCATTCGCTGTCGCAGCTCCGCGTCGCAAGCACCAATCCGGTTCGTTTTTTTTTCCTATAGACAGTACTCACAAAGGTCTAACGATCAAGATTAACTTAAAAATTGCCCGGAGTTCTCCTTTAAAGCTACACTGTGTGATTTTTACCCCCATCTAGCGGTGAAAAGGTATATGACCATCCAGTGAATATTAGTTTCTGTTCCTCTCAATTCCGATTTCGTTTTAACTCCTACGGTGGCCAATGTAGTCCAAGATTAACATGGCTTCCAGTTCGACCTCCTCGACACGGTGCCATTGAGTGTTAAAACGCGAAAGGCGAAGCTTGATGTCCCTCTTTGGCTAATGTACTTTCAAGATGGAGGGGCAACATGGCGGCCGACATTAGAACCCCTTACCCGTATGTATTTTCAATGGCATATTATACACTCACGGGAATACTTTTATTACTTGAACGAAGTAAATATACATTAATGAGCACATATATTTTTGAAAGAACTAAGTGTTTTTAGCTAAGAATAAACTAAAAAAGTTACACAGTGTAGCTTTAAGGTCTGAAATAAAACAAGATGAGAACTTAAATATTCCCAGCACTTTCTGTGATGTAGTATGCTAACTTATCATAGGAAGAAATAAGAAATGACTCTATACAGAACCACTTTTTTTCTCTCTTTTTCATCAAACCACAGTTCCCACTATTTCATCGCATAAAATTGCATAAATATCCTGCATATTCCGTCGCATGTTTTAAGAAAACGTGCCGCATAATCAAGGATTTTTGCCCGCAACAATCCGCATTTTTCTGGAAGAACTGGTTTGCGCTCTGATGTCTTGTTGGTGTGTTTGCGCTCTGATGTCTTGTTGGTGTGTTTGCGCTCTGATGTCTTGTTGGTGTGTTTGCGCTCTGATGTCTTGTTGGTGTGTTTGCGCTCTGATGTCTTGTTGGTGTGTTTGCGCTCTGATGTCTTGTTGGTGTGTTTGCTGTGACGCTGCTGTTGTCCCCGCAGGCGTTCTCAGGTGAGCGGCACGCCGGACTTCCGGTTCCCGGTGTCGGTGTCGTCGGTGATGGACAGTCACTACAGCGGCGCGCTGGTGCTCAGACGGCCCCAGAAGGGCCGAGCGTGTGCGCTGAGGGACGAGCCCTCCAAGGTGAAGTCCCGACAGATCCTCTCCTCTACAACATGAGCCCTAACCTTGGGATTAAAGGGTCATGAAACCCCAAAATGTGAACAGATATGTACAGGCTGCACATCACTCAAAACACTAAAATCTCATTTGATCAGTACGATTCTACGTCAGCTGACCCTGAGTGACTCTCTGCGTTTATTGATGAGAGAGAGCTCGATCTATCCAATCACTGCGCTGGATTACTTATAACGCGGATCATATCGTTCATATACGGACCGGAGCAGCGCGTTTCAAGTTTTTATGTACATGTTTAATATACTCTAGTGCTCTAAACATGAACCAGTATGCGCATATGTCTTCCTCAAATGAAATAAATGCACATAAGGACACTGATACAGCTGTAGGTCTGATCATGAACGGGGCGACACCGTTGTTATTCTAATACACAGAACTCCGTGATGTAGACCAACAATTCAAACAACAGTGGATAAAAAGTAATGCTTTCTTTCTGTGCTAAACTGACGCGTCATTTGTTCAGAGACTGTACAGTAGTGCTCGTAAATGTAATGAAAAATTTATTAGACCTTTCAAATGTTCTTCTGCGTTTCTCCCTCGTTTTGGCAGTTTGTTATATAGGGTTAGATTTGTAACCCTCAACTCAGGGTCATATTTTAATATTCATGTGTCAGTATGAGTGTGTTGCAGGTCTGTATTTTATTGGTTGTTGTCTCCCCTCTACACTCCCACTTTTCCACCGTTTACACGCCCGTTTTTTTAGACTTTTCCCAACCCTGAGGTGTGAATGACCAGGCTAAAACAGGGGTTTCATGACACTTTACCGTAAGAGAGAGTAAGGGCTTCCGTTGTCCTTTTCTCCGTGTAAACTCAGAGATGTGGGTTCAAACTGCTGTTAAATTGACACACAACCTTGTCAAAAAACAGTAGGTAATTAATCTGGGACTTTACCAAGAGAAAATGGGAGAAAAACTGATAATCTGGATTCGGACGGCAATAGCATCATAGACTATCTGCGGTAGATGTTGAAATAATTTTGCGTCCCGATACGTTTGGTGTGATTTCTGCTGTGGTTGTTGTCAGGTGCAGACGCTGGACGAGCAGGAGTGGGATCGGCTACAACAGGCTAATGTTCTGGCTAACGTGGCTCACGCGTTCGAGAGCGATATGGACATGTCAGACGCTGAGGACGACAGAGAGACGGTCTTCAGCTCGATGGATCTTCTGTCTCCTGCTGGACAGGCAGACGCTCAAACCCTCGCCCTGATGCTGCAGGAGCAGCTCGACGCCATCAACAACGAGATACGGTACACATCACTCATGCTAACACGCCATCAACAACGAGATACGGTACACATCACTCATGCTAACACGCCATCAACAACGAGATACGGTACACATCACTCATGCTAACACGCCATCAACAACGAGATACGGTACACATCACTCATGCTAACACGCCATCAACAACGAGATACGGTACACATCACTCATGCTAACACGCCATCAACAACGAGATACGGTACACATCACTCATGCTAACACGCCATCAACAACGAGATACGGTACACATCACTCATGCTAACACACCATCAACAACGAGATACGGTACACATCACTCATGCTAACACGCCATCAACAACGAGATACGGTACACATCACTCATGCTAACACGCCATCAACAACGAGATACGGTACACATCACTCATGCTAACACGCCATCAACAACGAGATACGGTACACATCACTCATGCTAACATGCCATCAACAACGAGATACGGTACACATCACTCATGCTAACACGCCATCAACAACGAGATACGGTACACATCACTCATGCTAACACGCCATCAACAACGAGATACGGTACACATCACTCATGCTAACATGCCATCAACAACGAGATACGGTACACATCACTCATGCTAACACACCATCAACAACGAGATACGGTACACATCACTCATGCTAACACGCCATCAACAACGAGATACGGTACACATCACTCATGCTAACACGCCATCAACAACGAGATACGGTACAGCACTCATGCTAACATGCCATCAACAACGAGATACGGTACACATCACTCATGCTAACACGCCATCAACAACGAGATACGGTACACATCACTCATGCTAACACGCCATCAACAACGAGATACGGTACACATCACTCATGCTAACATGCCATCAACAACGAGATACGGTACACATCACTCATGCTAACACGCCATCAACAACGAGATACGGTACACATCACTCATGCTAACACGCCATCAACAACGAGATACGGTACACATCACTCATGCTAACACGCCATCAACAACGAGATACGGTACACATCACTCATGCTAACACGCCATCAACAACGAGATACGGTACACATCACTCATGCTAACACGCCATCAACAACGAGATACGGTACACATCACTCATGCTAACATGCCATCAACAACGAGATACGGTACACATCACTCATTCTAACACGCCATCAACAACGAGATACGGTACACATCACTCATGCTAACATGCCATCAACAACGAGATACGGTACACATCACTCATGCTAACACACCATCAACAACGAGATACGGTACAGCACTCATGCTAACATGCCATCAACAACGAGATACGGTACACATCACTCATGCTAACACGCCATCAACAACGAGATACGGTACACATCACTCATAGGGCTGTCACTTTTTATTCGATATTCGAATATGCATTCGAACATGACGTGAAATATCCGTATTCGAACTATAAATAAACTATCCGGTTTTTAAAGTGCCATGTTTAGCGCATTTTTTAGTCTATGATTAGACCGTTTGTTTTTTTATTTTATTGTTTGCCATCTCATCCAGGAGTGGGCGCTCTAAACGTATTGTGGCGTCGGCCCATGACCAGATCAAGCCAATAATTGCCAATAGTCTCCCTGTTTTGAAAATGGAAGATAACGCGCAGAACGGCCAGCCTGAGTGGAGAATTACGACCCCAACTCATCTAAAAAGTAGTGTTTGGAAATATTTTGGGTTCTACACCGTAGATACCACTTCTCTCAACATTGACGCGCAAATACCTGTGTGTGCGCGCGCGCTCTGAGCGCGTTCTCCACCGCGAGGAACATCGCCAATAAAAAGAGAGCCGCAATTGATCCAGATCACAAATTGGTAAATTGTGTTTCTAGCAAACAATATTAAGAAATGAATTAGGCTAGGTTATAGGCATTACTCCTGCTGCTGTTTAAGCTGTCAAGTTTTTGTTTGTGCCGTGCTGTTCCGATTCAGTTTTTTTTCCATGTAGCCTACTTTTGTGATTGGCTACTGCCACTTCATATAGATTGTTGATAACCTGCTGTTTAAAACAGTAAGTCAAAGATTTTTTTTTCAGACAGGCCTGAGTCCTGTTTATGACTGCCAGACTGTTAATAAATTTGTGATTGAATCTCCGTTACGGTGTTTTTCTTTTCTTTTTTTGTGGGGGGGCGGGGCTCGTAGAAATTCGAATATATTCGAATACATTGCTTGATATCCGATAACCGTTCGAATATGATTTTTCTCAAAAGTGACAGCCCTAATCACTCATGCTAACATGCCATCAACAACGTGATACGGTACACATCACTCATGCTAACATGCCATCAACAACGAGATACGGTACAGCACTCATGCTAACACGCCATCAACAATGGTCTCTCCGTAAGGCTGCACTCGCTGCTGGTTATACTGGGACTCTGGATGAGTGAGATCGGCCTGTGTTGGTATTGCCGGAGTTTCTGAAGCTGGTGTGAAGACTCCGCCCTCTTCTGGATGGAGGCGGAGCTAAAGCTCATTTGCATTTAAAGGGACACACACAAAAACAGCGTGCTTATGCTCACACCCAAAAGGGGGCAAATTTGAGAAGCTATAATTAATGATCTGGTATTTTGAGCAGAAATTTTACAGACACATTCTGGGGACACCAGAGATTTATATTACATCTGGTGAAAAGGGGCATGATGTCAACTTTAAGTACAAATTGACATGCCCGGATTAAATGGTTTCTTTGGTCTTGTTAGGTTTTATTAATTTCCCTGTTGTGTGCAGTTTTGCGCTCTGACCCTGTCTGTGTGTGTGTGTGTGTGTGTGTGTGCTGACAGGATGATCCAGGAGGAGAAGGAGAACACGACGCTGAGAGCCGAGCAGATCGAGAGTCGAGTGGGCAGTGGAGAGGATCTGGGCCGCTTCCGGTCCTTCCTCAGCGAGTCTCCGCCCGGATCAGGACACAACACACCCCGCCGAGAGCTTGACCGCATGGGGGCCATGACCCTGGTGAGTGTGTGTGTGTGTGTGTGTCGCCAGCCCTCCCGAGAGCTCGACCGCATGACCCTGGTGAGTGTGTGTGTGTGTGTGTGTGTGTGTCGCCAGCCCTCCCGAGAGCTCGACCGCATGACCCTGGTGAGTGTGTGTGTGTGTGTGTGTGTGTGTGTGTCGCCAGCCCTCCCGAGAGCTCGACCGCATGACCCTGGTGAGTGTGTGTGTGTCGCCAGCCCTCCCGAGAGCTCGACCGCATGACCCTGGTGAGTGTGTGTGTGTGTGTGTGTGTGTGTGTGTGTGTGTGTCGCCAGCCCTCCCGAGAGCTCGACCGCATGACCCTGGTGAGTGTGTGTGTGTCGCCAGCCCTCCCGAGAGCTCGACCGCATGACCCTGGTGAGTGTGTGTGTTCTTGTAAACCTGGTTTAGGCAACTCCTGTGTCCTCATAAACCAAACGGCTTAAAAAAAACATACTAAATGGTGTTCTTGGAAATCCAGAGTTTGCCGTGCCCCTGCTGTTGATGCGTGTGTTATAGAGGAAGTTTACTGGAGCTCTTCCTGTGGGATCCTCCTCTGGGACACGAGCGATTAGACCTGGAGAAGATAAAGCCGAACCACTGTTTACTCTGGACAACATGAGCTGTCTCGACCAGCGCTCGCCTCATGTCTTCAGTGTTAGACGCTCAGCACGAGAAGACAAACAAGCATCAGAGACAACAACAACAATAATAATAAACATTTATTTGTATAGCACTTTTCATACATGGAATACACTCAGTGCTTCACAAGCATAAAAGCGAATAACGGGAATACAAATTCACATATAAAGATATTTGAAAACAACTATAAAAGGTACAAAACAATGACAGTAGAAAGACACACAGCGCCTCAAGGTTTCCTCATATTTTACTGCAGCATTCAGTGACGTACACAAATCAACAATGTTATCAAATGCAAAATCAAAGTGCTTCATAAGCAGCGCATGTAAACAAGCCACTAGTAGATGCCAGACCGTGCTCATAATAGTAGTTTTAATGTGATCAGCGTCTGACTTCCCATGAATACATGTGTGCATGAGACGCTAGTGGCGTAATGAGTCGAGCGCAGACGCTGTGCATGTAGTTGTGTGTGTCCAGTCCACAACACTTTACACTTAACCGAAGTTCTCGCTCAAGCAAGCGATCTTTACATTAAGCATTGCGCTGATTGAGCTGACGCGTCTTCATCTCTAGTGAAACCACTATATAAAATGCTCCCGAAACTGTTTAGTGTCAAAAATGTGTTTCTGTCCAGAGAGAACTGTGTGTGTGTGTACACGTCTCTCCTCAGCACTGATGTTGATGCCTCCTGCTTTTCTTGTGTGTGTGTCTATCTTTTCTCACCAGCTTCTGTGCTTTAACTGAAACGCTGCTAACTGCCTGTTTCTTCTCTTTCTCCCTTTGCTTGCGCTTCAACAGCCTAGCGATTTGCGGAAGCATCGTAGGAAGGTAATTTAGAGAACCTGCGCGTGTGTAACCGGTTCTGGACATGCACACGTGTAGAGCTCACACACACCACACACACGTGTGCAGATCCTCACAGTATTAGCGAACACCGTACAGATACTGATATCCTCAAGTGATGAGCAGGACTGGGCGCTATGACCAAACTCTTCATGAAATTAATCCTGTCTATTTACAAAATGCAGGTTACAGTTTATAGTAATTATTATTGGGAATCATCCATACATGTTTTGTTTTTTTTTAGCTGGTAATGACTCTGATGATGTGTGCAGGGCTTCTCCAATCACTGGATCAGCTTTAGCTCCGCCCCTTTCTTACAATCCACTGCAGTGTCTCGTTCACATCCATCCAAACAACATGAGACGCATCGCATGAAGCCCCGCCCCACACTTCCTCTTTCTTTATGCTTTATTTGAACATTAGTTCACACTTGGCACACAAAATTAGAACATCAGAATGGTGAGAACAACACCAATAGAGAAAGTAAAACACAAAACTAAAACATGAGCCGCGTTTCCACTGTCGGGCCAGTGCTAGGCCAGGGCTTTAAACGGGCTGTGCCGGACTAATAGCCTCGGGCCAGTAGCACCTGGCCTGCGTTTCCACTGTCGGGCCAGAAGCTCCACAGCGCGTCACTAAAACACGCCCGCAACACGCCTCTCTGGAACAACGTCACACTAACCCATCATTTCACCAACAAATGGAAGTTTTATCATAAAACTAATCAGAAAGAAATCACTGGAAACAGCGTGCATCGCAAAACAAACATGATAAAAGTGGCCGTTTGCTGGCATTTTTGTTGTTTACTTGAATATTTAAAACCCAAGCATCGATGTTTTACCACAGGTTTACAATAAAAAGTGATACATTGATCATAATGAATTAATTCATGTCAAAATTGCACATTAGTCACACAGAAATAAATTACCGTTAGGTCTATTTCACAAAAGAAAGAGGACACATGCACTTACATTATTCAGTCGAGTCTGTTTCTGTTTATTTGGTAGTTACAGGACATATATCACATTTAGAAAGAATTATAATTTCTACAAATAACGTTATATGCTACCAAAAATACGACCTGAGGAGCGTTAGCACAGTCTCGACTCCCAGTAGGCTACAGATATTTTCAGTCAGAAACAGAGGAAGCTCCCGAAAAAAAAGTTGCTTTTTTTATGATAGTCCTGTATAAAGAGACGAGACGTAGGCTACTGACAGATCAAATAAAAACATGATTGTGATAGGCTTTATGATTGGTCTGATTTCTTCAAGCGTTCACCATGTTTTTTTACTATGAGTATCTTCAAGCGTTTACTATGTTTACTATGGTAATGGTTAGCGCGCATAGTCTTTTGCATCGCGTATATTTCTACCTTATACGGTTATCAGAATCCACATCGGATCACAAACAGAAGGCATTCGAACATGAAAGTGAGTTAAATTATTTTAAAAGTCTTTAATGCTGACAGAATCATTCGGCGCTCCCGTCTCGACTCAGGTAAACCCCGCCTCTGTTCGTAACCACTCCTCTAGCCCGAGCTGGCCCGCTTTGGCCCAAGGTATTCGACGGGCCAGAAATCCTGGCCGTTGGCCCCGAGTAAGCCCCGATCAAGCCCCGGAAGTGGCAGTGGAAACGCGACTGGCCCTGGCACGCACTAGCGCGGCTCGGCCCTGGCCCGGCAGTGGAAACGTGGCTATGGAAACACTGATGTTTTAAGTCACACACACCACCCAGCCCTGCTTATTAATGTATCTGTACTACAGCTGTTAAACACTGATGATGATTCTCACAGAGGACTGAAAGGGACAACCCCCATCATATGCTCACCCAATACTGTCAACATCAACAGTGTGTTCATTGACGTTTGAGAGAGTAAATGATGACAGGAGCTTCTTAACATCTAATTCATTCATATATCAAACACACATATGCATTGTATAATTGTCATTAAATAGGGAGCCTAGCTGGGGGAAAAAGTATGATTTTTGGTGTTGAGATGGTGTGTTTTAGGTCTGTGTGTTTAACTGATGCAGTGTGTGTGTAGTGTGCTCAGGACGATAAAGCCACCATCAGATGTGAGACGTCTCCTCCGTCCACACCGTCCTCCATGCGCCTCCACAAGGGATCGCTACACACCTCGAGCCACGAGGACATCAGAGACGTGCGCAGGTCAGTGGCGCTAGCTCATCTTCTGGCTAAAGCCTGGAGCAGATTACACCATTTTAGCCCCATTTCGGCACGATCAGTTTGACTGAGTGAGAGTGAGAGTGAGAGTGTGGGTGTGGGACTGAGTGTGAGTGTGAGTGAGTGAGACTGAGTGTGAGACTGAGTGTGGGTGTGGGGGTGAGGGTGAGGGTGTGGGTGTGGGACTGAGTGTGTGAGTGGGACTGAGTGTGAGTGGGACTGAGTGTGAGTGGGACTGAGTGTGAGTGGGACTGAGTGTGAGTGGGACTGAGTGTGGGACTGAGTGTGAGACTGAGTGTGAGACTGAGTGTGAGACTGAGTGTGAGACTGAGTGTGAGACTGAGTGTGAGACTGAGTGTGAGACTGAGTGTGAGACTGAGTGTGAGACTGAGTGTGAGACTGAGTGTGAGACTGAGTGTGAGACTGAGTGTGAGTGAGTGTGGGTCTGGGTGTGGGACTGGGTGTGATACTGGGTGTGGGACTGAGTGTGAGACTGAGTGTGAGACTGAGTGTGAGACTGAGTGTGAGACTGAGTGTGAGACTGAGTGTGTGAGACTGAGTGTGTGAGACTGAGTGTGAGACTGAGTGTGAGACTGAGTGTGAGACTGAGTGTGAGACTGAGTGTGAGAGACTGAGGGTGTGAGACTGAGGGTGTGAGACTGAGGGTGTGAGACTGAGTGTGAGACTGAGTGTGAGACTGAGTGTGAGACTGAGTGTGAGACTGTGGGTGTGAGACTGTGGGTGTGAGACTGTGGGTGTGAGACTGAGTGTGAGACTGAGTGTGAGACTGAGTGTGAGACTGAGTGTGAGACTGAGTGTGAGACTGAGTGTGAGACTGAGTGTGAGACTGAGTGTGAGACTGAGTGTGAGACTGAGTGTGAGACTGAGTGTGAGACTGAAGTGTGAGACTGAAGTGTGAGACTGAGTGTGGGTGTGAGACTGAGTGTGGGTGTGAGACTGAGTGTGGGTGTGAGACTGAGTGTGGGTGTGAGACTGAGTGTGAGACTGGGTGTGGGTGTGAGACTGGGTGTGAGACTGGGTGTGAGACTGAGTGTGAGACTGGGTGTGAGACTGAGTGTGAGACTGAGTGTGAGACTGAGTGTGTGACTGAGTGTGAGACTGAGTGTGTGACTGAGTGTGAGACTGAGTGTGAGACTGGGTGTGAGACTGGGTGTGGGTGTGAGACTGGGTGTGAGACTGGGTGTGAGACTGAGTGTGAGACTGAGTGTGAGACTGAGTGTGAGACTGAGTGTGAGACTGAGTGTGAGACTGAGTGTGAGACTGGGTGTGAGACTGGGTGTGGGTGTGAGACTGAGTGTGAGACTGAGTGTGAGACTGAGTGTGAGACTGAGTGTGAGACTGAGTGTGAGACTGAGTGTGAGACTGAGTGTGAGACTGAGTGTGAGAGACTGAGTGTGAGAGACTGAGTGTGTGAGACTGAGTGTGTGAGACTGAGTGTGTGAGACTGAGTGTGTGAGTGTGGGTGTGAGACTGAGTGTGAGACTGAGTGTGAGACTGAGTGTGAGACTGAGTGTGAGACTGAGTGTGAGACTGAGTGTGGGTGTGAGACTGGGTGTGGGTGTGAGACTGGGTGTGAGACTGGGTGTGGGTGTGAGACTGAGTGTGAGACTGAGTGTGAGACTGAGTGTGAGACTGAGTGTGAGACTGAGTGTGAGACTGAGTGTGAGACTGAGTGTGAGACTGAGTGTGAGACTGAGTGTGTGAGACTGAGTGTGTGAGTGTGGGTGTGAGACTGAGTGTGAGACTGAGTGTGAGACTGAGTGTGAGACTGAGTGTGAGACTGAGTGTGAGACTGAGTGTGAGACTGAGTGTGAGACTGAGTGGGAGACTGAGTGTGAGACTGAGTGTGAGACTGAGTGTGGGTGTGAGACTGGGTGTGGGTGTGAGACTGAGTGTGAGACTGGGTGTGAGACTGGGTGTGAGACTGGGTGTGAGACTGGGTGTGAGACTGAGTGTGAGACTGAGTGTGAGACTGAGTGTGAGACTGAGTGTGAGACTGAGTGTGAGACTGAGTGTGAGACTGAGTGTGAGACTGGGTGTGAGACTGGGTGTGAGACTGAGTGTGAGACTGAGTGTGGGTGTGAGACTGAGTGTGAGACTGAGTGTGAGACTGAGTGTGAGACTGAGTGTGAGACTGAGTGTGAGACTGAGTGTGAGACTGAGTGTGGGTGTGAGACTGAGTGTGAGACTGGGTGTGAGACTGGGTGTGAGACTGGGTGTGAGACTGAAGTGTGAGACTGAAGTGTGAGACTGAAGTGTGAGACTGAAGTGTGAGACTGAAGTGTGAGACTGAAGTGTGAGACTGAAGTGTGAGACTGAGTGTGGGTGTGAGACTGGGTGTGAGAGTGGGTGTGAGACTGGGTGTGAGACTGGGAGTGAGACTGGGAGTGAGACTGAGTGTGGGGGTGAGACTGAGTGTGAGACTGGGTGTGAGACTGGGTGTGAGACTGGGTGTGAGACTGAAGTGTGAGACTGAAGTGTGAGACTGAAGTGTGAGACTGAAGTGTGAGACTGAAGTGTGAGACTGAAGTGTGAGACTGAAGTGTGAGACTGAAGTGTGAGACTGAGTGTGGGGGTGAGACTGAGTGTGAGACTGGGTGTGAGAGTGGGAGTGAGACTGGGTGTGAGACTGGGAGTGAGACTGGGAGTGAGACTGAGTGTGGGGGTGAGACTGAGTGTGAGACTGGGTGTGAGACTGGGTGTGAGACTGGGTGTGAGACTGAAGTGTGAGACTGAAGTGTGAGACTGAAGTGTGAGACTGAAGTGTGAGACTGAAGTGTGAGACTGAAGTGTGAGACTGAAGTGTGAGACTGAGTGTGGGGGTGAGACTGAGTGTGAGACTGAGTGTGAGAGTGGGAGTGAGACTGAGTGTGAGACTGAGTGTGAGACTGAGTGTGAGACTGAGTGTGAGACTGAGTGTGAGACTGAGTGTGAGACTGAGTGTGAGACTGAGTGTGAGACTGAGTGTGAGACTGAGTGTGAGACTGAGTGTGAGACTGGGTGTGAGACTGGGTGTGGGTGTGAGACTGGGTGTGGGTGTGAGACTGGGTGTGGGTGTGAGACTGGGTGTGGGTGTGAGACTGGGTGTGGGTGTGAGACTGGGTGTGGGTGTGAGACTGGGTGTGGGTGTGAGACTGGGTGTGGGTGTGAGACTGGGTGTGAGACTGAGTGTGAGACTGAGTGTGAGACTGAGTGTGAGACTGAGTGTGAGACTGAGTGTGAGACTGAGTGTGAGACTGAGTGTGAGACTGAGTGTGAGACTGAGTGTGAGACTGGGTGTGAGACTGGGTGTGGGTGTGAGACTGGGTGTGGGTGTGAGACTGGGTGTGGGTGTGAGACTGGGTGTGGGTGTGAGACTGGGTGTGGGTGTGAGACTGGGTGTGAGACTGAGTGTGTGAGTGTGGGTGTGAGACTGAGTGTGAGACTGAGTGTGAGACTGAGTGTGAGACTGAGTGTGAGAGACTGAGTGTGAGACTGAGTGTGAGACTGAGTGTGAGACTGAGTGTGAGACTGAGTGTGGGTGTGAGACTGGGTGTGGGTGTGAGACTGGGTGTGAGACTGAGTGTGAGACTGGGTGTGAGACTGGGTGTGAGACTGAGTGTGAGACTGAGTGTGAGACTGAGTGTGAGACTGGGTGTGAGACTGGGTGTGAGACTGAGTGTGAGACTGGGTGTGAGACTGGGTGTGAGACTGAAGTGTGAGACTGAAGTGTGAGACTGAAGTGTGAGACTGAAGTGTGAGACTGAAGTGTGAGACTGAAGTGTGAGACTGAGTGTGGGGGTGAGACTGAGTGTGAGACTGGGTGTGAGACTGGGAGTGAGACTGAGTGTGGGGGTGAGACTGAGTGTGGGAGTGAGACTGAGTGTGAGACTGGGTGTGAGACTTGGTGTGAGTGTGAGACTGAGTGTGAGACTGAGTGTGAGACTGAGTGTGAGACTGAGTGTGAGACTGAGTGTGAGACTGAGTGTGAGACTGAGTGTGAGACTGAGTGTGAGACTGAGTGTGAGACTGAGTGTGAGACTGAGTGTGAGACTGAGTGTGAGACTGAGTGTGAGACTGGGTGTGGGTGTGAGACTGGGTGTGAGACTGGGTGTGGGTGTGAGACTGAGTGTGAGACTGAGTGTGAGACTGAGTGTGTGAGACTGAGTGTGTGAGACTGAGTGTGTGAGACTGAGTGTGTGAGTCTGGGTGTGAGACTGAGTGTGAGACTGAGTGTGAGACTGAGTGAGACTGAGTGTGAGACTGAGTGTGAGACTGAGTGTGAGACTGAGTGTGAGACTGAGTGTGAGACTGAGTGTGAGACTGAGTGTGAGACTGAGTGTGAGACTGAGTGTGAGACTGAGTGTGAGACTGAGTGTGGGTGTGAGACTGGGTGTGGGTGTGAGACTGGGTGTGGGTGTGAGACTGGGTGTGAGACTGAGTGTGAGACTGGGTGTGAGACTGAGTGTGAGACTGAGTGTGAGACTGAGTGTGAGACTGAGTGTGAGACTGAGTGTGAGACTGAGTGTGAGACTGAGTGTGGGTGTGAGACTGGGTGTGAGACTGGGTGTGAGACTGGGTGTGAGACTGAGTGTGAGACTGAAGTGTGAGACTGAAGTGTGAGACTGAGACTGAGTGTGGGGGTGAGACTGAGTGTGGGAGTGAGACTGAGTGTGAGACTGGGTGTGAGACTGGGAGTGAGACTGAGTGTGGGGGTGAGACTGAGTGTGGGAGTGAGACTGAGTGTGAGACTGGGTGTGAGAGTGGGACTGAGTGTGGGTGTGAGTGTGAGACTGAGTGTGAGAGTAAGTGAGAGAGTAAGTGAGTGAGACGGCGTGCACGTGCATATTGTGTGTTTGGTGTATAGGTATGAGAGTGGGTGTGAGAGTGAGACTGAGTGTGAGTGTGGGAGTGAGAGAGTGTGAGACTGGGTGTGAGTGTGGGTGTGAGAGTGAGTGTGAGAGTGAGTGTGAGAGTGAGTGTGAGAGTGAGTGTGAGACTGAGTGTGAGACTGAGTGTGAGACTGAGTGTGAGACTGAGTGTGAGACTGAGTGTGAGACTGAGTGTGAGACTGAGTGTGAGACTGAGTGTGAGACTGAGTGTGAGACTGAGTGTGAGACTGAGTGTGAGACTGAGTGTGAGACTGAGTGTGAGACTGAGTGTGAGACTGAGTGTGAGACTGAGTGTGGGTGTGAGACTGGGTGTGAGACTGGGTGTGAGACTGAAGTGTGAGACTGAAGTCTGAGACTGAGTGTGGGTGTGAGACTGAGTGTGAGAGTGGGTGTGAGAGTGAGTGTGGGAGTGAGACTGAGTGTGAGACTGGGAGTGAGACTGAGTGTGGGGGTGAGACTGAGTGTGGGGGTGAGACTGAGTGTGGGGGTGAGACTGAGTGTGGGGGTGAGACTGAGTGTGGGAGTGAGACTGAGTGTGAGACTGGGTGTGAGACTTGGTGTGAGAGTGGGACTGAGTGTGGGTGTGAGTGTGAGACTGAGTGTGAGAGTAAGTGAGAGAGTAAGTGAGTGAGACGGCGTGCACGTGCATATTGTGTGTTTGGTGTATAGGTATGAGAGTGGGTGTGAGAGTGAGACTGAGTGTGAGTGTGGGAGTGAGAGAGTGTGAGACTGGGTGTGAGTGTGGGTGTGAGACTGAGTGTGAGAGTGAGTGTGAGAGTGAGTGTGAGACTGGGTGTGAGACTGAGTGTGAGACTGAGTGTGAGACTGAGTGTGAGACTGAGTGTGAGACTGAGTGTGAGACTGAGTGTGAGACTGAAGTGTGAGACTGAAGTGTGAGACTGAGACTGAGTGTGGGGGTGAGACAGTGTGGGGGTGAGACTGAGTGTGAGACTGAGTGTGAGACTGGGTGTGAGACTGGGAGTGAGACTGGGTGTGAGACTGGGAGTGAGACTGAGTGTGGGAGTGAGACTGGGTGTGAGACTTGGTGTGAGAGTGGGACTGAGTGTGAGTGTGAGAGTAAGTGAGAGAGTAAGTGAGACGGCGTGCACGTGCATATTGTGTGTTTGGTGTATAGGTATGAGAGTGAGTGTGAGTGAGAGTGGGTGTGAGAGTGAGACTGAGTGTGAGTGTGGGAGTGAGAGAGTGTGAGACTGGGTGTGAGTGTGGGTGTGAGACTGAGTGTGAGACTGAGTGTGAGACTGAGTGTGAGAGTGGGTGTGAGAGTGAGTGTGGGAGTGAGACTAAGTGTGGGGGTGAGACTGAGTGTGGGAGTGAGACTGAGTGTGAGACTGGGTGTGAGACTTGGTGTGAGAGTGGGACTGAGTGTGGGTGTGAGTGTGAGACTGAGTGTGAGTGTGAGAGTAAGTGAGAGAGTAAGTGAGTGAGACGGCGTGCACGTGCATATTGTGTGTTTGGTGTATAGGTATGAGAGTGAGTGGGAGTGAGAGTGGGTGTGAGAGTGAGACTGAGTGTGAGTGTGGGAGTGAGAGAGTGTGAGTGTGGGTGTGAGTGTGGGTGTGAGACTGAGTGTGAGACTGAGTGTGAGACTGAGTGTGAGACTGAGTGAGTGTGAGACTGAGTGAGTGTGAGACTGAGTGAGTGTGAGACTGAGTGAGTGTGAGACTGAGTGAGTGTGAGACTGAGTGAGTGTGAGTGTGAGACTGAGTGTGAGTGTGAGACTGAGTGAGTGTGAGTGTGAGACTGAGTGAGTGTGAGTGTGAGACTGACTGAGTGTGAGACTGAGTGTGAGACTGAGTGTGAGACTGAGTGTGAGACTGAGTGTGAGTGTGGGAGTGAGAGAGTGTGAGACTGGGTGTGAGTGTGGGTGTGAGACTGAGTGTGAGACTGAGTGTGAGACTGAGTGTGAGACTGAGTGAGTGTGAGTGTGAGACTGAGTGAGTGTGAGTGTGAGACTGAGTGAGTGTGAGACTGAGTGAGTGTGAGACTTGAGTGAGTGTGAGACTGAGTGTGAGACTGAGTGTGAGACTGAGTGTGAGACTGAGTGTGAGACTGAGTGTGAGACTGAGTGTGAGACTGAGTGTGAGTGTGGGAGTGAGAGAGTGTGAGACTGGGTGTGAGTGTGGGTGTGAGACTGAGTGTGAGACTGAGTGAGTGTGAGACTGAGTGAGTGTGAGACTGAGTGAGTGTGAGACTGAGTGAGTGTGAGACTGAGTGAGTGAGTGTGAGACTGAGTGAGTGAGTGTGAGACTGAGTGAGTGTGAGACTGAGTGAGTGTGAGACTGAGTGAGTGTGAGACTGAGTGAGTGTGAGTGTGAGACTGAGTGAGTGTGAGACTGAGTGAGTGTGAGACTGAGTGAGTGTGAGACTGAGTGAGTGTGAGTGTGAGACTGAGTGAGTGTGAGACTGAGTGAGTGTGAGTGTGAGACTGAGTGAGTGTGAGACTGAGTGAGTGTGAGACTGAGTGAGTGTGAGACTGAGTGAGTGTGAGACTTGAGTGAGTGTGAGACTTGAGTGAGTGTGAGACTGAGTGTGAGACTGAGTGTGAGACTGAGTGTGAGTGTGGGAGTGAGAGAGTGTGAGACTGGGTGTGAGTGTGGGTGTGAGACTGAGTGTGAGACTGAGTGTGAGTGTGAGACTGAGTGAGTGTGAGACTGAGTGAGTGTGAGACTGAGTGAGTGTGAGACTGAGTGAGTGTGAGACTGAGTGAGTGTGAGACTGAGTGAGTGTGAGACTGAGTGAGTGTGAGACTGGGTGTGAGTGTGAGTGTGAGACTGAGTGAGTGTGAGACTGAGTGAGTGTGAGACTGAGTGAGTGTGAGACTGAGTGAGTGTGAGACTGAGTGAGTGTGAGACTGAGTGAGTGTGAGACTGAGTGAGTGTGAGACTGAGTGAGTGTGAGACTGAGTGAGTGTGAGACTGGGTGTGAGTGTGAGTGTGAGACTGAGTGAGTGTGAGACTGAGTGAGTGTGAGACTGAGTGAGTGTGAGACTGAGTGAGTGTGAGACTGAGTGAGTGTGAGACTGAGTGGGTGTGAGTGTGAGTGTGAGACTGAGTGAGTGTGAGACTGAGTGAGTGTGAGTGTGAGACTGAGTGAGTGTGAGACTGAGTGAGTGTGAGTGTGAGACTGAGTGTGAGACTGAGTGTGAGACTGAGTGTGAGTGTGGGAGTGAGAGAGTGTGAGACTGGGTGTGAGTGTGGGTGTGAGACTGAGTGTGAGACTGAGTGTGAGTGTGAGACTGAGTGAGTGTGAGACTGAGTGAGTGTGAGACTGAGTGAGTGTGAGACTGAGTGAGTGTGAGACTGAGTGAGTGTGAGACTGGGTGTGAGTGTGAGTGTGAGACTGAGTGAGTGTGAGACTGAGTGAGACTGAGTGAGTGTGAGACTGAGTGAGTGTGAGACTGAGTGAGTGTGAGACTGAGTGAGTGTGAGACTGAGTGAGTGTGAGACTGAGTGAGTGTGAGACTGAGTGAGTGTGAGACTGAGTGAGTGTGAGACTGGGTGTGAGTGTGAGTGTGAGACTGAGTGAGTGTGAGACTGAGTGAGTGTGAGACTGAGTGAGTGTGAGACTGAGTGAGTGTGAGACTGAGTGAGTGTGAGACTGAGTGAGTGTGAGACTGGGTGTGAGTGTGAGTGTGAGACTGAGTGAGTGTGAGTGTGAGACTGAGTGAGTGTGAGTGTGAGACTGAGTGAGTGTGAGTGTGAGACTGAGTGAGTGTGAGTGTGAGACTGAGTGAGTGTGAGACTGAGTGAGTGTGAGACTGAGTGAGTGTGAGACTGAGTGAGTGTGAGACTGAGTGAGTGTGAGACTGAGTGAGTGTGAGACTGAGTGAGTGTGAGACTGAGTGAGTGTGAGACTTGAGTGAGTGTGAGACTGAGTGTGAGACTGAGTGTGAGACTGAGTGTGAGACTGAGTGTGAGACTGAGTGTGAGACTGAGTGTGAGACTGAGTGTGAGACTGAGAGAGTAAGTGAGAGAGTAAGTGAGAGAGTAAGTGAGTGAGACGGCGTGCACGTGCATATTGTGTGTTTGGTATATAGGTATGCGCATTTGACTATATATGTGCGCAGGAGTTTAATCTTTCTTTAAGTCAAATTATCTTTATTTGTCTCCCCAAAGGAGAAATTAGTTTTGGATATAAAGAGATTGCTACAAAAAGATTAAACCAGAGACAGAACACAGGTATAGGGTTAAAACAGTTAAAAGACTGAAGTAAGTAGAGCATTAAGGCTACCCAAAGAGCTGTGCAAATTGCAAATCACCATTTTCTAAAATCTGCTTCTGCAAAAGTAATATCATATTATGACCATACATAACATTCAATCACAGATATACAGTACATTAATAAATTCATGGTCACACGTTCATCGCTGATCATTTATGAGCTTAATTGAGAGAGGAACAAATGAGCGCTTATACCTATTGCACAGAGGAACCCTGTACCTCTTTCCAGAGTTCAATAGCTCAAACTCTGAAAACAACTCTGAGTTCTCAGATATAATGATCTTAGCCTGCCTGATCGTTGTCTGGTCGAAAAGCTCCTGCGGGTCGAGGGGTGCCGGTGTACCC
>JAULUF010000039.1:745000-775000 GCA_031834385.1 Semotilus atromaculatus | reverse complement strand
AGAGAAGAGATGCTGCTGTTATTCTGATTCAAGATTATTAAAGCAATAATGATTTTCACAGATGAATCATTTAGAATAAACACTACAATATTCCACAAAAACAAGAACTGTTCATTTTGATTTCATGGGGACTTTAAGGCCTGTTCACAGTGAGGAACTGGTTGTTGAGACCGAGATGAGTCGAGGTGAGTTTGAGATGAGTTGAGTTGAGTCGAGTCCCGAGTTGAGTTGAGGCGAGATTAGTTTGAGTTGAGGTGTTTGAGTTGAGTCGAGTTGAGTTGAGTTCAAGATGAGTTGAGTCGAGTTGAGTTGAGTTCGAGATGAGTTGAGGTGAGTTTGAGATGAGTTGAGGTGAGTTCGAGATGAGTTGAGGTGAGTTCGAGATGAGTTTGAGTTGAGGTGAGTTCGAGATGAGTTGAGGTGAGTTCGAGATGAGTTGAGGTGAGTTTGAGATGAGTTGAGTCGAGTCCCGAGTTGAGTCGAGTCCCGAGTTGAGTCGAGTCCCGAGTTGAGTCGAGTCCCGAGTTGAGTCGAGTCCCGAGTTGAGTCGAGTCCCGAGTTGAGTCGAGTCCCGAGTTGAGTCGAGTCCCGAGTTGAGTCGAGTCCCGAGTTGAGTCGAGTCCCGAGTTGAGTCGAGTCCCGAGTTGAGTCGAGTCCCGAGTTGAGTCGAGTCCCGAGTTGAGTCGAGTCCCGGGTTGAGTCGAGTCCCGGGTTGAGTCGAGTCCCGGGTTGAGTCGAGTCCCGGGTTGAGTCGAGTCCCGAGTTGAGTCGAGTTCAAGATGAGTTGAGTCGAGTCGAGGTCGAGTTGAGTTTGAGGTGAGTTGAGTCGAGTCGAGTCTGAGTTGAGTCGAGTCCCGAGTTGAGTCGAGTCCCGAGTTGAGTCGAGTCCCGAGTTGAGTCGAGTCCCGAGTTGAGTCGAGTCCCGAGTTGAGTCGAGTCCCGAGTTGAGTCGAGTCCCGAGTTGAGTCGAGTCCCGGGTTGAGTCGAGTCCCGGGTTGAGTCGAGTCCCGGGTTGAGTCGAGTCCCGGGTTGAGTCGAGTCCCGGGTTGAGTCGAGTCCCGGGTTGAGTCGAGTCCCGGGTTGAGTCGAGTCCCGAGTTGAGTCGAGTTCAAGATGAGTTGAGTCGAGTCGAGGTCGAGTTGAGTTTGAGATGAGTTGAGTCGAGTCGAGTCTGAGTTGAGTTCGAGATGAGTTGAGGTGAGTTTGAGATGAGTTGAGTTTGAGATGAGTTGAGTTGAGGTGAGTTCGAGATGAGATGAGTTGAGGTGAGTTCGAGATGAGTTTGAGGTGAGTCGAGTCTGAGTTGAGTTCAAGATGAGGTGAGAAGTGTTCGAGAAGTGTTCGAGAAGTGTTCGAGAAGAGTTCGAGATGAGTTCGAGATGAGGTGAGTTGATGTGAGTTTGAGATGAGTTGAGGTGAGTTCGAGAAGTGTTCGAGAAGTGTTCGAGAAGTGTTCGAGAAGTGTTCGAGAAGCGTTCGAGAAGCGTTCGAGAAGCGTTCGAGAAGCGTTCGAGAAGAGTTTGAGAAGTGTTCGAGAAGTGTTCGAGAAGAGTTCGAGAAGTGTCCGAGAAGAGTTCGAGAAGTGTTCGAGAAGAGTTCGAGATGCGTTCGAGATGCGTTCGAGATGAGTTTGAGTTGAGGTGAGTTGAGGTGAGTTTGAGATGAGGTGAGTTGAGTTTGAGAAGTGTTCGAGAAGAGTTCGAGAAGAGTTCGAGAAGTGTTCGAGAAGTGTTCGAGAAGTGTTCGAGAAGTGTTCGAGAAGTGTTCGAGAATAGTTCGAGAATAGTTCGAGAATAGTTTGAGAATAGTTTGAGAATAGTTTGAGAATAGTTCGAGATGAGTTCGAGATGAGTTTGAGATGAGATGAGATGAGTTGAGGTGAGTTTGAGATGAGATGAGTTGAGGTGAGGTGAGTTTGAGATGAGATGAGTTGAGTTGAGGTGCGTTTGAGATGAGATGAGTTGAGGTGAGTTTGAGATGAGATGAGTTGAGGTGCGTTTGAGATGAGATGAGTTGAGGTGAGGATGAGATGAGATGAGATGAGTTGAGGTGAGTTTGAGATGAGTTGAGGTGAGTTCGAGATGAGATGAGTTCAAGATGAGTTGAGTCGAGTTCAAGATGAGTCGAGTCGAGGTCGAGTTGAGTTTGAGGTGAGTCGAGTCGAGTCTGAGTTGAGTTCGAGATGAGTTGAGGTGAGTTTGAGATGAGTTGAGGTGAGTTTGAGATGAGGTGAGTTTGAGATGAGTTGAGTTGAGGTGAGTTCGAGATGAGATGAGTTGAGGTGAGTTCGAGATGAGTTTGAGGTGAGTCGAGTCGAGTCTGAGTTGAGTTCAAGATGAGGTGAGAAGTGTTCGAGAAGTGTTCGAGAAGTGTTCGAGAAGTGTTCGAGAAGAGTTCGAGATGAGTTCGAGATGAGGTGAGTTGATGTGAGTTTGAGATGAGTTGAGGTGAGTTCGAGAAGTGTTCGAGAAGTGTTCGAGAAGTGTTCGAGAAGTGTTCGAGAAGTGTTCGAGAAGCGTTTGAGAAGTGTTCGAGAAGCGTTCGAGAAGAGTTCGAGAAGTGTTCGAGAAGAGTTCGAGATGCGTTCGAGATGCGTTCGAGATGAGTTTGAGATGAGATGAGTTGAGGTGAGTTTGAGATGAGATGAGTTGAGGTGCGTTTGAGATGAGATGAGGTGAGGATGAGATGAGTTGAGGTGAGGATGAGATGAGTTTGAGATGAGTTGAGGTGAGTTCGAGATGAGATGAGTTGAGGTGATTTCAAGATGAGTTTGAGATGAGTTGAGGTGAGGTGAGTCGAGTCTGAGTTGAGTTCGAGATGAGTTGAGGTGAGTTTGAGATGAGATGAGGTGAGGTGAGTTTGAGATGAGATGAGTTGAGGTGAGTTTGAGATGAGATGAGTTGAGGTGCGTTTGAGATGAGATGAGTTGAGGTGAGGATGAGATGAGATGAGTTGAGGTGAGTTTGAGAAGTTGAGGTGAGTTCGAGATGAGATGAGTTGAGGTGATTTCAAGATGAGTTTGAGATGAGTTGAGGTGAGGTGAGTCGAGTCTGAGTTGAGTTCGAGATGAGTTGAGGTGAGTTTGAGATGAGATGAGGTGAGTTTGAGATGAGATGAGGTGAGTTTGAGATGAGTTGAGGTGAGTCGAGTATGAGTTGAGGTGAGTTTGAGATGAGTTGAGGTGAGTTTGAGATGAGATGAGGTGAGGTGAGGTGAGTATGAGGTGAGGTGAGTTTGAGATGAGTTGAGTTCGAGATGAGATGAGTTAAGTTTGAGATGAGTTGAGTTTGAGATGAGTTGAATTTGAGATGAGTTGAGTTTGAGATGAGTTGAGGTGAGTTTGAGATGAGATGAGGTGAGTTTAAGATGAGGTGAGTTTGAGATGAGTTGAGGTGAGTCGATTATGAGTTGAGGTGAGTTGAGGTGAGTTTGAGATGAGATGAGTTGAGGAGTTTGAGATGAGGTGAGGTGAGTTCGAGATGAGTTGAGTTCGAGATGAGATGAGTCGAGATGAGTTGAGTTCGAGATGAGTTGAGTTCGAGATGAGTTGAGTTCGAGATGAGTTGAGTTCGAGATGAGTTCGAGATGAGTTGAGTTTGAGATGAGTTTGAGATGAGTTGAGGTGAGTCGAGTCGAGTCTGAGTTGAGTTGAGATGAGTTGAGGTGAGTCGAGTCTGAGTTGAGTTCGAGATGAGTTGAGGTGAGTTTGAGATGAGGTGAGTTTGAGATGAGATGAGGACATGAGTTGAGGTGAGTATGAGGTGAGTTTGAGATGAGGTGAGTTTGAGATGAGTTGAGTTGAGGTGAGTTCGAGATGAGTTTGAGAAGTTGAGGTGAGTTTGAGATGAGATGAGTTGAGGTGAGTTTGAGATGAGTTTGAGAAGTTGAGGTGAGTTTGAGATGAGATGAGTTTGAGATGAGTTGAGGTGAGTTCGAGATGAGTTGAGTTTGAGATGAGTTGAGGTGAGTCGAGTCTGAGTTGAGTTTGAGATGAGGTGAGTTTGAGATGAGATGAGATGAGTTGAGGTGAGTTTGAGATGAGTTGAGGTGAGTCGAGTCTGAGTTGAGTTCGAGATGAGTTGAGTTCGAGATGAGTTCGAGATGAGTTGAGTTTGAGATGAGTTTGAGATGAGTTGAGGTGAGTCGAGTCTGAGTTGAGTTGAGATGAGTTGAGGTGAGTCGAGTCTGAGTTGAGTTCGAGATGAGTTGAGGTGAGTTTGAGATGAGGTGAGTTTGAGATGAGATGAGGACATGAGTTGAGGTGAGTATGAGGTGAGTTTGAGATGAGGTGAGTTTGAGATGAGTTGAGTTGAGGTGAGTTCGAGATGAGTTTGAGAAGTTGAGGTGAGTTTGAGATGAGATGAGTTGAGGTGAGTTTGAGATGAGTTTGAGAAGTTGAGGTGAGTTTGAGATGAGATGAGTTTGAGATGAGTTGAGGTGAGTTCGAGATGAGTTGAGTTTGAGATGAGTTGAGGTGAGTCGAGTCTGAGTTGAGTTTGAGATGAGGTGAGTTTGAGATGAGATGAGATGAGATGAGTTGAGGTGAGTTTGAGATGAGTTGAGGTGAGTCGAGTCTGAGTTGAGTTCGAGATGAGGTGAGTTTGAGATGAGTTGAGGTGAGTCGAGTCTGAGTTGAGTTGAGGTGAGGATGAGTTGAGGTGAGTTTTAGATGAGTTGAGGTGAGTTCGAGATGAGATGAGTTGAGTTTGAGATGAGTTGAGGTGAGTTTGAGGTGAGTTTGAGATGAGTTGAGGTGAGTTTGAGATGAGTTGAGGTGAGTTTGAGATGAGTTGAGTTTGAGATGAGTTGAGATGAGTTGAGTTGAGTTTGAGATGAGATGAGTTCGAGGTGAGTTCGAGATGAGTTTGACATGAGTTGAGGTGAGTTCGAGGTGAGTATGAGATGAGATGAGTTGAGGTGAGTTTGAGATGAGATGAGGTGAGTTAGAGATGAGGTGAGTTAGAGATGAGTTGAGTTGAGGTGAGTTCTAGATGAGATGAGTTGAGGTGAGTTCGAGATGAGATGAGGTGAGTTGAGTTGAGGTGAGTTCTAGATGAGATGAGTTCGAGATGAGATGAGTTGAGGTTAGTTCGAGATGAGATGAGTTGAGGTTAGTTCGAGATGAGATGAGTTGAGGTGAGTTCGAGATGAGATCGAGATGAGTTCAGGTGAGTTTGAGGTGAGTTCGAGATGAGTTTAGGTGAGTTCGAGATGAGGTGAGTTTAGGTGAGTTCGAGATGAGATGAGTTGAGGTGAGTTCTAGATGAGATGAGTTGAGGTGAGATGAGATGAGTTGAGGTGAGTTCGAGATGAGATCGAGATGAGTTCAGGTGAGTTTGAGGTGAGTTCGAGATGAGATCGAGATGAGTTCAGGTGAGTTTGAGGTGAGTTTAGGTGAGTTCGAGATGAGATGAGTTGAGGTGAGTTCTAGATGAGATGAGATGAGTTGAGGTGAGTTCTAGATGAGATGAGGTGAGATGAGATGAGTTGAGGTGAGTTCGAGATGAGATCGAGATGAGTTCAGTCGAGTCCGAGTTGAGTTCAAGATGAGTTTAGGTGAGTTCGAGATGAGATGAGTTGAGTCGAGTCCGAGTTGAGTTTGAGATGAGTTGAGTTGAGGTGAGTTCGAGTTGAGTTCAAGATGAGTTGAGGTGAGTTCGAGATGAGTTTAGGTGAGTTCGAGATGAGTCGAGTCCGAGTTGAGTTCGAGATGAGTCGAGTCGAGTCCGAGTTGAGTTCAAGATGAGTTGAGGTGAGTTCGAGATGTGTCGAGTCGAGTCCGAGTTAAGTTCAAGATGAGATGAGTTGAGTTCGAGATGAGTTGAGGTGAGTTCGAGATGAGTTGAGGAGAGTTCGAGATGAGTTGAGGAGAGTTCGAGATGAGTTGAGGAGAGTTCGAGATGAGTTGAGGAGAGTTCGAGATGAGTTGAGGAGAGTTCGAGATGAGTTGAGGAGAGTTCGAGATGAGTTGAGGTGAGTTCGAGATGAGTTGAGGTGAGTTCGAGATGAGTTGAGGTGAGTTCGAGATGAGTTGAGGAGAGTTCGAGATGAGTTGAGGAGAGTTCGAGATGAGTTGAGGAGAGTTCGAGATGAGTTGAGGAGAGTTCGAGATGAGTTGAGGAGAGTTCGAGATGAGTTGAGGAGAGTTCGAGATGAGTTGAGGAGAGTTCGAGATGAGTTGAGGAGAGTTCGAGATGAGTTGAGGAGAGTTCGAGATGAGTTGAGGAGAGTTCGAGATGAGTTGAGGAGAGTTCGAGATGAGTTGAGGAGAGTTCGAGATGAGTTGAAGTGAGATGAGGTGAGTTTGAGATTATATGAGATGAGGTGAGTTTGAGATGAGTTGAGGTGAGTTTGAGATGAGGTGAGGTGAGTTTGAGATGAGATGAGTTTGAGATGAGTTTAGGTGAGTTCGAGATGAGTTTAGGTGAGTTCGAGATGAGGTGAGTTTAGGTGAGTTCGAGATGAGATGAGTTGAGGTGAGTTCTAGATGAGATGAGTTGAGGTGAGATGAGATGAGTTGAGGTGAGTTCGAGATGAGATCGAGATGAGTTCAGGTGAGTTTGAGGTGAGTTCGAGATGAGATCGAGATGAGTTCAGGTGAGTTTGAGGTGAGTTCGAGATGAGTTTAGGTGAGTTCGAGATGAGATGAGTTGAGGTGAGTTCTAGATGAGATGAGATGAGTTGAGGTGAGTTCTAGATGAGATGAGGTGAGATGAGATGAGTTGAGGTGAGTTCGAGATGAGATCGAGATGAGTTCAGTCGAGTCCGAGTTGAGTTCAAGATGAGTTTAGGTGAGTTCGAGATGAGATGAGTTGAGTCGAGTCCGAGTTGAGTTTGAGATGAGTTGAGTTGAGGTGAGTTCGAGTTGAGTTCAAGATGAGTTGAGGTGAGTTCGAGATGAGTTTAGGTGAGTTCGAGATGAGTCGAGTCCGAGTTGAGTTCGAGATGAGTCGAGTCGAGTCCGAGTTGAGTTCAAGATGAGTTGAGGTGAGTTCGAGATGTGTCGAGTCGAGTCCGAGTTAAGTTCAAGATGAGATGAGTTGAGTTCGAGATGAGTTGAGGTGAGTTCGAGATGAGTTGAGGAGAGTTCGAGATGAGTTGAGGAGAGTTCGAGATGAGTTGAGGAGAGTTCAAGATGAGTTGAGGAGAGTTCGAGATGAGTTGAGGAGAGTTCGAGATGAGTTGAGGAGAGTTCGAGATGAGTTGAGGTGAGTTCGAGATGAGTTGAGGAGAGTTCGAGATGAGTTGAGGAGAGTTCGAGATGAGTTGAGGAGAGTTCGAGATGAGTTGAGGAGAGTTCGAGATGAGTTGAGGAGAGTTCGAGATGAGTTGAGGAGAGTTCGAGATGAGTTGAGGAGAGTTCGAGATGAGTTGAGGAGAGTTCGAGATGAGTTGAGGAGAGTTCGAGATGAGTTGAGGAGAGTTCGAGATGAGTTGAGGAGAGTTCGAGATGAGTTGAAGTGAGATGAGGTGAGTTTGAGATTATATGAGATGAGGTGAGTTTGAGATGAGTTGAGGTGAGTTTGAGATGAGGTGAGGTGAGTTTGAGATGAGATGAGTTTGAGATGAGTTTAGGTGAGTTCGAGATGAGATGAGATGAGATGAGTCGAGTCCGAGTTGAGTTGAGGTGAGTTCGAGTTGAGTTCAAGATGAGTTGAGGTGAGTTCGAGATGAGTTTAGGTGAGTTCGAGATGAGTTGAGTCGAGTCGAGTCGAGTCCGAGTTGAGTTTGAGATGAGTTGAGTCGAGTTGGAGATGAGATGAGTTGAGTTGGAGATGAGTTGAGGAGAGTTCGAGATGAGTTGAGTTCGAGATGAGATGAGTTGAGTTCGAGATGAGTTGAGTTCGAGAGGAGTTTGTACACTATCTGAAGTGTCCTATGAAGGGTCTCAGTCCTGGACCGGATGCTTGCCTTCATTCTTCAGCATGGCTGAGAGACTTATGATGTCATGCATGTTTGTCTGCATTATTCCTTCATCTACACACTTCAGCATCTGCTGTTTTAAACGCATTCACATCGTCAGGGATCACAGGTATTCTGCTTTCTCTGCATTTTGAGTAAATAAAATGAAACGGAGCTGAACTATAGAGTGTGTGAGAAGAATATTTGTCCCAGTTCATACAAACAGGTTAAAAAATTCACGTACTATCACAAAAGAAACCTTACAGGGATAATTCACCCAAAAATCTCTTTAACTTTCCCTTTTAGAATTAAAAATAAAAACATAATATAGATAAAGTATTTAAAGTTAACTTATTAACCTTTGATATCATAATTGGTAATGCGATGGTTGAATCGCTGGTTGTTCTGGCTATGTTTTGATTTGTTGGTGGAAGTTCTTTCTCTCCAAACACTTCTGCTAATCCAGCTGCCGTTTCCTCACATCTGTACCTGTGCTGTTCTCTGACCGTACGAATGCTTCATAACTGTATATCATCATTCTTACATATGTTTGGCCCATAACACAAGCTCTCATACATGCGTGTTCATAATGTTTTCTCTGTGTTCCCAGACACGAGTTGCTGGAGGAAGCGTGTCGGCAGGGTCTTCCCTTCGCTCAGTGGGACGGTCCCACCGTCGTGGTGTGGCTCGAGGTACCACACACTCCTCACCTGTCCACACACACTCCTCACCTGTCCACACACACTCCTCACCTGTCCACACACACTCCTCACCTGTCCACACACACTCCTCACCTGTCCACACACACTCCTCACACACTCCTCACCTGTCCACACACACTCCTCACCTGTCCACACCCACACTCCTCACCTGTCCACACACACTCCTCACCTGTCCACACACACTCCTCACCTGTCCACACACACTTCTCACCTGTCCACACACACTCCTCACCTGTCCACACACACTCCTCACCTACTCCTCACCTGTCCACACACACACTCCTCACCTGTCCACACACACACTCCTCACCTGTCCACACACACTCCTCACCTACTCCTCACCTGTCCACACACACACTCCTCACCTGTCCACACACACACTCCTCACCTGTCCACACACACTCCTCACCTGTCCACACACACTCCTCACCTACTCCTCACCTGTCCACACACACACTCCTCACCTGTCCACACACACACTCCTCACCTGTCCACACACACTCCTCACCTGTCCACACACACTCCTCACCTGTCCACACACACTCCTCACCTGTCCACACACACTCCTCACCTGTCCACACACACTCCTCACCTGTCCACACCCACACTCCTCACCTGTCCACACCCACACTCCTCACCTGTCCACACACACTCCTCACCTGTCCACACACACACTCCTCACCTGTCCACACACACTCCTCACCTGTCCACACACACTCCTCACCTGTCCACACACACTCCTCACCTGTCCACACCCACACTCCTCACCTGTCCACACACACTCCTCACCTGTCCACACACACTCCTCACCTGTCCACACACACTCCTCACCTACTCCTCACCTGTCCACACACACACTCCTCACCTGTCCACACACACACTCCTCACCTGTCCACACCCACACTCCTCACCTGTCCACACACACTCCTCACCTGTCCACACACACTCCTCACCTACTCCTCACCTGTCCACACACACACTCCTCACCTGTCCACACCCACACTCCTCACCTGTCCACACCCACTCCTCACCTGTCCACACACACTCCTCACCTGTCCACACACACTCCTCACCTACTCCTCACCTGTCCACACACACACTCCTCACCTGTCCACACACACACTCCTCACCTGTCCACACACACACTCCTCACCTGTCCACACACACTCCTCACCTGTCCACACACACTCCTCACCTGTCCACACACACTCCTCACCTGTCCACACACACTCCTCACCTGTCCACACACACACACTCCTCACCTGTCCACACACACACTCCTCACCTGTCCACACCCACACTCCTCACCTGTCCACACCCACACTCCTCACCTGTCCACACACTTACCAGAGTGTGTTGTGTTTCTCAGCTGTGGGTTGGGATGCCTGCATGGTATGTGGCCGCGTGTCGTGCCAACGTGAAGAGCGGCGCCATCATGTCTGCCCTGTCCGACACCGAGATCCAGCGCGAGATTGGCATCAGCAACCCTCTTCACCGCCTCAAACTGCGCCTCGCGATCCAGGAGATCATGTCGCTCACGAGCCCGTCGGCGCCACCGACCTCCAGAACGGTAGGAAACAGGCGTCAGATATATGTGCTCACACACACAGAGCTGACACTCACACACACCTCAGCCCTCCTCAGGGTTTACAGATAAACGTGCCGCTATCGGTGTAGCATTACCACAGCAGATGCTGCCAGGCATCAACACTCACTACATGAACCTTCTCACGTCAGCTTCACACTTTTAGAAACTGAAGTAGGGTAATATCGAGCTGCACGATTAATGAACACAACGGAAATCACGATATGTGATTGTCAAATCTCAAAGGCTACAATTAACTCTTTCCCTGGCAGTGTTCTCTAAAAAAAGTTGCCAGTCAGCGTCAGCATTTTTCATCATATTCACAATTTTTATGTATCCCAGAATATTTTGTTGTATGAATATGTGGAGTCAATATATCAAAAGAACAGAGTCTCTGCTTTTAAACAAACAAACAAACATTTTATTCTAGCATCATGCATTCTTTTTTTATCTACACTTGAATGTGGGTAAGTCGAAAAACCTTTTGATCAGAAATCAGGTTTTGTCCGGATGGGATTCGGAGTGATGATCAGAAGAGATGCAGTAGGTCGAGTCAGATATGATGTCAGATACACACGGTGTTTCAGACTGCAGCGCAGCAGTGTGTTCTCTTACACGTGCATCTGGAACACAGCATGTGCCAAACATCTGCACAAACACACAAAACAGAAGCTTTAAGGGCTTCATGCAGTTTCACATCAAAAATAAACTTTGGTTTATTATTTGAAAATGGAGAAATGAAGACAGCCATAAATAGAATTGTAAGTTTACTTAATATATTAATTAATATATAATTTTTTTTAAATACTAATTTTGTAATTTTACGATGAAATGTTAGAATGGTTAGTGTTTTTATTTCTTTTCTTTTTTTGTTGTCATTTTTATAATTATTTTATAATAATTTCATTAGAAATTGCAATCATATTTTTTATCAGATCGAGCAGGTTTTGGGGTTTTTCAGGCATGTTGATGTGAGATCCTCCAGTTTCAGAGGTTTAGAGGAGAGAGCAGAAGAGCTCAAGCTTCACGACAGCACACTGATGTCACACACACACACACACACTCGTCTGTTCTCTCGCTCTCGCATGCCTCACACATTAACACCTGATGGGATGTTTGACCGCTTCACTAATGTTCCTGCTGCTCAATAACACACTCTTCCTCTTTCACTCCATCTTTCCTCACTTGTTTCCTCGCTCACTCACGGATCATGTAGTCTTCTGGGAATGTCTGGCTCACACACGAGGAGATGGAGAGTTTGGCAGCCACGCCTCTCACGGTCAGTCAGCTGGTGTGTGTGTGTGATGTTTTACTGTATTTGCTCTTCTGCTACTGATCGCCTCCCCTCGCTCCACATGCTAACCTGCTAACACGCTAACCCCAGGAGGACGAGGAGGGCGGCTGGGCGCAGGTTTGAACCTCTTCCACACACACATCTCGGCCTTTCTTCTGATGCCTTAGTTTTATTGCACAACACATGCAGGTCTCATGATCTGTCAGGAACACGTTCATGTCACATTTCACTTCAGAATCAGACCAAAATGAATCAGAAAATCAAGCTTGGAGTTTGACATGACAGATTGTATTCTCTGAGAGTCTGTGGAGGTTTGTGGCGTGGACGTGCTCTCGACAGGTTGCTGAGACTCACTGCCGTTCTCAATGTTAAAGCAGCGTTTGCTGGTCTTGCTCTATGAAATGCTATGAAAAAAAAAAACCTTAGGAGAACCCAGGCTCAGTCGGGGGCCAGTTCTCCTCTGGCGTTTATGAACTAGAGGCCGGATTTACAGTAACTGTAAGATAAAAAATTAAATGAATGCCTGGCTGAATAGATGCGTCTTTAGTCTAGTTTTAAACTGGGACAGCAAGTCTGAACAACGAACAATATCAGGAAGGCTATTCCAGAGCTTCGGAGCTAAATGTGAAAATGCTCTCCCTCCTTTGGTGGATCTGGATATCCTAGGTATGACCAGAACTCAGTGCTGAGGTGGGGTTCCTGATGTGTATCGTTATATTTTTAGTCAAGTCGGCTTTATTTCTATCGCACTTCATACATTACGTATCGTTTAAAAGCAGCTTTACAAGAACATAACACAATCAATAATGCAAACTTGATCAAATATGAGACAAATTCACATTTAGCTGTAAAGCAGCTTTAAAAAGACAGCAGTGTCATTATTCAGATCACTTCAGTTTGTTTTCTCCTCATCTGATAGTGTCAAATCAATAATATGCCTGAACATTAAGTGTCTTGGGTAAGAGCGTTATATTTTGCTCGCTGTGCTGTTGATTGGCCTGAATGTGTGTTTGCGCTCAGACTCTGGCCTACGGTGACATGAACCACGAGTGGATCGGGAACGACTGGCTGCCGGGCCTCGGGTTGCCTCAGTACCGCAGCTACTTCATGGAGTCGCTGGTGGACGCTCGTATGCTGGATCACCTGACCAAAAAAGACCTCCGCGGGCAGCTCAAAATGGTGGACAGCTTCCACAGGTCAGTCACGGTCTCATCTCACACGTTTCCAGTCCGGGCTGTTATACGCCATCAACCGAACCTGCCAGGTGACATTTAATCCACTTGACGTCTTTAATGAGGGAATTAACAACTCTTGTCAACTGACTATTAAACTACTGATAATAAAACTAGGAGAAATGTAGGGCATTTCCAGGGGTTTACCAGTACTTTGGTGCTGCTTTACGAAAAGTACAAAGACGTGAAGCTGTTTCATGTGTGAATGCATACATACATCCACACACACACACACACACACGCACACACACACACACACGCATACAAAATTGAATGGCATTTGCCTGCTGAACCCTGCCGGTGTATTTTACGCGCTGGTTTCTCCACACCGTGTGTTTGTGGTGCTCTCTCTCTGTAGGAACAGTTTTCAGTGCGGTGTAATGTGTTTGAGGCGACTGAACTATGACCGGAAAGACCTTGAGCGACGGCGTGAGGAGTCACAGGTGGAGGTCAAAGGTGAGCGCTTGTTGGTTTTCTCCTTTTTCACCTCTGTGTGGTCGAGTTGTGTCTTTTAACTTGTTGTGTGTGTGTGTGTGCGCAGATGTGCTGGTGTGGTCGAACGAGCGCGTGGTCAGCTGGGTTCAGGCCATCGGGTTGAAGGATTACGCCAGCAATCTTCTGGAGAGCGGTGTTCATGGAGCGCTCATCGCCCTGGACGAGTCCTTCGACCACACCGCCTTGGCTCTGCTTCTGCAGATCCCCACGCAGTGCACACAGGTCAGAGGTCAGACACAGGTCAGAGGTCAACAGGTCAGAGGGCAGACACAGGTTAGAGGTCAACAGATCAGAGGTCAGACGCAGGTCAGAGGTCAGACACAGGTCAGAGGGCAGACACGTCACAGGTCAGACACAGGTTAGAGGTCAACAGATCAGAGGTCAGACACAGGTCAGAGGTCAGACACAGGTCAGAGGGCAGACAGGTCAGAGGGCAGACACGTCACATAGGTCATACACAGGTCAGAGGTCAACAGATCAGAGGTCAGACACAGGTCAGAGGGCAGACACGTCACATAGGTCAGACACAGGTCAGAGGTCAACAGATCAGAGGTCAGACACAGGTCAGAGGGCAGACACAGGTCAGAGGGCAGACACGTCACAGGTCAGACACAGGTTAGAGGTCAACAGATCAGAGGTCAGACAGGTCAGAGGGCAGACACGTCACAGGTCAGACACAGGTTAGAGGTCAACAGATCAGAGGTCAGACGCAGGTCAGAGGGCAGACACGTCACAGGTCAGAGGGCAGACACGTCACAGGTCAGACACAGGTTAGAGGTCAACAGATCAGAGGTCAGACACAGGTCAGAGGGCAGACAGGTCAGAGGGCAGACACGTCACATAGGTCAGACACAGGTCAGAGGTCAACAGGTCAGAGGTCAACAGATCAGAGGTCAGACACAGGTCAGAGGGCAGACACGTCACATAGGTCAGACACAGGTCAGAGGTCAACAGATCAGAGGGCAGACACGTCACATAGGTCAGACACAGGTCAGAGGTCAACAGATCAGAGGTCAGACACAGGTCACAGAGGTCCGACACGCACGGTTCACTTAAAGGGCATATTGCAGGTTAGAGGACCCAACGAGTCAATGTATAGAAAAATAATGTAGGAACTATATTTTCTTTAAAATATACTTATAAATACACTACAGAAGCTTCAGGAGACGTTTTTGTGAGAAAATTTTACTTCCGCGTCTGAAAATGGGCGTGGCAGCCTACAGGCAGGCGTGACGTAACGGGCGGGAGAGCGGTCGATTCAGACAACAGGAAAACAATGGATCGCAATGATATTTCGGACGCTGAGGAAATACTTACTCGTATGACGGACCACAGCCGTACAATTATGAGCCTGCTATACTGCCGAGAGCAGGGACAGGCCAGGGTTAATGTTAGACACAACGGTCAGAGACAGATTGAGTTGTGGTGTGAGGAGAACCAGTGGAGAACAGGAGAGGTGTCTTGGTGAGAGAGACCAGTGTTGGCTTATAACTTAGATATATACACGTTACACGTTCGCTAACGATATACACTGTTCTCACAATATTGTACAGATTATTACCATCGTATATCAGGACAGCAGACATGTTTAGGGTAAATATACTATTAAATGTATAAAAACTATACTTGAGTGTGTTTGTATTGTACTAAAAACATACCAAAGTACATTTTTAATACATATTTTTCACCTGGGTTATAACATAAACAGAAAATTAAAGATTTGAATATTTAAACAACCTAGTAATTTTGTTTTTTTCAATTACAAGTTGCCTCTATTAAGGGTATGACTACCTATATCAGACTATTTGATGCCATTGGTACAGTATAAGACGATCAATATTCTTGCTTCGGCATCACATGTTAAACTCCATCATACCGCCGGGATGATAATCCTTCGATCTGAAGTGAAAGCTACACACGACCGTGTTTTTCAAAGCCGATGCGGAAGAGAAATCCCGTCTCTTCACCTGCACAAACCGCACCAGGCACGAAAGATACCGTCCTTTTTCTTGTTATAGAAACCTGTGGACTCGATGACAGGCCAGAGTTTGTGCAACCTCCACAAACACAATAATTTACCATGACGATGACAAATTAAAATACAAAAACTACCGAAACCACACTGACTCACGACAGCTCTTCCCAGCCGACTCTGAGCCGAGGCTAGACTCCCTGTCGTGACGTAAAATGACGCGATGTTGAAAAAAAAGCCGTTTTTACGAGCAGTCCCAGAAACGCTCACTTTATCTACTAAATTTGTGCCCTTGTGTCGTTTTAAAACATTTTATATCCTGCATTAACTTTTCATATGGTATTTTCATACAAGGTTATATATTAATTTAGATTTTTTTTTTTACCTGCAATATGCTCTTTAATAGATTGTCTTCTAATGCTTAAACAAATAAAGTGTAAATATGTATATATAGTACATGATACAAACATTGTACAGGGTTCGTACAAGGGGCTTGAAGTGCTTGAATTTTACTTTTTTAAATTTAAGTCCTGGAAAACCCTTGAAAACAGCCATATTTATGAAAAGGTGCTTAAATTATTAGTGTGTGTTTTTATTGATAAAACGCTGCAGCTCATCTGATAGAGCCATTTTGCATGGCTGTGAGTGTGATATTGCTCATAAGTATATGATACAGCTTTCATTCTTCAGCTCAATCAAATATTAATGGAAAGAAAAAATTTATTTTGAATATCTTTGTCATAGTATCCTTTCAATGGTTAAAATTACTGAGGTCATTGCATGTGTGGCATTTTATTTGTACCATTTAGTTTTATTAGTTTATTTTTATTTATCTATTTACCTTTTATAGAATTTGAAAGATAATAACGATATTGTTTGATAAGTGAGATCTCTCATTGTAGTCCTTGAAAACCAAAAAAGTAGTCCTTGAAACTCATGGAATTTCATTGTACAGTATCTGTATGAATTTTTAGTTTAAATGCATTTCTAATCAGATTTCAGAAATCTTTTTCCATATTTGGTCCAGTCCGATAGCCGAAGTCCCATCGGGTTTCATTTGAACAGCTGAGTTTGAGTCAGGCTTCAGTGATCATTGAGCTCCTCCGTTTCGCTGTACTTCGACTGTTCTGTGCAATAGAATGTTGGTCTGGTTGCGTTGGGTATATTGTGCGCTGACTGTGCCGTGTCACGCAGGCGCGAGCGCTACTGGAGCACGAGTACGGTCACCTGATCGGCGCCGGCACCGAGCGCAGACTGGACGAGGTGAGTCCGGTTCTTCAGGCTAACCCTGTCAGATCTGAGCACTTCATCACAGCTGTTCCTCCGCAGGACGACGACAAGAACTTCCGGCGCGCGCCGTCCTGGAGGAAGAAGTTCCGGCCCAAAGACGTGCGCGGCATGAGCGTGAGCGCCTCGGACACGCTGCCGGCTAGCTTCCGGGTGAGCGCCGGCGACTCCGCCCTGATGGCCAAGAAGCCGCAGCTGGACGGTACGTGTGTTAGCGTGTGCAGTGTTGGGGAACGCATTACGAGTAATCGAGTTACGTAATCAGATTCCTTTTTCAAGTAACTAGTAAAGTAATGCATTACTTTTAAAATTTACAACAAGATTTCTGAGTTACTTTTTCACATTTATTGACTGACAGCTCTCCTGTCCTCATGTTGAGAGAAATAAAGTGAGGTGTTGTATTCGCTGTGTAAACATGATGGTATTGTAGTTCTAGACTAAATGTGAACATGCGTTTACTCATCTCACTTGCACAAAAAAAAAAGAACAAAAAAAAGTAAAATGTGATCTCAGAATTTGACACACAACTTTTATAATTAACTACATTAAATTACACAAATATACATTGTTTTTAATCTCACTTTATTTACAAATGTCTTTGCTGCTGACCTTCAATTATCTAATTCAGCCATACTAATAAGCAAAAGTTACTTTAGATTAGATTTAGAAGAGTGTTGAAGAGTTCTTCTGTCTCCTATTGTTCTTTAATCCAGAACAGCTGAAAGGTTTGAGCGGCGCTCTCTACTGTACAGGAGTAAATCTGCATTTCCTTCAGCCTGAGGATTATTCACTTCACTTTTGTGTGACAGGGCCTTAAAGGAGAACTCCGGGCAATTTTTAAGTTAACCCTCTGGGGTCTAAGGGGTTTTTGAGGTCTGTGAGATGTTTTGACATGCCCTGACATTTGTGCTTTTTTCAGTTGCTTATAAACATATTAATGGCAAAGGTGTAATTACACTCTATTTAGCACATACAGGGCTACCATAATATGCGAGCAACATCTATTTACATATTTGTATTTTTGAGGGAATAATGTTTATGCATGGTTATTCAAAAAACTAAAAATTAAAGTTTCTGAAATAAGGCCACAAAACACATACTTAACATGTGTCCACAAGACTTTTGACTAATGGATGTAGTTGCCTAGTGTTTTTGCTTCAAAATGATCTGAAAATCACCCGGCCTAATCATTCACATAAAACAATACATTGATTTAAATTTTTTTAAAACAGTTTTTGCTTCCAAAGGCAATATGCGCAGGGGCGTGACTTGCTGTGATTCACACCTGAGAAGACAAAGACCCTGCATAGTAATGAGCCTGCATACTAATGAGCCTGCATACTAATGAGCCATTCATTCAGGTGTGTCACACAAGAAAGAATGCGAGGACAAAAATAAATAAATAAATTTTATATATATATATATATAAATAATCCAAATATAAATGAAAGTCAAAAGCACATTTTTAGTACATAGTCATACCTGGAAACAAATCCTGTTCAAATAGGCTATATGGACCATTCTACAGAATTAGTTAGAGTTAGAAAGTTAGAGTTCTCAGAGAGGAAAAAAGGTATTTTTTCACAAATTTTTTATACATTCAAATTGTATAATTTCCCAGGTAAACATTTCTAGTATGCAGTTAATTCTCATACTGTATTTTCAGAAAGTTTTGGAATATATCCTCTCCTCAAATGTGTCACTAATAAAAAACAATAATATTAAGATTTTTTTTACATCTATCTTGTCTTTTTTTTTTAAGTAGGCCTATAGCCTGGATTTTATCATTCATATTTCAAAGTTAAGGATTCATTAGTTTGATATAGTCTACATTGGAACAAACACTATAATAACATCTTAGATTATGAGCTTATTTTTGACAAAACATTCTAACGTTATATATTTAACATATGAGCAGAAACTGGTTAACTAAAGCTTATTTGATGTCTATTTTAGAGTAAAAGACTTTATAATCTATCCCAAACTAGTCAACTAAATGTTGTCTTTCATATTTCGTGCCGTTCATTCATCACACAGAGAGAGACACGCGATTCATATTAAAACAGTATTCGCGATTAAAACAAAACACTTAAAAATAAAAAACTTACTATGATCCTCGCTGGATCCATGGCTCCTCGAAGTGAAATTAATCCAGCACTTCTGAGGTAAATTATCCAGAATTATTCCTCACAGCCTCGAAAAACGACACAGACTACCGGTACATTAATCTGAACTTGGTGTTTTATCGAGCTCGTGTGGGCGTTGGCAAGTTTCAGATCATTTGCGTTTCTATAGCGCGCGCTCTCTGTGGGCGTGGTCACATTAAAAGATAATTAGCTGAAATGAGAACGCCTGGCATCTCTCTCTTTTTATATAGATTACATAAACACAGAATATTTGTTTTAGTTTTGAATTAGATAATTTAAAAGTACACACTTAAATGATTATAAAGATATATTGATCATGCCTGTGTGACTAGTATTCGCTGAGTTTTGTTTAAGTTTAGAGACGTGCTCCAGAAAAAAAGTTCACGGAGACGGAGAGGCAGAAAGCACACCCTGTTTATTTTCTTTATTTTACAAAAGCACAATGTTTTATTTCGATTGTAAGTGGACCCATAAAAAAGTAGACATTTAACAGTTTATTTTTTCATATTTCTTAAGTGTGTATGACCAAAAGTGACTGAGTATTTTAAGTCTATTTTGCTGCTATGTGAAAAAAATCACGCAAAACGCGCCGGCGCGTTTCTCGACTCCAGAGGGTTAATCTTGATCGTTAGACCTTTGTGAGTACTGTCTATAG
Source organism: Semotilus atromaculatus (assembly GCA_031834385.1). NCBI lineage: Eukaryota > Metazoa > Chordata > Actinopteri > Cypriniformes > Leuciscidae > Semotilus > Semotilus atromaculatus. The sequence continues at coordinate 755,709 of JAULUF010000039.1, read as the reverse complement.
AAAAAAAAAACGAACCGGATTTTTAGACGGCAAGCTGTAGTCTCGCTCCTCTCACCTGGACACTATTTACCTTTCCCGGCTACAACTGAGATCACGGGACTTCAGCGCGAGTCCAGGTGGGAGGAGCGAGACTTCAGCGCGAGACTACAGCTTGCCGTCTAAAACACTATTTAGGTGAATTTAAACCATGGCTAAGTTGCTAAACGCATCTTGTTCACAGGTAAGGCCCCTGTTCATGTTGGACAGACATTTTAATTGCATTTTGTGTCTGTTAAGAGGCACAAAAACGCTCTTTATGTATATGCCCCCAGAGCTGCCGTTATAGCTGAGTGGGAGCTCTGGGCATTCGCTGTCGCAGCTCCGCGTCGCAAGCACCAATCCGGTTCGTTTTTTTTTCTATAGACAGTACTCACAAAGATATAACGATCAAGATTAACTTAAAAATTGCCCGGAGTTCTCCTTTAACATTTGCTCAAATATAGATCTTTTTTTTTATTGTCATTAAAAAACAAACTAGCAAGTCTAGGCCAGGTGAGAAAAAGTAACGCAAAAGTATTGTAACGCATTACTTAAAAAATAAATTAAAAAAGTAACTAAGTAACGCAATATTGTAACGCATTACTTTTTCAAAGTAGCTTTCCGCAACATTGGACGTGTGTGTAGCTTATGTCAGCGCTTATGTGCGTTTAACATGCTGGTGTGTGTGTGTGTGTGTGTGACTAATGCTTGTGTGTGGCGCTGCAGGTGTGAGTGGAGTTCAGCGTCTGGACTCGGCCGCGGTCAGAACATACTCCTGCTGATCTAACCAGGTGAGCCTTCATCACATGACCTGAGCACGATGGCCATACACTCACGGCCAAGATCTTTATCACTCGTGCCGGCCGGCGCAGCCACACTGCTGAGAGTGTGTGAGACCAAACCAGTCTGACCTTCCTTCATCCTCGGAACACAGACGAAGATACTTTGAATGAAATGAAATCCAAGAGGTTTCTGAACCAGCCATAGGTAGCAACGTCATTGAACTTTCAAGAGTAATGAAATATATGAGAAATAGAGTAAAATGAAATCCAAGAGGTGGATGTACATTATCCCTTACTAATAGATGAGCAAAGTCCCTGACGTCGTTGAAAGGCGGCGTTCTGGAACACGATGCGCTGCACGGATTAGCGGATGAGCGGACTGACATGGAGGATAAGAGATTGTTAAAGTCGTTATTTTTTGTTTGTTTTTTTGCGCACAAAAAGTATTCTTGTCGCTTCATAACATTTTACTATTTTAACAATGTCTTTACTACCTTTCTGGGTCTTGAAAGAGGTTAGGCTGTGGTTCAGAAACCTCTCGGATTTCATCCCTAGTAACTGGAACTCTTTTTATTATAATTTAAAGCCTGCATACATGTTAGCTCTCATTGGTCTCGCTGGTGCTCATTTTAATAAGGTTGACATCACTAATGAATGTTGCTTTGGTGGCCGGAAACCTCCAGCTGCTTTGGGCCGAACTCACTCATACGCTCACTCCTTCTGCATTCGCTTTCTGCACAGCACAACATAACATGGGATTTACTGGAGGATCTGACAACATGTTAATCACTGATATCTATTTAATATTTAATTAATTTGAATATTTTTTTTTATTTTTATTTATTTATAATTTTTCATCGGTTTGAGTGAATGATTTAATAACTCACTCCTTAAGACTTCGCTTGTTTTATTACTGGATTAATCAAGTGTTTTTGAAAGGCGTCATTCCTTTAGCTCTTGGTTCGAACACCATCACGCCACATTTTCGCTAGACGAAAAGCCGACGGTGGTGATTCTTGTAGAAACTAAGGCAGAAAGAGAAAGCTTTTAGCACAAGTTTAGCTTTGCTGGTGAATGGGTTTGTTTTTCTCAAACAAAAATGTCAAACATGCCACATTCACAAGAAAACCCATTAAGGTTACTCTTATTGAAGGAAACGGGATAAAATAGAAACTTTTAGCACAACTAACAAATGGCTAATAAATAAGAATAAATATGACTCACGCCGGTGTGTTTGGAATCTCTCCAAGCCCAATGTGTGTGTGCTGTGCACTAGCGGCGGCTCTATCGCTGCGCACTAGCGGCGTGTAGCGCGGGCTCCGCGGGGCAGTGGCCAATCACGGCCCGCTCCTGTCTTCGAGTCGTGTAGAGCCCGAGGAGTGTCGTGTTTACGACTAGGATCCTCTGGCTGCCCTGAGTCTGAATGCTCTCGCTGGATGCGGACGAGGAAAGCTCTGACGATATATACTGTATATGTGTTTTTAAGCAGGACAGATCACGGCTCCCCCGAGGTATTAGTCTCCTGTAGAAACAGTGCTGGGAACTCGCCTGTAGATCTATCCAGATTGGGTAGAAATAACCCTGCAAGACAGCGGGTTCATTTAAGTATGTTGTCAATAAAATAAATGTGTGTTCACCATACAAGGCCTCATGTGTTTGCTTGTCAAAACAATAAGAATGCGTTAGAATCGCTAACCTCACAGTCTGGCCGTGAGAGGACAGAGGAGGAAAATGTAGTGATATGCAACACACAGCTGAGCGATGTATGCACAAGGACGTGGGGTTCCCTAGGGCGAGGTGATGCGTACACCGCAAACTTCTTCACGAACACCGCGTCTTCTTCAGTGGGGCTGTCGCTGCGGCTCTCTCGCGCCCCCTCTGTTTCAGCGGAGCAACTGCAGCTCCGGTGTCCCAGAGGGCTTCCCCAGTACTGAGTGTTCTCCGCAGCTGAGATAAAATTAAAATAAAAGGCAATTCAGGCTTTGCCACAAGCGAAGGTGGAGGAAGAGGTTTTTCAGCCGTTAATTCCGTTAATAAAAAAAACAGGGTTTTGCCCCCCTTCTTAGATTTACAGCAGATGAACAAACACATTCAGGAATGCTTGCAGTGTGTCCCTGTTATGCCCTCTGCATCCTCGGGTATGGCTTACATCGGGGGATTTGCTGATGCTTATTGCCACAATCCACTTGGAGCGCAGAAAATGTTCTGAGGTCTCCGTCGAGGGGATTGCCTACAAGTTTTAGGACCTTTAGCGCTGTGCATATCTGCAAGATGTGCAGAAGCAGTGTTGGTCCTGCTGTGCCCTCAGCATCAGATTGCTCACCTCTTTGAACGAGCTGCTCCTGACTGAAGACATGGCTATTATTTCTCGGTCTGTTGAATCTCGGTCTAGGGAGATTTTTGTTTTTGGGAGGCACGCACGTCATCATCTGTAACGGTGGTGGCCCGACCATAAATAAATTATAATTATTTTAAAGAAAAAAAAAGAACCTTCGGGCGCCAGACAGGATCAAACCTGTCACACAATTAATTTAACCCAGGATAGCAGACAAAGTAACCACCTGTTACACAACAAACTATAAGAATAATCCCAGGAAAAAGGTCAGTTCACACGGAATATTTATTTTTCCATACATGTTCATAATCACCCCAAAAACGCAATGGACCAAAAACAAAAAAAAAAGAAGAGGAAAACAAAAAACAATAAGAAGTGAGATTCCCACTAGCGGTCTCTGGTCGTCGAGATCCGTGCCGGGAACCGACCGCGTCACGCTATCCACGGTTGCAGATTCGTGTCCACATGCATTCGAAAAAAAAGAAATGTCCATAAAGAAAAAGAGAAAACAAAAGAAAACATTGCATAACCATCTCATTAAATTCGTGGTAAATTACCAACATTAAATCAACATCAACAATAATTTTTAAATAAGCACACAGAATGTGCGAATATGAAAGCAGTGCGAGTGGGTGTGTGCATGGAAAGAAGTGCGTGTAATGGCGGCGTAGAGGTACTGACCAAGTTTGCAGATATGGAAGGCACCAATGAGTATCACGGGTCATCAGACACCAAGATAGGTGGACAAGCAGTTTTTCGCGTTGCCTTCAGAACAGCTCACGACGGTCGGTCTGGAAGCGCACTGCTTCAGTCACACACCAGACATTACGTTTCACATGGAACAGCTGATTGACACGCACGCTGTCTTTCCACCAAACCGTCACTCATACTGGCAACCCTCATGTGCAAACAAACGGATGACGCTCTAGATTCAGGTACTACACACTCCCTTTAAATACAACTTCCTTCCGTTGTTAATTGACACGCTCCACCCAAAATCACGGTAAAATGAAAGTGAAAATAAACAAACTATTAGCAGCTATGTGACTCGCGGTACAGATTTTCTTCATTGTCACACTCTCCCCCCCTAGGAAAAACAAACAACCCATGGTTGTTGAGAAGAGAGAGAACAAAAATTAAAATCCTAGAAAATCTTCATCATCCGAGGCTTCTTGAAATATATCCAGGAGTTTTCCCTTTTCCTGTAACTCACATTCCTCAGCCGTGGGATAACACATTTTTAAATTGACAACGTGAGCTGTACGTACATCTTCTCCTGTGTCTTCAAGGGCTATTTGGAAGTTCAAAGGACCCAGCTGCTTGAGAATACGGTAAGGACCTTTCCATTTTTGGGCTAGTTTGGCACTGAATTTCCGCTGTGCATTAGACTGTGGAAAGTTTCGCAACCATACTCGGTCTTTGCTTTTGAATAGTTCATCTCTTCTATTCTTGTTATAATTTCGCAGTTGTCTTATTTTGGCTTTCTTGCTATGCTCTTTGGCTTGAGCTTGCAGGTGATGGAGATGATGAACTACATCATAGGAGGCAGCGTCTGGAGTTAGATTAGGCCCACAGAGTATTTTGTCCATTGGACTTTGGAGTTTCCTACCAAGCTGGAGTTCTGCTGGGGTTAGTCCAGTGGTCTCTTGAACGGCTGAATTAAGGGCGAATCTGAATTCTGGTAAGAATTGGTCCCATTTCTGATGGTTGTCGTCCACATAGGCTGCCATCATGCTCTTGAGAGTTCGGTTCACTCTTTCGGTCATGTTGGTTTGTGGATGATAAGCGGTAGTTAATTTGGGAGTAATACTCCAGTTTTCACATAACTCTCTGAAAACAGATGAAACAAACTGAGCACCTCTATCTGAGAGAATGAAGTCTGGTACAGATTTTCTTCATTGTCACACATCTTACAGTATTAAGACTGCTGGGGCTCATGGCCTCGATAGCAGTAGTACACCTGGATTCTCCTCTTTGTATGTGCACTGCCGGCGCTGGGCGCTCGATAGCTCGCTGTAGGCCATGCGACATTTGAGCATATGCCGGTAGCGCTATTGTGCAGGCGATAAATACTGTACCGCCCTAGGAAACCGTTGACAGATGGAGTTTCCCTGGACAGAGTTATATCATGTGTAGTAGTGACAACAAATGCATCACGTCACGAACAAGAAAGAGGAGAGTGGTGTCTGAAGCTACAAAACAGCACTGGCATTTTTAAGTGAGTTGCGTTGAAGTAGCGAGTGTTTGAAGCTCGGTGCAGGCGAAGATCTGGCGAAGTCACTGCTGTTCCACACTGGAACTTTATTGCACGACTGTTGTGGCTTGTCATGAGCACATTACCGGTGCGTTAACACATTGTCTTCAGTTCCTTAAAGGGCCCGGGTATACTACGTTTTTGTCGCTCTGTCTCGCTTACAGTTGAGAGCGTGAGCCTTTCAAAGTATACTCCTTACGCCGTGGGTGGAAGGATGATGCGCATGTGCACTATCTAGTGTATTTGGTTTTCAAGTGCTTTGGTTTTCGAGTGCTCTTTCTCCTATTTTCCTGGGGCTCCTACCGCATCACTCGCGGGTGCGCGGAGATCGGCAGACTCCTGATGGTCGTAACTACTAACGCGGACGGTCTTGGAACTCCAGCGCTCCGTCTCACACAGAGTCTGGAGCGTGAGTCCATCAGGGTACGCTGTACTCCTTTAGCGCGAGTCCATCAGGGTACGCTGTACTCCTTTAGCGCGAGTCCATCAGGGTACGCTGTACTCCTTTAGCGTGAGTCCATCAGGGTACGCTGTACTCCTTTAGCGCGAGTCCATCAGGGTACGCTGTACTCCTTTAGCGTGAGTCCATCAGGGTACGCTGTACTCCTTTAGCGTGAGTCCATCAGGGTACGCTGTACTCCTTTAGCGCGAGTCCATCAGGGTACGCTGTACTCCTTTAGCGCGAGTCCATCAGGGTACACTGTACTCCTTTAGCGTGAGTCCATCAGGGTACGCTGTACTCCTTTAGCGTGAGTCCATCAGGGTACGCTGTACTCCTTTAGCGTGAGTCCATCAGGGTACGCTGTACTCCTTTAGCGCGAGTCCATCAGGGTACGCTGTACTCCTTTAGCGTGAGTCCATCAGGGTACGCTGTACTCCTTTAGCGTGAGTCCATCAGGGTACGCTGTACTCCTTTAGCGTGAGTCCATCAGGGTACGCTGTACTCCTTTAGCGTGAGTCCATCAGGGTACGCTGTACTCCTTTAGCGCGAGTCCATCAGGGTACGCTGTACTCCTTTAGCGCGAGTCCATCAGGGTACGCTGTACTCCTTTAGCGCGAGTCCATCAGGGTACGCTGTACTCCTTTAGCGCGAGTCCATCAGGGTACGCTGTACTCCTTTAGCGTGAGTCCATCAGGGTACGCTGTACTCCTTTAGCGTGAGTCCATCAGGGTACGCTGTACTCCTTTAGCGCGAGTCCATCAGGGTACGCTGTACTCCTTTAGCGCGAGTCCATCAGGGTACGCTGTACTCCTTTAGCGCGAGTCCATCAGGGTACGCTGTACTCCTTTAGCGCGAGTCCATCAGGGTACGCTGTACTCCTTTAGCGCGAGTCCATCAGGGTACGCTGTACTCCTTTAGCGTGAGTCCATCAGGGTACGCTGTACTCCTTTAGCGTGAGTCCATCAGGGTACGCTGTACTCCTTTAGCGCGAGTCCATCAGGGTACGCTGTACTCCTTTAGCGCGAGTCCATCAGGGTACGCTGTACTCCTTTAGCGTGAGTCCATCAGGGTACGCTGTACTCCTTTAGCGTGAGTCCATCAGGGTATGCTGTACTCCTTTAGCGTGAGTCCATCAGGGTACGCTGTACTCCTTTAGCGTGAGTCCATCAGGGTACGCTGTACTCCTTTAGCGTGAGTCCATCAGGGTACGCTGTACTCCTTTAGCGTGAGTCCATCAGGGTACGCTGTACTCCTTTAGCGTGAGTCCATCAGGGTACGCTGTACTCCTTTAGCGTGAGTCCATCAGGGTACGCTGTACTCCTTTAGCGTGAGTCCATCAGGGTACGCTGTACTCCTTTAGCGTGAGTCCATCAGGGTACGCTGTACTCCTTTAGCGTGAGTCCATCAGGGTACGCTGTACTCCTTTAGCGTGAGTCCATCAGGGTACGCTGTACTCCTTTAGCGTGAGTCCATCAGGGTACGCTGTACTCCTTTAGCGTGAGTCCATCAGGGTACGCTGTACTCCTTTAGCGTGAGTCCATCAGGGTACGCTGTACTCCTTTAGCGTGAGTCCATCAGGGTACGCTGTACTCCTTTAGCGTGAGTCCATCAGGGTACGCTGTACTCCTTTAGCGTGAGTTCATCAGGGTACGCTGTACTCCTTTAGCGTGAGTCCATCAGGGTACGCTGTACTCCTTTAGCGTGAGTCCATCAGGGTACGCTGTACTCCTTTAGCGTGAGTCCATCAGGGTACGCTGTACTCCTTTAGCGTGAGTCCATCAGGGTACGCTGTACTCCTTTAGCGTGAGTCCATCAGGGTACGCTGTACTCCTTTAGCGTGAGTCCATCAGGGTACGCTGTACTCCTTTAGCGTGAGTCCATCAGGGTACGCTGTACTCCTTTAGCGTGAGTCCATCAGGGTACGCTGTACTCCTTTAGCGTGAGTCCATCAGGGTACGCTGTACTCCTTTAGCGTGAGTCCATCAGGGTACGCTGTACTCCTTTAGCGCGAGTCCATCAGGGTACGCTGTACTCCTTTAGCGTGAGTCCATCAGGGTACGCTGTACTCCTTTAGCGCGAGTCCATCAGGGTACGCTGTACTCCTTTAGCGTGAGTCCATCAGGGTACGCTGTACTCCTTTAGCGTGAGTCCATCAGGGTACGCTGTACTCCTTTAGCGTGAGTCCATCAGGGTACGCTGTACTCCTTTAGCGCGAGTCCATCAGGGTACGCTGTACTCCTTTAGCGTGAGTCCATCAGGGCAGAGAGCTGCACGGGTCCGATTTTGTAAATCCGCACCCGCCCGTACCCGCAGTGCTTAAAACCGCATCCGACCCGTTTTCCGACAGCAGCACTAATTAAAATCCGCAACCCGACCCGACCCGCTTAAAATAGAACCGAGACCCGACCCGCACCCGAAATAAAATCAGTTTAGCCAATCACATTATAGACACACTTTTTTCAAATTTGTATTGCCTTTGGCGGCTTGCCTTAAGACAAGGACAACAGCCGGAAGCTGTCAAAAAGCCAATAGCCTATACAGAACATGGCAAACGTTACCACAAAACAATGCAATTTCGTCTAGCACATCAGACAATTTATTACCAATATAGGTCTGTTTATACAGTATATCCATCCATACTCCCTTAATAAAGGAAAAATATCAGTCTACACGTGCGTTTTATATTTAACATGAGGGAAATACACAATGCGTGTGACACAAAAAAATCTGTAACTTTTAGGTGGCAAATAATTTTTCTTTCGTTCAAATCCCACTCCGACATAGAAATTATATAGGATAGGCTACTGTAGGCTATTAGGCCTACGTGTGGTAGGCGCTAGGCATTAAAGAAAACATTTAGTTTCACAATTTTATATATATTTATATATTATTTAATCAATATTGATTATATGAGAAGTGAAAAGCATAGTAGCATAGCCTAAGATCATAACTTGTGCAATATGTCGGGAGACAGAGTGGGCAGACGTTATTGACCACTTCATTAAGTTTCTTATTGTATAAAGCATTTCTTTAAAGTGAATTTCGTTTTGTGTTAATTTTATCTTAATTTTAATCAATGTTTTATAACCAATTGTCTGAATTTAATAAATAAGTAATAGCAGGCATCAGGACACGGAGCGGAGGCAACGGCGCATGCAGCAGTTCGAGTGGTTGTGCTTTTTTAAAAGTGAATGTAACGTTAGGCCTAGAGACTCATAGGGCGCGTGCTCAAATAAACTAAAACAAATATTTTACCAACTTAAAATACAGGGCAGGCATAGTTTTGTAGATGTGTTCCTAAAAATATGCATTTATTTTTACATTTGCACGTGACTGTTTTGAACCCGTGTTTAGACCCGCGTTTCCCCGTGTCCGACCCGACCCGCATCCGTATCCGACACAGTTGGATATTTTTCACCCGTTTGAGCAAAATTTGCGGGTCACCCGTCGGGTACCCGCGGGTACCCGAACCCGTGCAGGACTCTGCATCAGGGTACGCTGTACTCCTTTAGCGCGAGTCCATCAGGGTACGCTGTACTCCTTTAGCGCGAGTCCATCAGGGTACGCTGTACTCCTTTAGCGCGAGTCCATCAGGGTACGCTGTACTCCTTTAGCGCGAGTCCATCAGGGTACGCTGTACTCCTTTAGCGTGAGTCCATCAGGGTACGCTGTACTCCTTTAGCGTGAGTCCATCAGGGTACGCTGTACTCCTTTAGCGCGAGTCCATCAGGGTACGCTGTACTCCTTTAGCGCGAGTCCATCAGGGTACGCTGTACTCCTTTAGCGCGAGTCCATCAGGGTACGCTGTACTCCTTTAGCGTGAGTCCATCAGGGTACGCTGTACTCCTTTAGCGCGAGTCCATCAGGGTACGCTGTACTCCTTTAGCGTGAGTCCATCAGGGTACGCTGTACTCCTTTAGCGTGAGTCCATCAGGGTACGCTGTACTCCTTTAGCGTGAGTCCATCAGGGTACGCTGTACTCCTTTAGCGTGAGTCCATCAGGGTACGCTGTACTCCTTTAGCGCGAGTCCATCAGGGTACGCTGTACTCCTTTAGCGCGAGTCCATCAGGGTACGCTGTACTCCTTTAGCGTGAGTCCATCAGGGTACGCTGTACTCCTTTAGCGTGAGTCCATCAGGGTACGCTGTACTCCTTTAGCGTGAGTCCATCAGGGTACGCTGTACTCCTTTAGCGTGAGTCCATCAGGGTACGCTGTACTCCTTTAGCGTGAGTCCATCAGGGTACGCTGTACTCCTTTAGCGCGAGTCCATCAGGGTACGCTGTACTCCTTTAGCGTGAGTCCATCAGGGTACGCTGTACTCCTTTAGCGTGAGTCCATCAGGGTACGCTGTACTCCTTTAGCGCGAGTCCATCAGGGTACGCTGTACTCCTTTAGCGTGAGTCCATCAGGGTACGCTGTACTCCTTTAGCGTGAGTCCATCAGGGTACGCTGTACTCCTTTAGCGTGAGTCCATCAGGGTACGCTGTACTCCTTTAGCGCGAGTCCATCAGGGTACGCTGTACTCCTTTAGCGTGAGTCCATCAGGGTACGCTGTAATCCTTTAGCGCGAGTCCATCAGGGTACGCTGTACTCCTTTAGCGCGAGTCCATCAGGGTACGCTGTACTCCTTTAGCGCGAGTCCATCAGGGTACGCTGTACTCCTTTAGCGCGAGTCCATCAGGGTACGCTGTACTCCTTTAGCGCGAGTCCATCAGGGTACGCTGTACTCCTTTAGCGTGAGTCCATCAGGGTACGCTGTACTCCTTTAGCGCGAGTCCATCAGGGTACGCTGTACTCCTTTAGCGCGAGTCCATCAGGGTACGCTGTACTCCTTTAGCGCGAGTCCATCAGGGTACGCTGTACTCCTTTAGCGCGAG